>CM053770.1:582445750-582486224 GCA_028658325.1 Potorous gilbertii | reverse complement strand
GTTAGTCTTACTCAACACGACTATTATGGAAGTCATTTGCAAAACTACACAGATATGGCCTGTATTGAATTGCCTGCCTTCCCAAAGGGAATGGGTGGGGAGGGAGAGATGGGGAGAAGCTGGAACTTAAAGTTTTAGGACCAACTGTTGAATATTGTTCTTGCTACTAGGAAATAAGAAATACAGGTAATGGGGAATAGAAAGTTATCTGGCCCTACAGGACAAAAGAGAAGATGGGGTAAGGGAAGGGAGGGATGATAGAAGAGAGGGCAGATTGGTGATATGGGTAATTAGAATGTCCAGTGTACTGGGAAGGCGGGAGGGGACAAATGGGGAGAAAATTTTGGAACCCAAAATCTTGTGAAAATGAATGTAAAAAGTTAAATAAATTTATTTAAATAAAATAAAATAGAAATGAAAACCAAAAAAAAAAAAGAAAATAGTACTTTAAAAAATAGAACGGAACAGATGGAAGCTAATGACTTTATAAGAAACTAAGAAATTACAAAACAAAAGCAAAAGAATGAAAAAATGGAAGATAATGTGAAATATCTCATTGGAAAAACAACTGACCTGGAAAATAAATCCAGGAGAGACCATTTAAAAATTATAGGACTACCTGAAAGCCATGATCAAAAAAAGAGTCCAGACATCATGTTTCATGAAATTATCAAGGAAAACTGCCCTGATATTCTAGAACCCGAGAGTCAAATAAAAATTCAAAGAATGTGCTGATCACCTCTGAAAGCGACCCAAAAAGAGAAACTCCTAGGAATATTGTAGCCAAATTCCAGATTTCCCAGGTCAAGGAGAAAATATTGCATGCAGTCAAAAAGAAACCGTTTGACTGTTGTGGAAATACAATTAAGATAACACAGGATCTGGTAGCTTCTACAATAAGGGATCAAAGGTCTTGGAATATGATAATTCCAGAAGTCAAAGGAACTGGAATTAAAACCAAGAATCACCTACCCAGCAAAACTGAGTACAAATACTTCAGGAGAAAAATAGACATTCAATGATATGGAGGACTTTCAAGCATTCATTATGAAAAGACCAGAACTGATTAGAAAATTTGACTTTCAAACACAAGAATCAAGAGAAACATGAAAAGATAAACAGGAAAGAGAAGACATAAAGGTCTTTCTAAAGTAGAACTGTTTTACATGGAAAGATAATACTGTAACTTGAGATTTTCAGTGCTTGGATAGTTAGAAGGATTACACACACATACACATACACACACACACATACACACACACACACACATAGAGAACACAGGATGAGTTGAATAAGAAAGGATGATACCTAAAAAAATAAAAAAAATATTGAAGGGTAAGAGGGGAATATATTGGGAAGAAAAAGAAAGAAATTGAATGGGGTAAATTATCACACATCGAGGAAGCAAGCAAAAGCTTCTTCAGTGGAGGGGAAAAGGGAGGATGTGAGAGGAAAAAGGGGAAGCTTACACTCTTCACATTTGACTTGAGGGAATGATATGCTCACTCAGTTTGGTATGAAAGTATATCTTGCACTACAAAAGGGTAGGGGAGAAGCAGACAAGTGGGTTGAGGGGTATGATAGAAGGGAGGGCAAATGGGAGAAGAGAGTAATCAGAAGTAAATACTTTTGGGGAGGGACAAGGTCAAAAGAGAGAATAGAACAGATGGGGGACAGGATAGGATGAGGGAAACATAGTTAGTCTTACACAACATGACTATTATGAAAGTCTTTTGCAAAACTACCCTTATACAGCCTATATTGAATTGCCTGCCTTCTTATTGGCTATGGATGGGGAGGGAGGAAGGCAGAGAAGTTGGAATTCAAAGTATTAGGAATGAATGTTGAGAATTGTTTTTATACACGACTGGGAAATAAGAAATACAGGTAATGGGATCTTGCCCTACAAGAAAAGAGAGAAGAAGGGGATAAGAAAAGGGAGGGGTGTGATAGAAGGGAGGGCATATTGAGGGAAGGAGTAATCAGAATGCAAGATATTATGGGGTGGGGGGAGGGGAGAGAGAGGGAGAAAATTGGAACTCAAAATTTTATGGAAATGAATACTGAAAACTAAAAATAAATAAATAGACATAAAAAAAAATTTTAAAAATCCCCAGGACCAGATGGATTCACAAGTGAATTCTACCAAACATTTAAAGAACAATTAATTCCAATCCTATATAAACTATTTGGAAAAATAGGCAAAGAAGGAGTCCTGCTAAATACTTTTGATGACGCAAATATTGTGCTGATACCTAAACCAGGAAGAGGAAAAACAGAGATAAAAAGAACTATCAACCAGTTTCCCTAATGCATATTTATGCAAATTTTTTCAATAAAATACCAGCAAGGAGATTACAGCAATATATTAAAAAGATTACATATTATGCCAAGGTGAGATTTATACCAGGAATTCAGAGCTGGTTCAATTTTAGGAAAACTATCAGTAAAACTGACACATCAATAACAAAATAACAAAAATCATATAATTATCTCAAGAGATGCAACATCAAAAAAGTTTTTGACAAAATACATTCCTACTAAACATACTAGAAAGCCTAGGATTAAATGGAGCTTTCCTTAAAATGATAAGCAGTATCTATTCAAAACCAAGAGTAAGCATTACCTGTAATGGGGAAATAAGAAGCCTTCCCAATAAAACCAGAGGCGAAACAATGGTGCCCATTATCACCGCTATTACTCAATATTCTACTAGAAAACCTTATTGTAGCAATAAGGCAAGAAAAAGAAATTGAAAAACTAGATAGGGAATAGGAAAATAAACTACTATTCTTTGCAGATGATATGATGTTATACTTAGAGAACCCTTAAAAAACAACTAAAAATTAATTAGAACTGACATCAGGAAAGTCACAGGAATATAAAACAAGTCCATATAATTCATCAGCATTTGTATGTGTTCCAAAGTCCAGCAGCAAGAGATAGAAAAAGAAATTCCATTTAAAATAACTGCAGACAATATAAAATTCTTGGGGCTCCACTTGCCAAGACAATAATTGGAGAAATATTAATTACTCATGGGTACACTGAACCCATAAAAAGTTTCAATTCTATCTAAATTAATGTATACAGTGACATACCAATCAAATTCCAAAAATGATTTTATAGAGCTAGAAAAAATAATAACAAAATTCAGTCAGTAGAACAAAAGGTCAAGAATATCAAGGGAATCAAAAAAAAAATGTGAAGGGAGGTAGCCTAGCAGTACCAAATATCAAACTGTATTACAAAACAATAATCAAAACAATTTTGTACTTGCTGAGAAATAGAGTGCTGGATCAGTGAAATAAGTTTGGTACACAATACACAGTAGCAATGGCTACAGTTATCTGGTGTTTTATATACTCAAAGATTCAAGCTTTTGGGACAAGAACTCACTGTTTGGCTAATACAACAGAAAAGGAAAATGACAAATATTGGATGGAATGTGGAAAAATCGGGACACTAATGTACTGCTGGTGGAGTTGTGAATTGATCCACCCATTCTGGAGAGCAATTTGGAACAATGTCAAAATGACTACAAATCAATACACTTTGATCCAGCAATACCTCTATTAAATCTTTATCCCAAAGAAATCAAAGATAAAGTAAAATGACCCATGTGCACAAAAATGTTTATATTATCTCTTTATGGTGGCAAAGAACTGGAAAATGAGGGACTGCCCATCAATTGGAGAATGACTTAACAAGTTGTGGTATATGATTGTGATGGTATATTAATAAATAATAAATATATAATAATAAATTATGTGCTATAATAAATTATGAGCAGGATGGCTTCAGAAAAACCTGGGAAGACTTATATGAATCCATGCAAAGTGAAATGAGCAGAACCAGGACAAAACTATGCATAGTAACAGCAATATTGTACAATGATCACCTGTGAATGACTTGGTTATCCTCATCAATACAATGATCCAATAAAATATCAAAGGATGAAAAATAATGAAAAATGCTACCCACTTCCAGAGAAAGAACTGATTGTGTCTGCATGCAGATTGAAGCATATTTTTTTCCCTTTCTTTTCTCAAGTTTGTTTTGCTTTTTTTTGCAACATGGCTAATATGAAAATATATTTTTATATGATTTTATATGTATAAGTGATATCACATTTGTTGCCTTCACAATGGATGGGAAAGAGTAGGAGAGAGGGAAAGAATTTGAAACTATTTTTAATTGAATATTAAAAATAAATAATAAATTGAAATTAAAAATAATAATTAGTAAACACTTATAATATGCTGGTACTATACTAAGAGCTAGAGACATGAAAAAAGTTTTTAAAATCACCCCTGTCCCTCAAGGAGCACATGTTCTAACAAGGGAGCCAAAATGTAAATACTGGATATACACAAAACATATGACACAGGAACTTGGAGGTGATAAGGCATTAGTATGTGTCAGACCCAAGACAGATCTTCTGAATAAGATAGGATTTAAACTAAGTCTTAAAGAAAGTCAGGAAAGGTAAGGGACAGAGCATTCCAGGCAAGAGGGACAGTCATTGCAAAGGCATGCAGTTGGGAAATGTCATATTGGGAAAGATAAGGAAAAGGAAGTAGGAGAGTAGTTTAACTGAATAGTAGAATGAGTGAAGTGGAATAAAGTATAAGACTACTGGAAACATCAGAGGGGGTTGGGTTAGGAAGAACTTCAAATGCCCAAAAGAGGAGTTAATATTTAGTCCTGGAGGTAATAACAAACCTCTTACCCTCACTAAGCACTGCAGTGACAGGCAGACCTAAGCTTTAGAAAAATCCTCTTGGTATCTGAGTGGAAAATGGATTGGAGTGGGGAAAGATGTGATGCAATAGTTAGAAGGCTATTGCAATAATTCAGATGAGAGACATGATGAGAGCCTCAACCAATACTATGGTGGAAAAATAGATTGCAGATGCCTATATCCTTTATGCCCTGCATAAAAGTGCTTACTCTATTATTTCTTTAAAAGAGTTACCATGTAGTTTTAAAAAAAATTTGTCTAGGTTCATTCATATTCAGCATTTAGTCTATAATTCTTCTGTATTTCCCAACTCCAAATGAAACTCATTTCAGTGAAGGTTATAGGTTCAAAGCTAGAAATAGAATAGAAGTGTGCACTATGCTAGAATGTTATTACCTAAGCAAATCATGTTCCTTGACACATAGGAACAGCATACAAGAAAACAGCCTGATACAATGGTTAGTCTATGATGAGGTCTTGGTCTTATCCCCCAACAGAAGCATTACAGTGAGATTACACTCTACTCATTTATCACCAGCATGCTTCACTCTTCCCATAGTCATTTGGCCAGGGAAACAAAGCAGAATCAAAAAGAAGTACTTTGGAAGAAAGAATTCCTTTTCTGTCTTGTATGGTCTCTGGAATAGCCCTCTCATTGACCTGCCACATTGCTATCTTGAGAAACTGCTACCCTACATCCTTCAGTCATGACTCCCTCACTGAGACAACCATTTTAGTAAGTACTCTAGCCACGCATAACCTCACTTTTCCCTGGAATTTCAAGGGATTCTCTCTTTTGCTCCATTCATTACTGCTTCTACTCCCAACCCCAAATCACTACTCTGGGACAGGTAGGTGGTGCAGTGAATAGAGTGCTGGGCCTGAAGTCAGGAAGACTCATTTTTGTGAGTCCAAACCTGGTCTCAGGCACTTACTAACAATGTGATACTGGGAAAGTCACTTAACCCTGTTTGCCTCCATTTCCCCATTTGTAAAACGAGATGGAGAAGGCAATGGCAAACTGTTTTAGTATCTTTGCCAAGAAAATCCCAAATGGAGCCATGAAGAGTCAGACAGGACTAAAACAATTTAACAACAATATCATGTGAAAACACAGTCCTTACCCTCAAGGTGCTCCCAGTCTAAGGCAGGAGACAACATGGAAACAACTGTATACAAACCAGATATGGACTGAATAAATTAGAGATAATAAAGACAGGGAAGGCACTAGAAGCAGGAGGGATTGGAAAAAGCTTTCTGAGGCAGGTAGGTGGGAAGGAAACATCTTATTGCTTGTATTTTATCCCTAGTACTTAGCAAGTGCCTGGTCCACAGTAAGCACTTCATAAATGCTTTATCTATCTGTTCTCTGATTATCTTCCCTTCCATCCACATCTACCTCCTGTATTTGAAATCAGTATACCTTCCCACTGACAAGCTAGTTTACACTTTTCCTTCAAAAGCCTTTGCCAATAATAAATGCCCATATATTGTAATGTATAAATATATGAAAAGTAGGATCAGTAAATGATCCCCAAATCTCTGGTTGGTCAGTTCTATTACTCTAATAAAATGAGGAGCTTCCATACTGCCATTCTTGTCAATGAAAATATTAAATATGTCTTTTCCCCTGTTATACTGAGAGGGCAAATGGAGGCTAAGTTTGGGAGCAACTAAGGGCAACAAAGTCACTTGGAAAAGACTATAAATATGAATTGCAGTAAACACTCCTTCTAATATGCACAAAGAGATTCTTGTGGTTAGGCTCTGATGGATAAATTGCTCGTTATCAGTAGTTGTGACCTACTGAAGAGCAGGAGTTACAGGTGAAACTGGCATTTCTTGTAGGAGAAACTTTGTCTAGCACAGTTTCTAGAAGAATGGAAGATACAAGAAAACATCGTACACAGCAACAGTATCATTGAGCGATAATCAACTGTGAATGACTTAGATCTTCTCAGCAATGCAATGATCCAAGACAGTTACAAAGGACTTGTGATGGAAAATGCTATCCACATCCAGAGAAAGAACAGATAGACTCTGAATGAAGATTGAAACATACTATTTTCACCTACTTTATTTTTTTCATGTTTTTTTTTTCCTTTTGGTCTGTTTCTTCTTTCACAACTGTGGCTGATATGGAAATGTTTTACATGATTGAACATATATAAGCTCTATAAAAATGCTTGCCATTTTAGAAAAAGGGGAAGAAAGGAGAAGGAGAAAGGGAGACAAGTCTGGAATTCAAAATCTTGTAAAATTGAGTGCTAAAAAAAGGTCTTTACATGTAATTAGGGAAAGTGAGGTATTATTTTGTTTTTTAGTGTCATTTATTAATTTTTAGATTTCAACATTCATTTCCACAAAATTTTGAGTTCCAATTTTTCTCCCCATTTCTTCCCTCCTCCCACTCATAACACCTTGCATTCGGATTACCTCTTCCCTCAATGAGCCCTCCCTTCTATCACACCGCACCCTTCCCTTATCCTGATCTTCTCTCTTTTCTTGAAGGGCAGGATGCATTTCTATACTCCATTACCTGTATTTCTTATTTCCCAGTTATATGCAATAACAATTCTCAACATTCATTTCTACTACTTTGAATTCCTACTTCTCAACCTTCCTCCCTCCCCACCAATCCCCACTGAGAAGGCAAGCAATTCAATATAGGATATATATATATATATACATATATATATATGTATATATATACATATATATATACATATATATATGCAATTCAATATAGGATATATGTATGTATATGCAATCCAATATAGGATATATATATGCAATTCAATATAGGATATATATGTATATATATCCTATATTGAATTGCTTGCCTTCTCAGTGGGGATTGGTGGGGAGGGAGGAAGGGAGAGAAGTAGGAATTCAATTTGGGATATATATATATATATATATATATATATATATATATATATATATATGTTCATTTTGCAAAAGATTTCCATAATAGTCATGTTGTGTAAGATTATATTGCCCTTCATCCTACCCTATCCCTGCTCTGTTTTTCTATTCTCTCATTTGACCTTGTCCCTTCCCAAAAATATTTACTTCTAGTTACTCCCTTCTTCCATTTGCTATCCCTTCTATTATCCCCCTCACCCCACTTGTCCCCTTCTCCTCCACTTTCCTGTCGTGTAAGATAGATTTTCATACCAAATTTAGCGAGCATATTATACCCTCCTTAAGCCATGTGTGAAGAGAATAAGCTTCACTTTACCGCTCTTAGCTCCTCCCTTTTTTCCTCCACTGAAAAAGATTTTTCTTTTCTCTTTTATGAGTGCTAGTCTGCCCAATTCCATTTCTCCCTTTCTCCCCTCAATATTTTTCTCTCTCACCCCTTAATTTTATTTTTTTATGGATGTCATCTCTTCTGATTCAACTCAACCTGTACTCTGTGTGTGTGTGTGTGTGTGTGTGTGTGTGTAATCTCTCCAACTACCCAAATACTGAGAAAAGTCTCAAGAGTTGCAAATATTATCTTTCCATGTAGGAATGTAAATAGTTCAGCTTTAGTAAGTTCTTTATGATTTCTCTTTGTTTTTATGATTCTCTTGATTCTTGCGTTTGAAAGTCAAATTTTCTACTCAGTTCTGATCTTTTTATTAAGAATGATTGAAAGTCCTCTATATCATTGAATAGCCATTTTTTTCCCTTGAATTATTTTATACACAGTTTTTCTGGGTAGGTGATTCTTGGTTTTAATCCTAGTTCCTTTGACTTTTGGAATATCCTATTCTAAGCCCTTCAATCCCTTAATGTAGAAGCTGCCAGATTCTGTGTTATCCTGATTGTATTTCCACAATACTAGAATTGTTTCTTTATAGTTGCTTGCAATATTTTCTCCTCGACCTGGGACCTCTGAAATTTGTCCACAATATTCCTAGGAGTTTCTCTTTTTGGATTTCTTTCAGGAGGTGATCAGTGAATTCTTTCAATATTTATTTTGCCTTCTGGTTCTAGAATATCAGGGCAATTTTCTTTGATAATTTCATGAAAGATAATATCAAGGATCTTTTTTTGATCATGGCTTTCATGTAGTCTCATAATTTTTAAATTGTCTCTCCTGGATCTATTTTCCAGGTCAGTTGTTTTTCCAGTTGAGATACTTCACATTATCTTCTATTTTTTCAATCTTTTGGTTTTGTTTTGTAACTGTGTCGTTTATCATATAGTGATTAGCTTCCTTGTACTGCATTCTCTTTTTTAAAGAACTATTTTGTTTAGTGAGCTTTTGAACCTCCTTTTCCATTTGACTAATTCTACTTTTTACAGCGTCCTTCTCCTCAGTGGCTTTTTGGACCTCTTTTCCCAATTGAGTTAGCCTATTTTTAAAGGTGTTATTTTCCTCAGTATTTTTTTGGTTCTCCTTTAGCAAGCTGATGACTTGCTTTTCAAGTTCTTCTAAAGCCTGAGCCCTTTTCATATTCATTTTGGAGATGCTGGAGGCAGAAGCCTTGACTTCCTCTGACAATATGCCTTGTTCTTCCTCATCTGAAAGAGATACCTGTTCACCAAGAAAGTAATCTTCTATGGTCTTATTTTTTCTCCCTTTTTTGGGCATTTTCCCAGCCAGTTACTTGACTTCTGAATCCTTTGTCTACAGCAGGGTCCCAGTGCTCCTCCTCCTGCCAGTATTGTGCTCAGGGATGAGGTTCAGATCAGCTAGTCAATTCCCACAGGAGCTTTAGGCAAGGGCAGGGCCACCACTTAGGGCTGAGGTTCAGATCAGCTGTTCAATTCCCCGAGGTTTTAAGTTGAGTCACTTAGGACAATGGACCCAGGCTGCTTCCATGGCCACTGCAGCCACCTGCTGCTGGCTGCTATTGTTGCCACTGCCTCTGCAGTTACCTGGGGCCAATGCTGGGGGGACCCTGCTCCCCTCTCACCCAGATGGGAAAGCCCTCCCACACTGACCTTTGAAGCTTTCTTTGGCACTTGTGGGTTGATGGATCTGGGACCCTCCCTGCTGGGGATTCTGCCCCACAGGCCTGTTCAGGTCCTGTTCCTCCCCATGCCACGTGACCAGGGCCGGGTTTCCATTCTATTTAGTGTCCTGTGGGATAGATCTTTCCTGTCAGCCTTCCAGGCTGGAAATCTCTTTCATTCTGTCATTCTGCGACTTCTGCTTCTCTATAATTTGTTGAGAATCATTTTTTATAAGTATTTTGTGGGCTGTGGGAGAAGCACTAGAGTATATGCATCTTTCTACTCCACTATCTTGGCTCTGCCCCATGAGATACTATTTTTAAAAAAGAAGAGGTGAGAGAAACTCCTCATAGAAGAAAAAAAGAATCACAGAATTTGAGAGATGGATCTCAGCAGTCATCAAGTCCCACCTACATACTCAAAAAAAGTAATCCCCACTATAACATACATGACTTGTCATCATCCCACCTCTATTTAAAGCCCTTTGAAGACAGGAAGCTCATTACTTCTTGAGGATGTCATTCAATTTCTTGGATAGCTTGAATTGTTAGGAACTTTTCCCACTATCAAATCTCTGACTCCTGATTTGGTTCTCTGTGCCCAAACAGAATATATGTAATCTGTCTTCCATGTGACAACCTTTCAAATACTTAGACGTAGTGTCCCAGTTATTACAGACCATCCCTTCCCTCTTCTCCAGTCTTCTTTTTTTTTCCAGACTAACTATACCGAGTTCCTTCAATCTATGTTCATATGTCGTGGACTCAAGGCCCTCCACCATCCTGGTTACCTTCCTTTGTCCTTCTTAAACCATGGTGCTTAGCAATGAATGCAGTACTCTGGATAAGGTCTGACAAGGGCACAAAATGATGGGATTATCACCTCCCTGTTACTGAAAGCTATGACCTTCTTGGGCAGGCCAAGATTTAATGAGCTTTTCTGGATGCCACATCACAATGCTGACTCATATTAAGTTTGCAATCCACAAAACCTCCCAGGTCACTTTCCTAACTGCTGTCACTCCAGGCCTTCCACATCTTAAAATCTGGTATGGATATTCTGCACACAAGCATAAGACAATATATTTATCCCTATAGAATTTCTTCTTATTAGATTCTGACCAGTGCTCTGGCCTCTCAAGATTGTTTCACATTCTGATGTTTTTGGATACTGACTCTGTCATCCACTGTATTAGCTATTGTGCCCACCTTTGTGTCATCTTCAAATTTAAAATACACATCATCTATTTCCATAATTTCAAATTGTTTTCCAAAACTTTTGGACCTTTTCATAGCTATACCATCAATGTATTAGTGTGCATATCATCCCATACCTCCTCAACATTGACTATTGCCATTTTTCAGTCATACGTTGCAAATTTGCAAGATGTGAGATGGAAACCTACAGTTGTTTTGTTTGCTTTTCTCTTAATTCCTGGATTTTAATGTGTTTATATATTAATTCTTAAATAAGAAATAATATTTAAAATATAATTTTCTAAGTCAATATATGTGTTCCACTAAAATCTTAAACATCATTTGTGGCCTATGTTTCTATTTGGATTTGATATCATTAGTTTAGCTCACAGAAGAAAAATAGGGTGGTGATGTGTGGAACATAGAGCATAACTATTCTCAAGTAAGAAGGGATTCAATTTTTTTCCAGATTGACCCCAGAACCTTGAACCTAGAACAATCTGGAAGCTGAGGAGAAACAGATTTAAACATGGCATCAGGAGAAACAACAACAAAAACTTGTTAACAATCAGAGCTATCCAAATGTTAGAATGAATTGCCTCGGAAAGTAGTAGTTTTCTCTTCCCTTCTCCAGATATCTCTAAGTAGATAAGTAAGATGACCACTTGCCAAGAATGTTGTGACAAAGGTTGATGTTTAGATATTTGTTAGACTTGATATCTACTGACAATCCTCTATCTCTGCAATTTTGTGATTTTATTTATATATGTGAATATATGCTGTTTCCCACGCAGTAGAACATAAACCCCTTGATGTCGTGGATGGTTTCATTTTTATTAAATGTATTCTCAGTGCCTAGCAGGTGCCTTATCCATAATATGCCCTATTGAATTGAGTAGAAACGTATATACACATTAAAGGAAGTATAAGTACATAACCTAAGAAAGTTAGTAGTTCATTTCTCTGGGCCTCAGTTTCCTCAACTGTAAACTATAGAGATTGGATCAGATGTTCTCCAAGGTTCTAAAAATCCTCAAACTCTTTGGTCTCTAAAACCCTAAAACTAGGAATAAATTGGGGACATCAATCATGCTTCTGGGTTCCTTGCCTGGGAAGAGAAGGAAAAATTTGAGCTTCTTTGTCAAGACCTCCTGGTCCTGCAGGGCTTGTGAGATCACAGGAGGGGTTGGAAAGATTTATGCTGCTTTCCTCCAAGTCCCTAAAGACCTCTCTGAACACTGGTTTCTACCTCTTATCTTTAGTTTCATGTGTAGCCATTTTTTAAATATGCCATTAAAATGCCACATAGAAGCAGAATGAGGAATTGAATGTATGCCCTTCTTTTAGATGCCAACCAACCTGTATGAGTTAGGATGACATCTGTGCTTCTGCAAATAATTATCTAATATTCTGGAGAAAAGTACAGCATAGAAATAACCTTCCCTGGATTAAGCAGAAGGAAAGTAGCAAAAGTTGGCAATAGGAGCTGGCTCCAGGCTCCAAACTAGACTTGTGTCCCATCCTGGTTTTTTTTTCCCTTCAGCTCATTAAGGACACTAACTACATAATTCAATTTGCCAAGCATGTATTGAGCACTTACTGTGTGCCAGTCACTTTGATAACTTTTGGGATTTGAAGGTAAAGGAGAAGGAAGGAAGAAAGGAAACAAAGAAGGAAGAAAGAAAGGAAGGAAGGAAAGAAGGAAGGAAGGAAGGAAGGAAGGAAAGAAGGAAGGGAAAGAAAAAGAAAGAGAAAGAGAAAGAAAAAAGAAAAGAAAGAAAAAGGAAAAAGGGGAAAAAAGGAAGGAAGGGAGGAAAAAAGGAAGGAAAAGAGAATTCCTGATCTATTCCTTCTCTCTAAAATTTAGCATTTCTTTTAAGTATTTAAAAACATTACTCTCAGAAGAAGTCTATAAGCTTCACTAAACTAACAAAGGCATCTTTGACACAAAAAAGATCAAGAACCTCTAGCCTAAAATGACCTTGAAAAGTAAGTTGAAAAGCACAGAATTTCAGAGCTAGGAGGAACCTCAGAAGCTATCTTTGTTGTTGTTCAGTAGTATCTGATTCTTCATGACCCCATTGTGAGATTTCTTGGCAGAGATACTGGAGTGGTTGGTCATTCTCTTCTCCAACTCATTTTACAGATGAGGAAAATGAGGCAAACAGGGTTCAATGACTTGCTTATGATCACATAGATATTAAAAATCTGAGGCCAGATTTGACCTCAGGAAGATGAGTATTTCTGACTCCAAGGCTGTACCACTCTACCACTCAGCAGCTCATTTAGTTCAAATCATGTGTGAAAAAAATATCTCCTCTGCAACCTACTCAGCTAAGGATCATTCAGCTTTTGCTAGAATACCGCCAATGATGGGAAACTTCCTATCTTTCAAGGCATCTCCGTTCCACTCATGGATAGTTCTAATTTTGAGAAAATGTTTTCTTTACATTGAACCTAAAGTTGTTTCTTTGAAATTTCCATCCATTTCTTCTAGTTTTGCTCTCTGGAATCAATGAGAACAATAGTAATTTAGAATAGCTAACAGTGATATAGTGCCTTACCAATATTATTCCTTTTATCTTCCAAACAAACCACTATTATTGACCACATTTTACAGATAAAAAAAATAAACTGAGATAAAAAGAGATTCAGTGACTTGCCCAGGATTACATAGCTAGTAAGTGTCTGAGGCTGAATTTGAACTCGGATCTCTCTGAGTTCAAAGTCTAGTTCTCTTTTAACTATATTACCTAAGTACTTCTTGATAAAGATAATTTCTCTTCTACACGATAGCCTTTCAAATACTTGAAGTAAACTATCTTGTCTCCCTAGGTCCTCTCTTCCCAACACAAAACAACCAAATATCCAAAAGTCCACATTTGGAGGATGTCAGAAGTATTTTACCATTCTCCACTATCTCCTCTACATCTAGCTTATCAATGACCCTCCTAAAACATGGTACTCAGCACTCCTGCTATAGTCTAGTCAGGGTAGGATATACTACCTTATAGGAGCAGCTAGGTACTAGAGTAGATAGAGTACTAGGTCTGGAGCTACGAAGGCCTAAGTTCAAGTGTGGACTCAGATACTTACTAGCTGTGTGACCAAGGGGGCAAGTCACTTGACTGCTGCCTGCCTCAGTTTCTTCATCTGTAAAATGGGGGTAAAAACAGCACCTACCTCTGGATATTGTTATGAGAATCAAATGAAATAATCTTTGTAAAGCATTTATCACAGTGGCTGGCACACAGTAGGCACTATGTAAATATTCATTTTCCTCCTTCTCCTCCCGGTAGGACTTTACTAAATGTATCTCACTTACTATAGCCACAAAGACCTATTCACTGAATGGGCCTTACCTCACCCTAAATAAACACCTGAATAGGCCTTGGCCTAAAGGGCCAAGGTCTCCCAGTGCATCCTGGGCCATGTCCAGTCATCCTGATGAATATCTGGTCACTGGACCCAGATGGCTCAGGAGGAGAAAGTGAGACCAGTGACCTGCACAGCCCTCGCTTACTCAAAACAAAGTCAACTGCAAGTCATGTCATTATTTCTCTGATGGCATGATCTTCTTCAGCAATGAAGGATGAACACAACAACAGCAATCTGTGCAGAAGATATATGATTTTTTAAAATGAAAAACGTTGAAATAAGAGGTGGAAGGCATAAAGATCCAGAACAAAAGAAATGATACATCATTCAACCAAAGGTACACCTGCATCATCTCAAAATCTATTGATCCATTTAAAGGACTGCTTTTGCCCAATCCATAGCATCTTCTAGGTTAAACTTGAGTTTTTATTTTGTTTTGTTTTTGGTTTCAAGTCAGCACCTGAGTGTTTTCTTTCAGTTCTCCTCTGAAACCACATCTCCTTCCCTTCCTCTCTATGACATAGCCCTCAATCCATCTCCAGCACTTCCTGTACCTACCTTCAACCATCTCCCTCAAAACCTGCAGCCTGACAGGCCTCAACCTCCTTCACCCACAATACTCAGCTGCCAGTACATCAGCTCACTGTTTTTGTTTCCATTAACATGGGGTCCTGTCCACCTATTTCTATCCCAAATCATCTGTAAGAACTCCATTATTATGGCAGTCTCTCCACCTGTTCTCACCTCTGATCACCTATAAAATAAAGAAGGAAACCTCCTCTCTCAACCTTTCACCAAATACTAGGGGATATCACTTTAAATCACAAAACTCCGACAAACTGTAACCACATCTTTCTTTACCATGAACTTGGCCATACACCCTTCCCCATACTTTGAAAGACTGTTTGGGTGATAACTGAGCTTCCACTAGGTAGAAAGACATACAGGATTCTCCCATTCTCAAGCCTTACTTTTATAAAGACTTATCAGAATTTGTTAGCAAAGGTTTTGGAGTGTATTCAAAGGTCAGTATTATGCCAACTTTCAGCAGAATTCTTTTAACAAGTCCAGTAACAACAGGCTACCTGTTTATTGTCAAGGAATCCCCAATCTCCACCTATGACCAGGGTGTAAAGTAGCGTAGGCAAAGACAAACCAGCAGCCCCACATCTTCCAGTAGAAGTGTAGTTTGTTCAACGGAGCTAAGACAAGTGGCAAATGAATGAGACTGGAGAAACTGAACAGTAACTGATGTATTCAGACATGAACCAAATGCTTCAGGGGAGATTTGTAAGCAACAAGGAGCAGCAGGCTAGAGAAGAAACTGCCCTGAACCCACCTGAATTATTAATGCAGAATTACATAAAAAGAACAATTCACCTTTGGAGCACGCCAGTAAATTATGCATCCAAATAGCTGGAGAAAATACCCGGACAAGCGTCCACAGCCCTCCCCAAAAAAGAAGAGGGAAAAGCGTGCCCTGCCATAAAGACAGCTTAATAAAATATAAGTATTCAGTTGGTCTCAGGGAGAAATTAGTCTGTGTTGGCAAATTTCATTTGGTTCTAAACATCACATTCCCAAACAGTACTGCATTTTCGGCATCTCAGCATTGGTGGAAATGTAAACCCTGTCTTGAATGTTTAACAATATTCTATGTGGTTTTCTTTTATTAAAATATCATTTTACTAGGATGGCTCCTTCGAGAGAGATGTGTGGGTCTAATGCTGGAAAACCATCGAAGCAACCCCACATAATTATATTATGCATATTAAAGAT
Organism: Potorous gilbertii; assembly: GCA_028658325.1. Classification (NCBI taxonomy): domain Eukaryota; kingdom Metazoa; phylum Chordata; class Mammalia; order Diprotodontia; family Potoroidae; genus Potorous; species Potorous gilbertii. The sequence continues at coordinate 582,470,174 of CM053770.1, read as the reverse complement.
GCCTGCTTGCGCATTCAGTGTGTGGTTTCCTGGCCTTTCACGCAGGAAGAGCAAGGACGTCAGAGAGCACACGAGCTTAGAGGAGCAACGCCAGCCCCTCCCCGCCTCACTCTCATCCCCATACGCCAAACTGGTATAATCCAGTGAGAGGAAGATGTAAATCACACAGAGCTCTTACCTCCAAGCCTGGCTGCTTCAGAAATGCTTTGTCAGTTTCCTTTCACCCACAGAGCCCCAAAGGATCAATGGTGAAGGCATGCTAGCAGATTTCAATCATCACGTGTTCTCATCTCCTTGTCAAGGGGAGGGAATTTATTAAGTACCTACTGTGTGCCAGGCAGGGAGCTAAGTGCTCTTACAAGTATTAGCTCATTTAATCCCTATAACAACCCTATGAAGTAGATGCTATTATTAATCCCATTTTATGTTTGGAAAAACTGAGGCAGGCAGATGTTATTTACCTCTGATCACATAGCTAATGAGCATCTGGGGCCAGATGAACTCAGGTCTTCCTAAATCCAGGACCAGGGCTCTCTATCTACTGGACCACCTAGCTGCCTTACCCATAGTGTTAAGAACTGGAATTTCTAAGCTATGTACATTATTACTCCTTTCGGGATTTCACTATATGCTCTGCCAGAGATACTCATATCCACCCCAGGAATCTGAGCTCCTCAGAAGCACAGAATATTAGAGTTGGGATAGAAGTGATCACCCTGTCTAATCTTGTCATTTTTCAGGCGAAGATACTGAACAAGAAGGGAAATGTCCAAGGTCTCACAGTGAGTTAGCAGAGTAGGAACTAGGATCTAAACTTGTCCTCTGAGCGCTTTCCATTGCATCAAGCCAACTCATTGATTTCACTGAGAAGGAAACACAAGCATACATGTGTACACAAACCACATTCACCATCAAAAGCATCCATTTTATGAATGGACAGCAGCATATGCTAATGATGATTTACATCCTTATGACACTTTTAAGTTTTACTAAATATTTTCCTCAAAACAACACTGTAAATTAGGAAGTATTCCAATTATTTTCTATTTTCAGATGAGGAAAATGAGGTTCAGAGAAATGGATTCACTCAGAGTCCCACAGGTAGTAGGTACTGTTCTCAGACCTGGGTCTCTTGACCCTAGGACAAGTGAGGGCAACTTTCCTTCCCACCACACCATTGTCTTGCTGACATATTCTAATTTTTCTCATTTCACTTTATGAATGTGTGGTTTATCTTTCTAACTAGACTGAAAAACCTACAAGGGTAGCAGTCTTGTCTTTCTGTCTCATTAATATTCTTCCATTAGGTGGTACCTCTTAGGATATAAGGTTCCTAGTTCCTACTCAGCTTGTGAAGTCATCACCAGGCTAACATTATGGGCATAGTCTATCAGATCAGTTGCATCTTTGGTTCATGACTAATTCTGGCATGATTTATTAGGAACAAGAAGGATGTAGTGGTGGATTTGGGTTCAAATTCTATGGGATCTTCTGAACAAGTCACTTTTCTAAGTTTCCTGAACTACAGAATGAGGGGATGGAGTTGATGCCCTATAAGGTCCCTCCCAGTTTTAAATCTATGACCCTATAATTCTGGGTATGATATAATTTCTCTGACCTTCAGTTTCCTCCAATGTAAAATAGGATACTAATACTCATACCACCCATCTCACAGGATTATCATAAAAGATTTTATAAATGTGAAAGTCCTGGAGAAATATGGCCTAAGGAAATGGGACTAATGATATAATAAGGACTAAGATTTATTTAATACTTTAAGGTTTACAAAGCACTTTTTTATATGTATACACACACACAATTCCAGGATTTCTCCAAACTCCTACTTAAACTATCAGGTTAGGTCCCCAGGAGCCAATTTACTCCCTACTATCCAGAGTTCTAGGGGTTAAACTAAACTTATAAACTCATAGTACTATAGTTTATGAGCCCTTATGTGGTGTGCTGCCCATTGATTACCAGGCAGACAAATTAATTAGCAGTTAAAGGAGATGTTTACTAATGTATTGTCATAAGAACTTGTTGTTGTTCAGTGGTTCAGTCATGTCCACCTCTTTGTGACCTCATGAACTGTAGGCCACCTGGTTTTCCTGTCCTCTATTATCTCCTGAAGTCTGTCTAAGCTCATGTTCATTGCTTCCATGACATTATCTGCCCATCTCAGCCTCTGTGTCATAAGAAGAGTGAGTATCCAAAACAATCAATTCAAAACCCTCACAAGTCTGGGACACACCATACCTCAAAGTACATGCAAAATCCAGGGGGAAATTAGCTTAAGCTTAGTAGGCACATTGACAAAGAAGAAAGTCACTGTTCCTGGTGGGGCAGAAGGCCTTTTCTCCTTTCCTGGAGTCCTCCTGTCCTCCTGAAATTTCCCTGGGGTCCATACAGCTCTCTTCTGGGCTCCAAGTTTCAGCATCTTCACAGAATACTAAAGTTTGCATTGAGTCTGTCCTTATCTCCTGAAACAAATGATACAGAAGAGATCACAAGGTTTTCTTGTTTTGTTTTGTTTTCTGATCAAAGTTGGATGGAGAGAAGAGAGACCCCCAAGTAATTCCTTCTCCTCTGGAGTTGGAATTACCCTACCAATACGTTGGCCTGACATTGGAGGGCTAGATTCCAAAATGAGTGAAACTGATTCTCTTCAACCAGTCACAAAATATTTCCTGTGCTACATCATCTGCTTTTATTCAATCTATACCTGATTTATATCTTTGATTCATTGATTGATTCAATATAGTGGTATAGTAACCTAGTAATCATACCTAGTAATCCCCTTTGATTGATTCTATAACTCAAAGAGGCATTCTAACTTAATAAAATTGTCAAGACCTAGAGCATCTAGTTAACTATATTAATTGAGGTTAAGAGGCATGGGATATCCCTCTTACATTTACTTTGGCTTCACGACAACTCTGGAAAGTAAGTGCTATCATTAAACCCATTTCACAGAAGTCTGAAAAAAAGTTAAATTATTTGCCCATAATCACATAGCTAGTAAGTGTCTGAAATAGGAGTTGAAGTCAGGTCTTTCTAAATCCAAAACCAGTACTCTATCCACTATGACACTTAGATGTCACTAATATCTCTTCTACCTACTTCCCAGAGTAATGGTGAGTCTCAAAAGAGATAATGGATATGAAAGTATTTTTAAAAGTATAAAGTAGCTTTTTTGTTATTAAATAAAGTGAAAATAGCAATGTAGATATTTAGAGAATAAATATAGATATTTAGGGAACACATAAAAAAAGCAATCAGAGGAAAATGGAATTAATCACTTAAAGCTTCCTGAAGGAATTTTGTTTTTGTTTTTTTGTTTTTTGCTTTTTGTGAAATGTTGATATCTTTGGCTTTTATATCATCTTCATTTATACATAAATCCTTCCTCCCTCACCTCCCCAGAGAAACATTCCTTGTAATGAAGAATTGAAAAGTATGGGGGGGGGGGGCCCTGCAGTTCACCAAAAATAGGCAACACATCATCTGAATTTTACATATGTTCCATACTCAGAGCCTATCTCTGTAAACAAGAGAGGGAGGAATGTTTTCGAGCTGTTTTCAAGATCAGTACTTCCAGTTTCACGTCACTACAGGGCCATGGATATTGGCTGCAGAATTACTAAAATTTTCAGTCTGGTCTGAATCTGATGCAGTCCTAGTGATGCAAGCACAGACTATGCAGAAGTACTACAGTAAATATGGAATAATGGCTGGCAATCTACACTCCTATCCTTATTGGTAAGAAAATGTTCACTTGTTATTGCCTGAATAGTTCAGGAACTTAATTACCAACCTGGGTTCCAGTAAAATACTCAGCTTGGAATTGAGGAAAGTGACATGATGCAGAAGTCCAAGATTACAGAGATGATAGGAGCCAGCAGCTGGACCAGGGACATGTGTCTATTGTTCATTGGCTTTTTAAATGTGTCTATCATCACAAGTTTACCAATGAATGAAGAGTCAGGGGGAGGCCAGGGGAAAAAACAGTAAAAATATTTTTAAAAAAGAGTTCTTTCCAGAAGATCTTGTAGTTAGTGGGAGAGATCTATATGGGAATCCCAGGACCTGGGTAGCATTATAAAGACCTAAATTGCTCTTGGCCTCTAGAGGGAATAAATGTCAGATGCCAAATTGGATATTAGGTGAAAAAGTAAACCTAAGAAAGAAACCATCTATTATTTCTGGCTAAGGATTTTGCTTCAGCTTAACCAACAAAAATGCGAAGTATTGGTCAAAGGAAAGGGAGAGAGAATGTTTAGTGGTTAAAGCCACTGATGACTCCAAAAGAACTGGAGTTTGTCACCAGAAGTCAGAACAGGAAAATCAAAACCCAAGAGAAGACATATAGAGAAGCCTGTTAGAGAAGGGTCTTTATCATTCAGGGAGATTCGGAGCAGGGACAAATTTTCCCAGCTTCGTGGCTGTAATGAGAGAAGTTACTGTAATGATTTTGAAGACCAGAAAAAAGTCTCAAAGAAAGACTTTTTTTGGTGCCAGGGTGAGCTGGGAGGAGTGGAGCATAAGTTGTATCAAAAGAGGGGTATCTGCTGTTGGCCCAGCTTCCTACTTGCCTGATGTTCCTTCTCACTGTCCTTTACTTACATTCTGTTGAGGGAAAACAAAATGTTGGGATTGGGGTAGGGATGGTACCTGATCATTGGTAGGGGAAATTTCCGCTAGTACCTTCTCTGAAACCTATGTTTTTAGGGAGTTGCCTAATGATTAAGTGACTTGCTCAAGTTCATGCAACCAGTATATATATATATATATGTATATATGTATATATATACATATATATATATATAAACAATAAATACAAAATGTATGTAGAACACACACACGTATGTGCGCATGCACACACACACACACACACACACACCCCTTGGGCTTATTCTCCCAATGCTCACTATCACTGGCAACTTGGGTCCCTACAAGGTAATCCTGAAGGAGTTGGGGTTCATTTCCAATATCATTGCTTACAAGTGCCTCTTGATGTTCTCTACCCCCACCTCATCCTTCCATTACCAGCCGGTTACATTTAATTAGCTTTTCAAAACAGGTGTTTAGTGAAATGATATAGTGTGAATAATTGGTGCAAAGATGCCATCCCTCTCAAAAGTCTAGGACATATCCTCCCTTTATATACATGAATGGGCTCAAGCTTAGATAATGGGGGGAACTCAAGACTCCTACTTATTAGTAGTCCTTTTCTCCATAGAGTTATGAAGTTCCCTCTTTCAGGTACTTTTCTATTGGTCTCTGAAGGCTGACGGCCATGTAGAGTGCTGAAACTCTGTCCTCCCATGTCTAGTTTGCCCTCAATCCGCCATTTAGTTCTAAATGCAGGAAGCTCCTATTAGCCTAAGGATACATTTTCTGATGCTAATGAGAAGTCTAAACCTTCCAATATTTCACAAGATCATCCTCTGGTGGTGGGGGTAGGGCATGAGATCGTATTGAGAAGATGGAGACTCCTCCCCAACATCCTCCAAGCAATTCCCATATGGATTTAGCTATAGCTTCTTGACCATTAGGTTGGACTGCTATTGATGTAACAGAGCTGGCTTGCTCCAAGCCTCCAACCTTCAAAAGGTATGAGGGATTTTTTTTCAGCCAGTCACAAGATATATTCTATATGGTGTAATCTACTTTCATTCTATTCATACTTGTTGTAGCTTCTCTGGGCATGCTCAACAGGCCCCTTAAGGGCACTTCCATATTACTCAAACTAGGAATGCCTTGAGAAGCTCCAGTTGCACAGTTTGTCTCTTTGATTCATTGATTCAATAGATGTGATAAGAAATTGTTTATACCAGAGGTTCCCAGATTTATTTGGCCTTCTATTCCCCCTTTAAAAAAAAATACTCAATGGCTCCCTGGAAATCTACTTTCTTTAACCCTTTAATGTTTTTTTTTTAATTTGTATCAAATATTTTTAAATGACACCTCTTAAATTTGATAATTTATTGTAAATTTGTGACTTTTTTCCTGAATTGGAATTTTGATGACACAATTTTGCATCATGTAACTATATAGTATCATATTGTAAACAAGTCATTACATGCACATATTCCTGGTGATGCACGCTGGACTTCCTGACAATGCATGACATGCTGGCTTGCCAGTACTTGCTTGTTAAGACCTTTCAGTGGACTTAACCACTGATCAGTTATTACTTGCATCTTGTTTGTTTATTTGGAAAATAATGTTATCACTACAACTTTAGCTCTCATACAACAAATGAAACATGTAGGAATGATTTTTTAAAAAATTTTCTTCTTTCCCCAACTTGTGCTTCAACTGATACCTTATTTTTATTCAACACCCCCCCCCAATTGCATTGCATGCTACTACTGATCCTCTACATCATTCCATCATACCCTGTAGGCAGCTGTATCAGTCACCTTGGGAACTCATTGTTTATTTCTAATTTATACCTTAGACTGACTGATTTTGTAACTAAATTAAAGCAAATTTTTACCTGATAAAGGCATTGGGACATTAAGCATCTTGTTAATCACATTGATTGGAATTGAAGGGTATAGGACAACCCATTTACATATATATGTATATATATATACATATATATAAAGTAAATGGAATGTTATATTTGGTAGAAATAAGGTATTCATAACTGGGGGGAGAGGAGGTCAGGAAATGCCTCATGTTGGAAGCGGTACTAGTTTAATATCTCAAAGTCATCTGGAGAATGTAAGAAGCAGCACTAAAAGAGAAGGAAAGGGGGAAATGAAAGAAACCTGCAGTCTCTCTATTCAGTCATTCTGGATGTTGGAAGGGCAGAGAAGAAAGCCAACAAAGTCCTGAGGCATGAGGATTGAAGCAGAATGAGGTCCTGGGGGTGGAGATTGGAAAGAAAGCCTGTGACATCACAACAATCTAATCAGTCACTTAGGTAATAGAAAGGACCTTGTCAAGGCAATCCTTCTTAATTCCCCAGCTTAAAATGTGGTGCTAAGAACACTGAGATGTTGATAGTAATGTTCAACACCTATTCATCCATTAGGGTGTGAGCTCATCAGGGGCAGGACCTGTTTTTTGCCTTTCTTAGTATCCCCAATACTTAGAACAGGGCCTGGCACATAGCAGGTACTTTATTGGTGCTTACTGGCCCAGTGACTAAAACCTAACTCAGCTAGAGATCAGCAATTTCACTTATCCAAAACACAATAGACAACTGAACCTATTGGGGAAAGACTTCTCAGAATCTGAAACAGAAATCCCAAGTTCTACATGTGAATCATTCATTCACTCAGCAAGTTTTTGTTGATCTCTACTGTATGTAAGCCACTGGACCTACCTAGTATCATGGCAGATACAAAGATGAATAAAACATGGTTGGTCCTTATCTTCTGGAAGTTCATTGTCCAGTAAGGAGAAAAAAACTAATCCAGAAAAAACAATAACACAAGTTAGAATATCATCCAATTAGGGAGAAATCATGGGGAGATGTGGGAGAGGATAAAGAAAGATATAGGGTGTGATATCTGAAATAACCCTGGAAGGGTGGGTAGAATTTCAATTTCAATAGACAACTATTGGATTTGGAAAGGGACATTCGCTTTTTTCACAAGTTAGCCTCTCCTGTTTTCACTCAGAGCCCAGTCACTCGTTTTGGATATAATTCTAATGAATTTATTTATCTGATGACCAACGAGGAAGTTGAGGTGCTAATTTGTCTGCAGAGAATTAGGAAATTGTTGGGGGAAAGGACTATGACTGCCAGAAGTAAATGAACTGACAATAGCAAAAAGGAAGCAACTGACAGCCAGATAAAGAAGAAGATAGAAGAATGATAAAAAGCAGACAAAAGAACTAATAAAAACACAACAGTCTAGGCTATGTAATGTAATGGAAAATAGCCCTACTCACCACAGCAGTTACCCAAAATGAAAGAGAGAGAGAAAGAGAGAGAGACAGAGAGAGAGAGAGAGAGAGAGAGAGAGAGAGAGAGAGAGAGAGACAAGTAGACATAGAGAGATAGAGGTATGGATATAGACATTTAGGTACAGATACAATCAAGACAGTAAAAAATATTTCTTTAATAATCATGAGTCATGAAGAAAAGGTCAAATTGTATTAAGCAAATCCTAAATGGAATATTTAATACAGTTTTGAAATTTTTCTCTATCAAAATGATATTTACCTCCACATACATTCCACACACTCCCCCCAAATCAATGTTATAATCTAGAAAAAACCTCTGGTTTTCTCAGTTCAACAGAGTATCTACCTCTCTATCAGTTTAGTGCTGTCTATGTCAAGAGGCATTTCCAGTGCAATGACAAGAATGTTGGCCCTGTCATCGGGAGCACCTGGGTTCAAATTCTCCCTCTGTCACTTCCTACCTATGTGATCATGGGGGAATCACTTAGCACTCAGTTTCCTCATCAGTAAAAAGAAGGTTAGACTAGATGACCTCTTTGATCTCATCTCAATTTATAATTTATTTTTACCCTCTCCTGCCTCTGGAACTCTAGCTGATTACTTGCTTTCTTCCTTGTGATGTGAGGTATGGGAAACCAATTTGGGAAACCCATTGGAGCAAAACCCTTTCCCTCTCTGCACAGCACCCAAGCAATGCTGAGCCTGGGATTACCTAAAATGAATTGAAGCATAGACCCAGAAGTCTCAGTGAAATGTTGATTTAACCATGGACTAAGTCCCAGGAACAGTTTCTCACTGTCATAGAATCCATTAATCCAGAAGCCAAGTCCTAGAATACTTCTTGTCTGGAAATCTTGTCCTGAACCCTACCTATCCTGATTGGCAATTGTCTCAGTCATTTATTAAATCAAGGTCCATTCTCCAAGCACCTTCACTTTATTTCCATGATTTCTCCTCGCCAGCAGTTTAATACTTTGAACCCAGTACCCATTATTTCCCATAACCCCCTTTCTAATTCTTGAACTATAAACAAATCAATATTTTCATCATTAAAGGAAAGGACGTGTCATTTTACTTACAGTCACTCAAATTTCCACCTCTGTAATTTTCCAACCTAAAACACCTCCTTTCTGGCCACCATTCTGCTCTATGTATTGTACTTCCCATTGGAATATAAATTCCTTAATGATAGGGATAGTTTTTAATCTTGTATTTGTGCATCCCTGGTGTTTTATTTCTCTATATCTACATCTATATCTACATAATAGACCCTAAAAATGATCTTATATTCATTCATTCTCCTTCTATGACTCAAAGGCCACTGCCCTCCAATTATCCCTGGGGATATTTCAGACTGTATGTCTTCCCTTCCTACTCCTGTTCCTGTGATGTCAGTCATGTATGAATTGTAAGAAGATCAAGCTTATCCTGAAGCAGTTAGATAGGGGGTGGGGAACCTGTGACCTCGAGGCCATGTGGCCTTCTAGGTCCTCAAGTGTGGTTTTTTGACTAAGTTCAAGTTTTATAGAAATCCTTTTATTAAGGGGGTTGTTCTGGGAAGTTTGGATTCTGTCAAAGGGCTGTACTTGAGGACCTAGAGGGCCACATGTGGCCTTGAGGCTGCAAATTCCCCACCCTTGAGCTAGATGGTTCAGTGGATAGAGTGCTGAGAATCAGGAGGACCTGAGTTCTGTCAACTGACAGAACTGGCCTCTAACCTGTGAATTGCCATGGCTGAACAAAGCAGGCTAGAGACCGGAGACTCAGGAATCAAACAGAAGTTTAATTTCAAAGCAAGGGAAACAGCTTAAGAACAAGGACACATATGCCAGGGACCCACCCTTAGTAGGTTGGACATGTCAGTGTGGGGAGATCTCAGTGCTTATACCTATGGCCACGCCATGAGCTATTGTTCTGACAATGTGGAAATAGCAATAATGAGACAAGTTTACTTCATAGCAGGACTTCAAGACCAGAGCAAGGGTACTTGTGTGGTGCCTGGCCCAGCTCAGAGAGCACCTGGTACTGCTCAAAGCAATACAATAATGATATGATTTTTCCAGAGGGTGAGATCATCCAGAGGGTGAGTGCAAAGGATTGACTGTTGTAATGCCAAGATCAGGGCACAGCTTGCTTGCTGGGCCTTAGCTCTGGAAAACAGGATGTCCCCCAATATCTTGACAATTCAAGTTTGATGTCAGACACTTACTAACTGTGGGATCCTGGGTAAATCATGTTAAACCCTGTTTGCCTTGGAGGCAGCTAGGTGGCTAAGTAGATAGAAGGCTGGGTCTGTCGTCAGGAAGAGCAGAGTTTGAATTCAGCCTCAGACTCTTAGTAGCTATGTGACCTTGGATAAGTCATTTAGCCTGTGTTTGCCTTAATCTACTGGAAAAGGAAATGGCAAACCACTCCAGTATCTGCTAAGAAAAGCCCACGGACAGTATTGGTGTAGTATGGTCTATGTGGTTACGAAAAGTTGGCCATGACTGAATAACTGCACAACCATAAGGTTATCTTAGTACCCTTTTCATGGGACCTCTACTTCTTTCTTAGGTATCTTCAGTTAAGAAACAACACCTTCCCCTAAACATACAAAATAAATAAGTCTGTTGCTTTCAACATTTACTGATTTATCTAAGAAAGAATAGTTCAGTTACATAAAAAATTTACTTTTATGGAAGGCCTCATCCAACAATAGTATGGGATAAAATTAGTTCTCATTTATATTTATTGACTCTGCCATTCATCAAGCATTATGTGAGGTGCTGAGGTTATAAATGCAAAGAATGAAATAATACTTATTCATAAGGAGCTTCCAGTGCAGGGAGATAAAATGTGCATAAACATACACATACACAAACATAATCATTATCCAGTCTCAGACATTTACCAACGCTGTGACCCTGGGCAAGTCACTTCACTCTGTCTCAGTGTCCTCACCTGCAAAATAAAATGGAGAAGGAAATGGCAAACCATTCCAGTATCTTTGCCAAGAAAACCCTAAAAGGGGTCATGAAGAGCCAGGTACAACTGAAACAACTCTATAACAACAGTGTTCCAGGCACAGTGTTAAACACTTCATAAGCATTATGTCACTTGGTCTTCACAACAACCCTAAGAGGTAGATACTAATATTATCCCCATTTTACAGTTGAAACTAAAACCGAGATTAAATGACTTGATGGTAAGTCTCTGAGGTGAGATATGAACTTACGTCTTTCTTATTCCAGGCCTACCATATTAACCACCTAGCTACCTCTGTGAGTAAAAGGTTTAAGGTTTCAAAGGACTGTTGCCACTCACAAAGACCAATGGCAGAGGGCCACAGTGTTACTCCAATGTGGCTAGATACCTGAGCATGGGAAGAAGAGGGAAGGTGAAGAGGAGCAACTGATGTAATGGATGAGTTCCCCCAATGGTTCTGGGCAGGGCTGGGTCTCTGTTCCACAATGTCATCCTACTCCAGTGTGGATAAAAGAAGGACAGAGCTGGTTTACCTTGACATTCTCAAAGTATTTTCTGCACAAAAACCTGATAAGATAGGTTTTTCTTATTCCCATTTTACATGTATTTCTATAGCTTATCATGAACAGTCTACTCTCTCTAGTCCCTTAATATTAAATATAATAGAGCACTATTTAGTACACATATCTATCTAAATGATCTATGAATTTAGGAGACAAATCATATTCTATACACTCACTTAAGTCCAGCAGGTCTATAGCAGGATGTATTTTCATAGGCAAAGAGCAGTGTCTTATTTTTGCAGGGAACCCAGTTTGATAAACACTGTCACCAGAGAAGGGAACTTGAGTACTAAGCAGCAAAAAGGTAAGAAGAAATCAATGGGAAAAGAGCCTTTTCTCACTTTTTTTTAAGCATTCACAGTTACTCCATTATCGATGGAGACATTCAAACATACATTGATCAATTATTTCAATATGCCAACATCAGTTTTGAATTTTCATGCAGGGCCAAGAATCCTTTGCCCCAGCTGCTGTTTCTCCTTTCTGTTCACTGTTCATGTAATTTGACTAGCTTACACTAACTGGGTAAGTGAGTAAGAAGACACAGCAACTGAGCACATTTAAAAAGGGCAGAATGTCAGGCTTTTTATCAGCTTTAAAGGATATGCCTGATTACTCGTACAACTTCACATTATAATCTATCCACTAACAACCCCAAACTTCAATGTGATCTACGCTCTTTTTCTAATTATTTGAGTTATATTATCTTAGCTTTGTGATAGCTGTGGGCAATTATTAACCTCCCTCTTCAATTACTTCCTCGATACAATTGTATCTCTTTGTTCTATATTATTAGATTGGAAACTTCTTAAGGGCAGACATTATCTCACTTGTATTTATATCTACATCACCTCTCACATTTCTTAGCAGTAGTAGGAGCCTAATAAGTGGCAGGTGGTTGTTGACAGGACTGACAATACCATATTTAGTCAGAACTCATGATTCCAATTGAAAGAAAAATCATTAAAATATTCTAGGAAATCACACCAGAAGCTTCATTATTTTATGAGGATGAGATGATGTTTGTAAATAGTTATACAAATCTTCAAGTTCTATGTAAATCCCTACTATCACTATTATTTTATGAGTTGAGATATTTATTTGCATTTAAAATTATTTATTATCATGTAACTTTTTAGCTAGAGTGGACTTCAGAGGCAGTCTAATCTAATGGATTCATTCTACAGCAGAGAAAACTGAGATACAGTGACTTGCCCAAGTGACTCAGCATAGGTGAGACTGAAACTATGGTTTCCTGACTCTTAGTTTAACATTCATTATATTATGTTATGTTATTTATTTGTCAAATGATTTAAGGTGCCTTACATTTATTAAACAGGAAAATGAAGCATAAAATAAAATAGAAGCAATCTGAAGAAAGCAGAGTGAATATATGTTAATGAACTCCTGAAATGATTTGAATGCTACACTTGGGCACAGAATTTGACTGTAAGCTTCTTGGTGGCCAAAAAAGGAAATATGTTTTGAAGCTTAGATGTTATGCCTTAGAAAGTCACATGAGGCTTGACAAAGATACCAATGGGTATGTGTGTGTGAATACATATATATGCATATACATATATAGATACAGACATATACATATATATTCATGTATGTATATATACACACATATAATACATGATGTATGTGTATAAACACACATTATATATGTTATATGTATGCACATATAATATAACATATATATGTAAAGTAGGATATCTCCCCATTCATGAAGAATAGATGTTAAGAGATTTATTCTGATAAAAGAAAAAAACATCTTTAAGTAACAATTTACCAAATAAAATCCATTCATTTAGTCAACAAATATTTATTGAGCCCTATTATGTACAGTAGCCTGGATTAAACTCTGCGGCATATAGATATGAATAAGACGTTGCCCTTGTCCCAAAGGAGCTTTCAATCTAGTAGGGGAGATAAGCACATACACAAATACAAAGTATAGAGATAAGATGCAGACACATAGATGAAGCCCTCCTTTTTAAAATGCTTTCTCAAATATACAAATTCCATTAAGGAGAAAGTTGCACATAATTAAGGTTATGTGCTAACATAAACAAAATACATTAATTAGAATGAAAAACCAAAGCTAAAGATCATGTCAAGGTAGTTGCAAAGGAAAATCCCATTGGGCCCCTGAGATGAGCTGATTTTTGCTGTTGGCTATTAAGTTTCCTGGCATTTTGAGATAAGAAGCAGCTCTTTTAAACACTTCCTTTATAGGATTTAGAACTAGAAGGGACCTAAGATATCTTTAGTGAAATCCATTTCATTTTATAAATAAAGAAACTGAGGCCTAGGGAAATGAAATGACTTCCCAAAGGCAGAATTTTCCTTTTAAAAGGTTGTGTCCATGGCTTGAAGCAGTCAAAGTTTGTAGTGGGGAAAAAGGGGACATAAGGGGTGGGGGAGAAATAGAGAATAAGGTAGTACCAAGTAATGGAGAAGCATTGAAGTCAGTGACTCCAGATCAGGACACACACTAAGTATTCAAAACCACAAATCTTGAATCTGGAGATTACTCATTCAAGGAGACAAGTTGTAGACTTTATCACATAATACATACCAATTTTAAAAAATGCTCTTTTTAGGCTGCAAGGTTCTCTGGTCTGTGCTTCAAGAACTGCTGCTTACTTCTGTTGTTGAAGGGAGTTGGAGGGAGGAGGCAGGGAAGGGAACTAGGGGGCAAAATGTCACCTCTACTCTTAGATATAATTGACGCTTTTTTTCTTTTTTGTTGAATTGCTTTTATTATTTTTCATTTTTACTCTTTATTATAAGAGAGGACTCATTGGATAGATAGGGACAGAGAGAGCTATCTAAAAATTAAGGTGCTGTTTTAAAAACAAAACATATCAAGAAAAACAATTTATAACTTCATTAGTATAGGGAAATCCCAGTGCAAAATTAACTCTACCAGTTAAGAATGGGAACTATTGTTTAGGATAGAGCCTTTCTTAGTATTCCCAGTGTGCTTAATATATAGTTGTCGCCCATCCATTTTCAAAGAGGAACAGGGACATCCTGGGTAATGTCCTGGCTTGTGTGTGATTTGGATTTAAGAGGGGCAGAGTTGCACATAGTTGTCAGCCTCATTCTCTCTTCCAGGGTCATCAAAGTTCAGTAGCAGGAGAAAAATCAGAATAACTGACTATGACCCATGAGACGGTGGATGACCTTGTGTTTTTGATATTTGATCAAGCTCTAACTCCTCACCATCTGTTTCAGCGCCATCTTGGTTATTTGGAACAAAATGTTCTCATTCAGGTACTCTATCTCTTGAGAACTCTAAAATGTGGAAATTCTCAAGTTCAAGGTTACCATAAGAACCAGAAACTGTAAGTCCAACCATTCCCCCTTAAGTCTGTCCTGGGCCAGCAGCCCTTCTGCAAGTTTCCATTTCCAGCTCTTAAATTCAGGGTGGAGAACAGAGAAATAGTCTCTCCTCCCTCTTACTGAAATCTGCTTTTGAATTTCAAGAGAGAAAAACCTCTGGAAAAGAAACAGAAAAGAGATCATATCTCTAACAAATGAATAGACCAAAAAGAGAAAATTGTCTCTTAGTTAGCAACACCTTGAAAGCTGCTTCAGTCATTGGGAACCAATGATGAGTCTTTAGGAACCAGAGAAGTTCTTCTTGCCCTTCCAGCAAGGGTTAGACTATATTCATGGTGCCCTTCCTCTTAACCCATAATTTCATCAAATTAGTAACCTCTCTATTATAAATAAATGCAATGTAGTTTAAATAGTAACTATTTGGGGTGGAGGAGGGGTTTTTCCAATGAGATGACATCTAATCTAATCCTAGCAAGAAACTGAGAGCTCTGAGAGGTCCAGATAAGGTGGGAGCGCAGCTTGCCTCAGTTTACACAAGTAGTTTAGCTGCCCAAAGGTAACTGAATATGCTTGAGCTGGTCAAACTTGTGTCTTGGGAATAATATTTCACCGTATCCAAGTGAAGGATGGAGTGGAGAGAGGAACAACTTGGAAATGAGGAGAAAATTAGAAGGCTATTGCCAGAGCTGAAGGTAAGAAGCCTGAACTATTGTAGTGGCTGTGTAAGTCCAGAGAGAGGAATCATCTTGAGAGATGTTGTGCAGGTAGACTTAATAAGACCTACACCAGTGGTGGGGAACCTGAGACCTCAAGGTCACATGTGGCCCTCAAGGTCCCCAAACTTCATAGAACAAATTCCCTTAATAAAAGATTTTCTTCTGTAAACTTGGACTCAGTCAAAAAGCTGCATCTAAGGACCTAGAAGGCCACAGATTCGCCACCCCTGACCTAGACCCTGACTGGATACTGTTGTTGTTTATTCTTTATTCTAAAAAGGACCAATGACATCACAAGGGTGACATCTTGACTTGCTCATGAATTAGATTTAAGTGAGGACATAGGAGATGAGAAAACCAGAAGAACTGAGGACAACCCCAAGGTTTTGAAGCATGAAAAATGGTCATGTCTTCAAGAGAAATCAGAAGCTAGTAGATTTGAAGGAGGGGTAGAATTTAGGGAGATAACCACAGCTCAGACGTACATAGCTCTTCAGTGTTTGCCCTGCTCTTTACATAGTTGAGCCTCACCATAACTCTGTGAGACAGGTGCTATGACTATTCCCATTTGGCAGAAGAGGAAACTGAGCTCTCCCAAGGTCACCCAACAAGTAATTGTCTGAGGCTGGATTTGAACCCAGGTCTTTCTGCTTCCAAATCCAGGACTTAATTTGAGGTGCTGATGTATCATTTATAATGGTGATGTCCAGTCAATATCTGGTAGGGTGAGGATAGCAACTGGTAAATTTCACACCATTTTATAATTGTGAGCTGCCATTATTTCTATTATTATAATTAATTATTCTAAATCTGAATCAAAATTTCAAGAAGTCTTGCTGTGTCTCCTTATAGGTTCTGCCATTTCAGCAAAAACGAAAGGTTAATGAAAAGTGTTAAGATAAATGCCTCTGGCTTCCCACTGATTCATGTCACAGGTTGTTACTTTTCCAATAAAAGGTTTGCGTGTGGATGAAGAATGACAAATAAATCTGCGGGATTTGGTAAAAATGCCCAGAATGAATTTTAAAGATGGCTCAGGTCACAGGGCTCCCAAATACTTTGATCTTTGCTTTAATTGTTTTCTATCTGTTAGTATTCTGAAAGATTTGGCCTAGACCTGCTCCTTTTAAATTATAAATCATTAGCCCTTTCTCCCCTCCATCATCAACCAATGGAAGTTTGGGGCTTAGATTTCCTACACAAGTGAGGACATGGTATCATTCATGGAACCTGCTTTCAGGTCTAATTAAGAAAGTGGCCAACAGCAGTCAGAGATGGAAAGAAGGTTCAAGAACTGGAAGGAACTTCAGAAACTGGCTAATCTAGACCCCTTATTTTAGAGACTGGAAAACCAAGACCTTTGGAGGTTAAGTGACTTGCCCAGTATCATATAGGTATTAAGTCTCAGAGATCAAACTTGAACCTTCTTTCTCCTGGAAACCCTGTGAAGAGGGGGCTGAGAGCCCCCTATTCTCATTGGTCTGAACTGTCTCAAAGCAAGGAAAAAAGACTAAGAAAGAGAACGCTCCTATTCTTACTGGCTTGCACCGTTTCAGAGCAAAGTTCTCTATAAATATTTGCTCCAACACAGTCATCTCAGTTTTTATGCATGCTTATTTTGCAAAGTGAAAACCACAGCACCATCAGCCCTCAGCGGTTATTCAGTACTGTGAACTGTGCTCATGAGTCACCTGGTTCCTACCAGTGGTTAATACTGAATAACAAATTCTCCCACAGTAGAATAACAAGTTCTCCCACAGTAGAGCCCCTCACAAAGATTAAATGATTTTTCAACTCTTTATCTGAATAAGACAAATCTGTCCTGATCCATTTTATTTAGGGATTCGGGTGAGAGGTGGAGGAAAGGTTCACATGTACCAGCACTCACTTCTTAGTCACTATACTGCTGTGGAATTTATTTGTAATTGTCTTCATTGGCCTAACCAGCTAAGGACTAAATTAAAACTGTCATCAGAATTATGAATGGCAGTATTCTTTCAAGTAGGCTAAAGACAAGAGCATCTAAGAGGAGGATAGGAGGCGTTCACCTCTCTCGTCCTTAGATCTCTTATCTGTAATATATGGTGTTTGGACCGAGGAAACCCTTACCTTTACAACCCTAAGGTTCTAGGAATCTGCATATCTGCAAAACTAGACAGTATACTATGAATTACCATAGGATATAACAGGGTAATAGAACAAGCCATCCCTTTCAAGAGGTCTCTTATAATCTAAAGTACCTAAAAGGTGAGAACACCTCCTAAGATGACTGAAAGAAAGGCAGCTATCTAAGAAACCTATGGGACACTTGAATCTCTCTCTTGCAATGTGGAGCAGCAAACATGGGAACTCAGAAGGATTAACCCTGATGTCCCTTTCCTTCTATGTTGGATTTACAATGACATAATGAATTTCTCAAAGCTGAGTACTTGTTGTTTATCACTTCTGCTCATCAGAGTCAAACCCTTACTCTTTCCAAAAGGCAAGTTTGACAGTAATACTTTTCTGAACTTGGCACCAACTCAGGGTGACAGGCAGGTTCCCAGTCATGTGTTTCTCTGAGGAGCTTAACAGATAGACTGTTCTCCCCTATTGTTTGACCTAAGGATTTATAGCCTGGAAAATTCACCTATTCCCTCCACTGCCTCAGTGCCCATGGACTTTAACTAAAGGGTTTAGCAGCTCTACTAGGCAAGAAATTTCTTAGAAGTCACTGAACCTTGCTCACATCGGTGACTGCAACAGCTCAGATGGAGCTGGGTAGTGATGTGGTATGGGGTACTTTTAACAGAAACCACACAAAAATATGAAACACAGGGAGAAAAGACAAGGTGTTAAATGGGCTGAGGATATTTAGTCTCAAGAGGAGAAAGTCAAACAATAACTTATTGGGCCCTTGATAGAGGTACAGCCTCTAGAGACAATTGTTCTTATTAAAGAGTTTTTCAGTACTGTCAGACTCTTTCTGACCCTGTTTGGGTTTCGTATTTTTTTGACAATGCTCCTGAACTAGATTATTTTACAAATAAGGAAATTGAAGCAAACAGGGTTAAGTGATTTGTCCAGGGTCACACAGCTAGTTTCTGAGACCAGCTTTGAACTCAGGTCCTCCTGACTCCAGTCCAATGCTCTCTCCATTGCACCACCTAACTGTTACACAGTAAAGAGGTACTCTCCCCAATTTCCCCAACTTGGAGAATCTCTTATAAAGAGATGCCGTTAGCCTGGTGATCAGCCTTTTGAAACTCAGTATCCACTAGACACTGGGAGTTGCAGGATGTCACATAATTGAGATCCTCTCAGTCCCAGATACTTCATCTGTAAAATGGGGATAGTAACAAATCTAATAATTACCACGAACAGTTGTTATGAGGATCAAATGAAATAATGAATGAAAATCTACTTCTTAAGAGCTTGCCATATGGCAAGCACTGTGCTAGTGATATAGATACAAAGGTAAAAACAGACCCTGCCCCTGAAGCTTACTTTCAAATGGGGAAGGTGACAAGCAGGAGGTGGCCTAGTCTTTTGATCTGGAAAGTTAGAGGGAAGTTGAGAAGAAGCATAAGAGAACAAAGATACACATATCCTTTCTAGGAGAAATGGATATTTCTCCTAGATATTTCATCGATATTTTATCTATCTCACCTGTGGTTACAGATAGAACTGGAAAGAGGAGTGGTGAGTGGGGAACTCCTGAATAATCGCAAGTCAGATGGAAAAGAGATGGCTGGGGAGTAAAGGAAAGTAAGACTGAAGCCAGTCTGACCCGATACAACAAACCATAGGAACATTCACCAGTCAGGACCCAGGATCCATAATGTCAGTTCTAGAGATGAAAGGATCAAGTCAAGTTCTCCAGGCTGTGGTCTCTGGTCCAGGCTACAAGAGGATGGAAGCCAAGAAATAATGTGTGCATCTCAAATAAGAAAATGTATGTAAGATACTTTGCAACCTTTAAAGCACTGTGTAGATGGTGATCACAATCAACATTATAATAACAAAAATGAAATGTGGTAGCAAGAGGATCATTCGGACACTTGGATTAGACTTGGATTAGGTTTGGAGGGGAATGAAGGCAGATCAGCCTGGGCCCCTTCACAAGATGGCCCCTCCAAAAGGAGTCTAAAGGAGGAAAGGTCTTGTGGAGGAGTGATCCCTGGTAATCAAGTCACAAGACGTTCCAACGTAAAGCAGTCCCAAGTGCTAAGGGAAGTTCTAGAATGAGGCATGACTTTTTAAATCCAAAGGTCAGGAACAAAGCCAGGAAGGAAATTAATATCCTCATTATTGGTGAGATTCTGTGATGCTTTGATTACTTCTTTCCTTTTCAATGTGAACATCGTAATAGTCCTAAGTGCCTATGTGACCTTGAGCAAGTCACTTAACTCATCTGCCTCAGTTTCCTCATCTGCAAAATGAGGGTGATAGCAACAGCACCTACCTCACAGGGTTGTTGTAAGAATCAAATGAAATATTTGTAAAGCGCCTAGAAGACAGTAAGTCCTTAACAAATGTTTATTCCATTCACTAAGCATGATAGACAATAGTCTGAAGCCTGTAGAAAGATTGCTGACCTTGGAATCAGATAACTTGGGTCCATACCTTGCCTCGGACACTTAATTACCTGTGTGACCTTGGACCTATCTGTTAGCCATGTAGATCTAATTTTCTTCACACGGAATGAGATAGGATTGAGCTAAATATCCCCTAAGATCCCGCCTACTGGGTCAATAATGCTAAATAAATATCTCCTCTAAGGCAAGGACCTCCCAGAGGACATACTGAAGTATAATATATTGTCCTTGCTCCCCAGGCAACTTGCATTCTAATCCTGTCTCCTCTCTCCCATCTCATTCAGGCTAGAAGATGAAGGAAATCCATAACTCAAATACTGTGTTACGGAACCTCTCTGCTCATGGAGCCAGATAGTGGTACAGTGGATAGAACATCAGGGCTTGAGTTGGAGAGAACTGAGTTCAAATTCCGTTTCAGGCACTTATCAACTGTGTGACCCTGGACAAGTCCCTAAGCTTCTGTTTGCCTCATCTGTCAAATGGGGATAATGATAGCCCCTACATTCCAGAGTTGTCATAAGGATCACGTAAGACAATTGTTAAGGGCTTAGCACAGTATCTGGCACATGGTGAGGACCGTATAAATATTGGATTTTGTCGTTATTATTAATGACAATACTGAGAAAACAAAAGCACTGAAATGGAGTGGCATTAACCATAGGAAGAGATCAAACCATCCGAAGCTGCAGAACTATAGTACAATATGATCATGCTGTAAGGTTAAAATTCAATTTTTTTTTAATGCAGCATAGAAGGTGAGTCGATGAACATAGGGAATATGTCCTTTGGCAGACAGCCTGGATCCTTGGTTAAGCACCACCACCATCCTGACGTACATCCTCCATTTGTTTTCCCCATTCCTTCATAGGAATATTCATTTCCAGGTGGACAAATGAAGTTTTCTAGGCAATTGCTACAACCATTACTTCTCACCCCAAAACAGTTATTTCAGCAGTGGGGTACCCGGCACTTATCCCATAAGGGCAGTGTCAACAGTCTGACACCAGCCCCAGCTGCTTCTCTGAGAGCAAGCTGTCTCCGTCTGCTCACACAATATTCCTTTTCCTCTTCTTTATGATGGAAACTTCCCACTTACCCGACATGGGTGATAATGGCAACCTGCCTTTATTGAAATAGACACCTTCCTCTGAAACGTCAACATGATTTCATGTTTCTTACTTCATTTTGTTTTAACACCTCTCTGCAGTGACATTTCCTTTTTGCTAAGTAGGGAAACAGTGAAGGCAGAGTAAAATGATTATAAGGTGACATGCCTAAAGGTATCATGTTAATGATAGAGCCAATCGTCATCATCATCACCACTATCACCATCACTGTTACTATTATTTCAACAACTTACCATTTATAAATTGCTTTCCCATATACAAACCGCTTTCCTCCCATCAACCCCATGAGGTGAGTGCAAGTATTATTATCTTTAGTTTTACAAATGAGGAAACTGAGACTCAGAGAGGTCAAATTATTTTACCCAGAGAGGTGATAAAATCGATTTTATATAATGCTTTAAAGTTCACAAAACACTGCACACATTTTCTCTTTTAAGAACAGCCCTTTGAGAACAGGTATTAACACACCCATTTTTTTTTAAATTGGAAAATTGAAGCTCAGAGCACTAGTGGTTCGCCCACTGTATCATGCTAACCAGAGTGAGGGGTGAGATTTGAGCTTGCGTCTTCCTGACTCCAGGTTCTGCACGTCCTCCGCTAACTTATACTTCATCTAATAAATCAAGCCAAATTAACAAGGATTTAAGTGTCTGCTAAACCCTGGGAATACAAAGAAAGATAAAACGAGTTCCCCCTGGAGGAGCTTACAATCAAAGCAGGGTAGGGAAACAACATGCAAACAATTACATACACTCTCTCTTCCTCTCTCTCCCCTCCCTCCTTCCAACCCTCTCCATATACATGTACATACATACACACACATATACAGGATAAATTGGAAATGATCATCAAAGGGGAGGCACGAACATTAAGGGGGATCAGGAAAGTCTGCATATTGGTCTCTGGATTTTATCAGCTGATTTCACTCGCCTGGGATCCTAGTAAAAGATAGCTCCCCCTTTTGGAGAGAGAGAGAGAAAAAAAAGAATGGATGAAAAGGGTGAGATTTTAAAAGGATCAGTCAACATAAAAAATGAAAGATATTTTTAGCAAGCTTAACTACTGAAATCTTCCAATTCCTCCAAAGGGGTCAGGATTTTCTCCCATAGATATACACGGATGTCATACTCTGGGAGAAGAAGAAGAAAAGGGACGACCACCAAGATGAAGCCATGAAGCAACTCTAGGTGACATGAACAGAGGGCTATGGATTGCCATATCCCTTTCTTCCCACATCATAACCCTAATGCAGTCACTACCTGAAGTTGTAGAAGCTATCCACCACCCTTGGTTTATAGTTGGGAGAGTTCCTGGTCTCAATAAACCTGAGAGAGATTTGTTGTTGGTGTTTTGAGTTGAGACTCAGAATATATTTTGCCACAAAATGCTACTAAATGCGACCACCATGATATACAATACATATACAATATGCTATATTTCAAGCATTGTCAAGTAGAATGATCTTCAGACTGGAACAGCTAACATAAAAATGACTATGGGGGAGAAGGGGCTTGAAATTCAAGATAACAGTGGAGAAGAAGAGAAAATGTTTGACTTCACTGATTTAAAAAATCCCTAATTCTTGATCTGTGAATTCTTCAATGAGAGTACTTTCCCTGCTAGTGAAGATCATAGATGGAAATCCATTCACAATTTAGTACATGATTTCATTAGTTACTGCAATAAAAAAATTTGTATCACAAGGTGCCCAACTTCTGGTGATGAGCCTCTCCACACTTAGATTAGTTTAGAAACTTCAGACTTCTAACCAGTAAAAGTACTTACAGTTTAGAAGAAGACACTGGCAGAACCTTCAAGCATCCAATTTCATCTCTATGATATGATAAAGTGTTAGAATAGAACTTTCGTAGAGGCATTATCTGAAAATTGTGTTTCATCAATCTTGATTCCTTATATGACCTTCTATTGCCCATCCTCATGTTTTTGGCCTGGAATTTCCTTTTCGCATCTATACTTCTTAGAATCTCTGATTTCCTGTTTTATTATTATTAAATTTATTTATTTAACTTTTTACATTCATTTTCACAAAGTTTTGGGTTCCAAATTTTCTCCCCATTTGTCCCCTCCCCCAACCCCAAAACACTGAGCATTCTAATTGCCCCTATCACCAATCTGCCCTCTCTTCTATCATCGTTCCCTTCCCTTGTCCCCATCTTCTCTTTTGTCCTGTAGGGCCAGATAACTTTCTATTCTTCATTACCTGTATTTCTTATTTCCTAGTAGCAAGAACAATACTCGACAGTGGTTCCTAAAGCTTTGAGTTCCAACTTCTCCCCATCCCTCCCTCCCCGCCCCATTTCCTTTGGGAAGGCAGGCAATTCAATATAGGCCATATCTGTGTAGTTTTGCAAATGACTTCCATAATAGTTGTGTTGTGTAAGACTAACTATATTACACCCCATCCTATCCTGCCCCCCATTGCTTCTATTCTCTCTTTTGATACTGTCCCTCCCCAAGAGTGTTGATTTCAAATTGTTCCCTCCTCTCATTGCCCTCCCTTCCATCATCCCCACCCCCGCTTATCTCCTTCTCCCCCACTTTCCTGCACTGTAAGATGGGTTTTCATACCAAAATGAGTGTGCATTTTATTCTTTCCTTTAGTCAAATGTGATGAGAGTAACATCATGTTTTTCTCTCAGCTCCCTTCTTTTTCCCTCCACTAAAAAGTCTTCTGCCTGCCTCTTCTATGAGGGATAATTTGCCCCATTCCATTTCTCCCTCTCTCCTCTCAATACATTTTTCTCTCACCACTTAACTTCATTTTTTTAAGATATGATCCCATCCTATTCAATTCACTCTGTGCTCTCTGTCTCTGTGTGTGCTTGCATGTGTGTGTGTATAATCCCACTAACTACCCAGATATTGAAAATTTTCTTTTTTTTATTTCAGTATAAATTTATTTATTTAATTTTTCACATTCATTTTCACAAAATTTTGGATTCCAAATTTTCTCCCCATTTCCCCCCTCCCCCATCCCAATACACTGAGCATTCTAATTTCCCCTATCACCAATCTGCCCTCTCTTCTATCATCCCTCCCTTCTCTTGTCCCCATCTTCTCTTTTGTCCTGTAGGGCCAGATAACTTTCTATTCCCCATTACCTGTATTTCTTATTTCCTAGTAGCAAGAACAATACTCGACAGTTGTTCCTAAAACTTTGAGTTCCAACTTCT
>CM053770.1:582394646-582445250 GCA_028658325.1 Potorous gilbertii | reverse complement strand
CAAGGTGTTGACCCATTTTTCATGCTTTTCTTGCATCTCTCTCATTTCTCTTCCCAGTTTTTCCTCCACCTCTCTAACTTGATTTTCAAAATCCTTTTTGAGCTCTTCCA
This sequence comes from Potorous gilbertii, assembly GCA_028658325.1. Lineage (NCBI taxonomy): Eukaryota > Metazoa > Chordata > Mammalia > Diprotodontia > Potoroidae > Potorous > Potorous gilbertii. Next base: position 582,445,140 of record CM053770.1, on the reverse strand, counting down.
TGGCCCGAGCCTATTGAATATTTATTTTGGAAGTTTGGGATACAGAAGCCTTGATTTCTATGTCTTTCCCTTATGGTTAGCATTGGTGTTCCTCATCTGAAAGGAAAGGAGGAAATATCTGGTCACCAAGAAAGTAACCTTCTATGGTCTTATTTTTTCCCCTTTTCTGGGCATTTTCCCAGCCAGTTACTTGACTTCTGAGATTCCTTTCCACACCCACTTCTCCTCCAGATCCACCCAGCTAGTGCTTGGGGTCTGAGATTCAAATGCTGCTTCCCAGCCTCAGGGCTTTCAGCAGGGGTGGAGCTGCTATTCATTGTAAGATTAAGTTCTGGTGCTCAGGTTGGGGCAGGGCCGCCTCACAGGGCTCAGTTTCCTCAGGGGGTTTGTGTGGAGACCTTCAACAATGGATCCGAGCCCCTGCCTGGTCCAGGAGCCCCTGTCTGCTACTGCCTCTGCTGCTGCCTTCTGAGGGGGCCTGAGTTATGGGGACTCCTCGCTCCTGTCTTGGTGAACCAAACAGGCTCTCTCACTAACCTCTGGTGTCTGTGGGTGGATGGACCTGTGCAGCCACTGGAGATTCAATCCCTGAAGCCTGCTCAGATCTGGTCCTCTGGCCAAGGCAGGGCTGGGCTCTACTCTGGGTCCGATGCGCAATGGACCTTTGGTGTCAGTTTTTCAGGGCTCTCTGGAACAGAAATCTCCTCCACTCTGTTGTGTGGCTTCCACTCCTCCAGAATTTGTTGGGAGTTACTCCCCACAGGTATTTTATGGGCTGTGGGTTCAGAGCTAGCATATGTGATTCTTCCTACTCTGCCATCTTGGCTTCTCCCTGATTTCCTTCTAAACTCAACTCAGATGTGACCTTCCGCACAAAATCTTTCTGGATCCACCTCTACCAGTATCCTACTCCCTAATTAATTAGCACATATTTTATCATTAGGTTTTATTTACATTTATATGTACATATTACATGGAGCTGGGATGTAAACTTGAAATTGACTGTCTCATTTTTGTCAGGGTATTCCCAGCACCTACCACAACTACTGATGTATAGTAGACTCTAATATAAAGTTATTTAATTATTGATTGACTGAGTGACTAATAAAAGAGTTCAGGTTCAATTTGGTTGCACAAAGAAGTTCATCAGCATTGTACATCATTTTCATGATGGCATGCTTGCCCGAGTTCTAGATAGTGGACAATGTTGTCATGCCTTCCCAGTCACCAATGGAGTAAAATGGGCTTTTGTGCTTGCTCCCATGCTTTTTGCATGATGTTTTCAGCCATGCTGTCAAATGCTTTCAGTGAAGATGAACACAGAATCAAAGTCAACTACCATACTGATGGTAAGCTTTTCAATTTGAAAATGCTATAAACCAAAACCAAAGTGGAGGGAATGTTGGTACATGAATTTCTGTTTTCAAATGATTGTGCAATCAATGCAGCCTCTGAAGCTGAGATACAACAAAATCTGGATCAATTCTCTACTGCCTGGGCTAATTTTGGCTTAATAATCAATACCAAGAAAACAGAGGTACTCCATCAGCCACCACCACACCATCCATACATGGAACCATCGGTTACAACAAATGAAAAAGTTTTGAATGCTGTGCATAAGTTCACTTACCTTGCTAGTGTATTATACAGGGATGTACACATTGACAGTGAGGTTGACACAAGCATTGCCAGAGCTAGCTCAGTGTTTGAGAGGCTCCAAAGAAAAGTATGGGAGAGCATAGGTATTAGACTGACCACCAAACTGAAAGTCTACAGAGCCATTGTACTGACCTCATTGTTGTATGCCAGGGAAACATGGACAGTCTACCGCACCATGCTGGAAACTAAATTACTTTCATTTGAACTATCTTAGAAAGATTCTGAAGATCACCTGGCAGGATTAGGTACCAGACATGAGGTCCTTACTCAAACTACGCTGCCAAGTATTTAAATTATGCTTCAGGGAGTCCAACTCCAATGGACTGGCCACATTGTTTGAATGCAAAATGTATGCTTGCCAAAAAGACTATTTTATGGAGAACTCACAGGGGGCAGGTGATCAAATGGTGGTCAGAAATGATACAAGGACACTTTGAAGGTCTCTCTCAAGAACTTTGGATTTGATTGTGGGACATGGGAGATACTGACACAGGACCCCTCAGCATGGCGTGTCCACATCAGAAAAGGTGCTGTACTCTATGTGCAAAGTGGAATTGAAACAGCATAAAGGAAAAGTAGTATGTGCAGATGTGAAGTAACCATGCCAAATGTTCACGTGGACTATCTGTGGCCAATCTGTGGTAGAGCATTTTGAGCTTGTATTGGTCTGATCAGCCACAGTCATATACATGGAAACTTCACTTTATCATGGTGATGTCATTTTAATCCTCTTCAAGCACAAAGGACAACAACTAACAACTGAGTGACTAATAAAAGAGTTCAAGTCCTCCATCCCTGATGGACTGAATGCAAGTATACTTAAAAGAGCTTTCACAGGTTGCCATAGAACTGAAACTGGCCTGTGATCTTTGTGGAATAAAACAGAGCCCCATTCATCATATATTTTCTAGGCTCCTGCCACAACCAAAGCACTTGGAAGAATCATGAAGAATTGGAAAAGCATGACAGAAAGACAGGGTATATACATTGAAAAAAAAGGTATTTTAACATGTTTCTTCAGGGAAATGAAAACTCAATGTTCTAGCGATGTGATAGAGCAAACAAATTTATTAATCATTTTAATAATCATCATTATAACTAGATCAAACTTAGGCTGAATGAATAAAATTTTAATATTCAGAATTAAGCCAATGATAGTGCTCCAAAATAACTCAATAATTATCAAAATTTTGTATTCATTGTCCAAAGGACATTAACAAAATAGAATGTGAATAGAGGAGAATTATGAGGAGATGTGAAACTATGTATCATACAAATCCTAACTCTGCTATTGACTGGGTTGTCTTTGACTAATTGCTTCACCTCTCTGGGACTCAGTTTCTTCATCTGTAAAATGAGGAAGTTGGTCTAAATGGCTTCCAAGTTTGCCTCTGTCTCTAACTCTTAATCCCATCACTCATCCTAAGGATCAATGGAAGGAACGAGAGATATTTGTCCCAGAGAAGAGAAGCCATAAGAAGAGCATGCTAACTCCCTCAAGTATTGGCATGTCAGAAAGGGATTATATTCTTTGCGTTTGGCCCGAGGGTCCAGAAGTGGGCACAGTGGATTTGAGGTAATGAGGGGATAGAATTCAGATGATAACAAGGAAAATGATCACTAAATTAGAATCACCCACAAGTTAAATTGACTCCACTAGGAGGTAGGAAGTACACCATCCCCAGAAAGGATTAAGTGGCAGCAGGATGATTAATTTATTTATTCAAGGAGATTGTTGTGGGAGAGAGGTGGTTTGTGCTTTAGTCAGGGGTTGGACTATATGACTTTTGAAGTCCCTTCCAACTCTGAAATTCTATGAATTCTATCATTTAAATAGTTTTTTCTTCCTTTTGTTTTTTCCAGTTGACTCTAAAGCCTAACCATCACAAGTATCATTATATCTACTAGAAAAATTGGTGTGAATTTCCAACAACTGCCTTAAAGAGAAACTTACAACTCAGGCTGTTTGTAGCTGAGCGCTGCCTTTATTTAATTCTCCATCCTTGCTCATTGCCAACAGGCTGGCAGCGGGAGAAAAAGGAGGTAGAAGCCAGCATAAGTCAAACATGGAGGGAGAGACAGCCTTTGAATAACTGTGAGTTGGATGTTCATCAGCATTCCCCCAAACAGAGCAGAATAGCTGCATTCTAATAGCTGACATTTCAATCGTGCTTTAAGCTTTGCAAAACATTATGTATATATTATCGCATTTGATTTTACAACAATCTTGTGAGGTAAGTGCTATATTATCCCCATTTCACAGATGAAAAAACTGAGGCAAACAGAGATAGTGACTAGCCCAGAGTGACACATGTAAGGGAAAAATCTGAATTCAAATGAAGAAGTCAAAGTCTAGAACTCTAGCCACTGCAGCATTTCTCTGTGCAAAACAGCAATCTTTTGAGGGCTTAGATAAACTCTTTGTTTTTTATGTTGGTATCATAGTGAGTACTATACCCTGAATTCTCAGCCATTCCAAATATACTTCTTGCCAGTCATGGAAGGGGAGCTGATGGCAGTGTTCTTTATTCTTTGATGTCCTTCCAAAAAGTAGAACCAGGCTGCTTGAATTGGAAAGGCCTACCCTTGGCCCTAAGGAATTTTGGAAAGGAAAGTGAAAATGGATGTTACAAAGATCCGTGAGCTAATTGCTTCAGGATCACTATAATCAATATCAATTGCCCCAAGCTAGACTTCTGATGTGTTTGTGCTCAGTCACTAAGCTAGGTGATCTAAAGCAAAAATGCACTGATTTTCACCCCATGGTGTTCAATCTTATCTTTGGACGACAACAACAAAACAATACATGTTTCCTACTCAAAAAATACTTTTGTTTTACTGAGACATAAAGAGAGGGAGGGAGGAAGAGAAGGACAAAGGCATGAGGGAAGGAAGGAAGGAAAAAAGAGAGGAAGGAAGGATCAAGGGAGAGAAAGAAACACTAGACAATTTTGAAATAATTTATTCCCGTAAGAGGTATAATAATAAATTGCCTTTGGAAACAAACATATAAAACAGTGTATTATTTTATGACTCATAATGGTTAACCATACAATATTGGATAAAAAGAGAAATTGAAGTAAATGTCAACAAGTAATGTACACATCACTAAACTAGAACTGACGTGTACTTGACACCAAAAGGTATCGATTGGTAGGACATCAGGAAAGGAAAGGAGATATGAAAATGAGGTGACACATTCTGAAATAAGACCAAGTGGAGAAGGAATGTTTAATCTTGTTGAGGCCTATGTTCCTCCTTATTCCTTGCTTCATTTTGGCCTGAAGGTCAAAATATTCGATGAACCGATCAATTTAAGTGTCAGTGTGACATGGTGAAAAAAGCACTAGACTTGAAGCCAGAAAATCTGAGTTTGAATTCTGATTCTGTCATTTATTGCTATAGGGTCTTTGTCAACTCACTTAATATCTCAAGGCCTCAGTGTTCTTATTAGAAAAAAGAGGAGCTTGACCTAGATGATTTTTCAGAGACCCTTGTTGCTCTGACGTTCTGTGATGTCACCTAACAGGTTTCACATACTTGGGACTGACTTTCCCAGGTGGAATGGGCAGATGGGAGCAACTTATTCCAATGGCCATGAGAGCAGCAGAAGCAGGCTCTGTGGGGTGCTTAGAGCTTGGTCAGACATCAAAGATGCCAAGGTCATCCACTGCATTCAGGGTCATCACCAGTCATCCTGACTTTTGTCTTGCCACTGGACTTGGATATCTCTGGAAGAGAGAATGAGACTGATAATTTTGTATAACTCTGCCTCATTTAAATCCAATTTGCACACAAGTGAAGAATCATCCCCATGATGTCACTGGTCCTCCTTGAAAACAAAGGATGAACAACAACATTGACAGGTTATCTATATGTATTGGTTGAATACCCATCCTGGTTTACTGCCTTAATGGTGGCCACTGGATTGGAAAAGATCAATTTATGTCCCAATCCTGAAGAAGGGCAATGCTAAAGAATGTTCAAATTACTGACAATTACACTCATTTCACATCAGCAAGATTCTGCTTGTGATTCTGCAAGCTAGACTTCAGAAATATGTAAACCAAGGATTAGCAGAAGAACTGGCTAGTTTTCAAACAGGCTGATGGACTAAAGAACAAAATGCCAACATTCTCTGGATTATGGATAAAGCAAAGGAGTTCCAGAAAAATATCTTCTTCTGCTTTACGACCACACTAAAGCCTATGACTGTGTGGATCATAACAAAATGTGGCAAGTCCTCAAAGAAATGGGAGTACCAGATCATCTTACTTATCTCCTGAAGAACCTGTATGCAAGCCAAGAAACAATAGTTAGAACCAAATGTGGAACTATTGAATGGTTTAAGATTGGAAAAAGAGTATGACAAAGCTGTATAGTCACCTTATTTAACTTAGGTAGAATATAGTACATGACATCCTAGGCTGGATAAATTAAAAACCAGAATTCAGGTTGCTGGGAGAAATATTAACAGTCTCAGATATGCAGATGATACCACTCAAATGACTGAAAGTAAAGAATTAAGAAATCTTGGTGTAGGTGAAGGAGAAGAGTATAAAAGTCTGCTTGAAGCTTAACATTAAAAAAAACTAAGATCATGGCAATTGGTCTCATTAACTCCTGGCAAATAGAGGAAGAAGAAATGGAAGCAGTGCCAGATTTTATATTCTTGGTCTCAAAGAGCACTGCAGATGGTGACTACAGCCATGAAATTAAAAGACACTTGCTCCTTGAAAGGAAAGCTATGGCATATCTGGTCAGCATACTAAAAAAGCAGAGACCATCTCCTTGCTAATACAGGTCTGTACAGTCAAATCTATGGTTTTTCCAGTAGCAATGTATAAGCTGTGAGAGTTAGGCTCTAAGGAAAACTGAGCCCTTATAGAATTGAGGCTTTCTAACTTTGGGACTGGAGAAGACATTTGAGAATCCCTTGGATAGCCAGGAGATCAAATCAGTGAATACTTAAAGAAATTAATTCAGACTATTCATTGGAAGGTTAAATGCTGAAGGTGAAGCTTTAATACTATAGCCACTAATGAGAAGACAGGACTCACTGGAAAAAATCCTGTTGTGTGGGAAAGATTGAAGTCAACAAGAATAGGGGAGAGCAAAGGATAGGATGCTTAGATAGTATCATGGAAGCAATGAGCATGAGTTATGAATGATCACCAGATATAGTGGAAGATACAAGAACCTTGTATACTATGGTCAATGGGGTCACAAAGAGATGGACATGACTGAACGACTGAGCAACAATAACAAATTTGTTAAATATTAGCAGGTTATGGTCTCCCAACTCAAAAATTTTTAAGGTAAAATAAAAAAAATTAGCTTGATATTTAACACTTCACAACCTTGCCAAACTTTATCCACATTACTCTCCTACATTCTATGTTTCAGCCAAATGACTATTTTAGTCTTCCTAGGACTCAGCATTCCTCTCCTTTTTAGAAGTTGTCCCTCATCACTGGAATCACTCCTTCCTTACCTCAGATTCCCACCATCCTTAGTTTCCTTCAGGTTCAACTCAAACTTTAATTTATATTTGAAATCTTTACTAATCCACACTTCCCTTATTTCCTCCTCAAATTATCTTCTGCTTACTTATCTATGTAAAAGTAGCAGTCCACCAGTGAAAGGGAAACTCCTTGAGGACAAGAACTTTTTCAGATTGTTTTTGTATTCCCACACTTAGCAGACTCTTGAACCTAGTAAACTCATAATAAGTAGTTTTTAAATGGATATATCAGAAAAAACATTGATACTATTGGCTTCTTCCATTAAGATCATTTTCCAGTGCCTTATAATGGTAAAGAGATAAGCTTGTGTTGCCCATATAAGCAAAGTACAACTTCTGTCAAATCCTGCTAACATCTCAAGCCTTTGGTTATGGCCCAGTTAACAACTGTGTTTCTGGCATTCAAAAATCCAGCATTGTTACATTCAGAAAATTTTTATCACTAAGAGATATCTTTTTAAAACTTACAGAAATTCATGATAAATTTACTGCTTCTACTATCACTAGTATTTAGAGGGTTCACAATAACTCATGCCCTAAAAGTCTATATTGTTGTATAGTTATGTTAGTCATGAAAGACACTTTGTGACCCCATTTAGGGTTTTCTTGGCAAAGATACTGAAGTGGTTTGCCATTTCCTTATCCAGTTCAATTTACAGATAAGGAAACTGAGGAAAACAGGGGTTAAATGATTTGCCCAGGGTAACACCACTGTTCAGTACTGGAGGCCTGATTCCTTATTCCAGGTCTGGCACTCTATCAATACATAGTCCCCCAAAAGTGTCTACGCAAAAGGATAGATAGACAGAAAAACAGAAAGACAGATAGACAGACAGATTGATAGACTGATAAATAAGGAAAAGGAGAAAGAAGGAAGAGGAGGAAGAAAAGGAGAAGAACCATATATAATGGTTTAAGGTTTGCAAAGGACTTTACAGATGTCATCAAATTTTATTCTTACAACAACCCTTCAGGATAAGTGCTATTATCCCCATTTGACAGATAAGGAGACTGTGACTGAGAGATGCTAAGTAACTTCCTTAAGGTCACATAGCTAGTAAGTACGTGAAGACAGATTTCAATTCAGGTTTTCCTGACTCCCAATCCAACACTTTATTAACTGCACTGCTTAGCTGTCTCATGACAAATACAATACTAGCTAAGATTTATATTAGCTAGTTTTATATTCCCAGTTCACAAAGGACTTTCCTCCCAACAGTCCTATAATGGATAGTGTCAAGTGTCATCCTCATTTTAGGGGAAAAAAAATCTTAGAACAGTTTAGTGATTTGCCAATCAATCAATCAATATATAATTATAAGGCTGCTACTATTATCAGGCACTATGCTAAGTGTTGGGGCTATAAAGACAAAAATGAAACAGTCCCTACATTCAAGGAGAAATGCGAAACAACATGTATAGGTATAAAAATGTACCAAATATGTACAATTAAAGAATTCCACTGCCTTACCTCAACTAACAAGGTGGTCCAAGCCACAATACCTTTATCAGGTAAGAATATTTCTTTGAGTTAGAAAACAATCAATTAAGGAACCCTAGTATATAAATGAGATCCTCTAAGCCCTGAGGTGTAAGCATCTTTAATTGGATTAGGGACGGGGAAAAGGTATGATTGGTTAATCAAGCTAACAAGCTCTGGTAGCATCAAACAGTACAAGAATTTTTATCAGGTGGCCGGGTAGGTGGCATAGGTGATAGAGTGCTGGGCCTGGAATCAAGAAGACTTATCTTCCTGAGTTCAAATCTACTTAATAGCTGTGTGATCAGGGCAATTCACCTAACCCTGTTTGCCTCAGGTTCCTCATCTGTAAAATGAGCTAGAGAAGGCAATGGCAAACCACTTTAGTATTTCTGCCAAGGAGACCTCAAAAAAGATCACACAGAGTTGGACATGACTGAAAAACAACTAAATAACATCATGGATTCAATAGAAGCACCAAGCTTTAGAGTTCAGCAGAGACTGGCACATAAGGGAAACTTCATGAGGACTCTACAAGGGAAAAAATTAATTCCAGGAACCAGGAGCTCTAAAATGTCCTTTTCCCCATATATGTTCCTCATGCTTGTGTTTCACTGCCATTGTTGTTTTGTCCATGGGGAGAGTACCTAGTTTTGGGGATAGGGGAAGAATGGGGAGTAGAGGTAATATTGGTACCAACTGTTCTTACTATACAATCATAGTAAATGAATACCCTTTTTATAAACTTATTTGAGGCTACGAGTTAATAATTAATGAGAAATATACCAGTAGGGGTTCATGAGCAGCAGTACTAAAAACTCATTCATCAAAGTTATCCATAGAACTCTACAACTGACCTATAGAGACCCAATTTGTTACAGTTAAGGAAGTAAGTACTTCCCTGAGGAGGAGTGCTAAAAAGAAAAAAAAAAGGAAGTCAATTTTGCAAAAAGAAAACAGCATCTGGCAGATCATGTAGAAAATGAAAGGACAAGCCCCATGTAAGAAGTATCATTTCTACTTCGAATGAAATTGGGGGTTCTTGTATGTAGAGGTGAGAGAATGCATTGCAGATATGTGGAACATTCTGAGCAAAGGCACAGACTCAGGAGATGAAGAACAACTTATGAGAAACAGGAAAAAGGCAAGTTTGTTTAGGTAAAACTGGGTGAAGAGAAGTGATATGTAATAAGCTTGGAAAAGCAAGTTGAAGCCAAATTGTGGAGAGTTTTAAATGACAAACAGGGAAGTTTTCTTTTTTTTAGGGGGTTAACTGACTTGCCCAAGGTCACAAAGTTAGTCAGTATCAAGCGTCTGAGGCTGGATTTGAGCAACTCAGGTCCCCTTGACTCCAGGTGCTCTATTCACTGCTCCAACTAGCTGCCCCTTTCCTTTTAATCTTAGAAGTAATAGGGAGCCATTGAAGTTTCCTGAACAAGGGAGTTAGACAGCCAAACCTGTACTTTAGGGCTATCATTTTATCAGCTGGGTACGAAGGATTATATCCATAATTGAATGGGCATCATAAAGTAGGAACACAGAATCTGAAACTAGAAGAGGAGCCTAGGTACCCACAGGATCATTGATCTAAAGCTAGAAAGGACCTTAGAGACCATTTACTTCAATCCTTCATTTTATAGATAAGGAAACTGAGGCCCAGGTTATGTGACCTGTCCAAGGCCACCAAGAAGATCATGTAGTTCATACCTCTATTACACAAATGAGAAAATTGAAGTTTAAAGAATTTACATGACTTGCCCAAGTTTTACCCAGTTGTTATGCATTAAAGTCAAAATGAGAAACCCATTCTTTCTGACCTTATGCCCAGGGTTTTTTCTGCCTCACAGCATTAGGGAACACATGTAACACTGGTGCCCATGGAATTTGGCCCCTATATCAGAAAAGGTTTTAGGACTAGGTGTTCACTAAAATAGATCATTTCTCAGGCTGCTACTCTATATCACAACTCCTGAGGAGTTAGAAAGTGAAGATAATGGTGGAATCAGTGATTTGGTGATGGCTACTAAGGTCAAAAGGAGCAGCCAGGTGATGCAATCAATAGAATTCCAATCAGGAAATCAGGAAGACTCCCCTTCCTGAGTTCAAATCTGACCTCAGATTCTCACTACCTGTGTGACCCTGAGCAAGTCACTTAATTCTTTTTGTCTCTGTTTCCTCATATGTAATATGAACTGGAGAAAGAAATGACAAACCACTCCAGGATTTTGGCCAAGAAAATCCCAAGTAGGGTCGTGTCACAAAGAGTTGGACACAGTCAAAATGACTGAACAACAACCGCTAAGCTCAAAATGTTTCATTTTTACCTTCACAAATTTGAATTCCACCTCCATCTCACTTCCTCCAAAAAGCACAAGTAGCTCTCCTAAGAATTTGGCTTTATTTTTTCTTGTCTCTTCTTCCAGGTTCCCAGTGATGCTCCCTAATTTGTTGAATAGGGGAGTGTTGAGAATGGTGGGTATGGAAGAAACTGATTGAAAGTGGGGAAATTGTGATTTAAATAGGGATAGGAAAGGGAACAGGTAAACATAGCACTTTAACTAAGGATTTATGGTTAAATATCCCTTAAATGGTAGGAGGAGCTAATTGGCTCAGCAGATAGAGTACACAGCCATGAAGGCAGGAAGATATCTTTCTGAGTTCAAATCTGACCTCAGACACTTAATTAGCTGTAAGTCACTGTTTCTAGCTGAGCAAGTCACCTAACCCTATTTGACTCAGTTCCTCATCTGTAAAAAATGAGCTGGAGAAAGAAAGAGCAAACCACTCCAGCATCTTTGCCAAGAAAACCCCAAATGGGATCACAAAGAGTTGAACAAGACCGAACAAAAACCAAAACAAACAAACAAAAACAGACACCTCTGAGTGGACTTCAATTTTCTCAACCTTGACAAAGGCCAAGGAGATTAGGCTACTAAAAACTGTTTTGAGCAGGTAAAGGAGTCCTCCTACCCCCAAACATGCTCACATGCTCAAAACTGTTCATTTTCTCCTTAATAACTGTTCATTGCTGCCATGGAAATAGACTTCAAAATCATTCAGTCATTAACTTAAACTATGATGTTTAAATCAATGACTCCTTTGAAACAAGAGATATATTTTTCCTTGGTCTATGCCTAGATGCACAATCTGAAACTGGTAATTTAGGCAATTATTCTTTAAGAAATATCAGGCGATGAAATGTTTCTCTAAGTCTTTATTAGACAGCCTCAGGATGAGGTGGAAGCATTCGACCAACATTTTGGTGATTATCCTGAAATGAACTAAGTTATTCTCCCACTTCCATTAACAACCTAGAATATTTTTCATGCTAGACCTGAGGGATACAACAAAATTACAGTTGCCTAGAGGATGTTTGCTGTGAGCAAAACAAGCAAAAGTAGAGCAGCGTGGATTTAGGGGAGATCACAACAGGTTAGCACTCTGGAAGACAGGCAGGAAAAACAAGAGTCAAGGTAGATAGCAGCTCTGAAATTTGGTCTGAGGAAATTCAAGAATAAATAATAATAAGTATACAATTATATAGTGCTTTATAATTTACAAATCACTTTCCTCACCAAGGCACTGTTGGTAGAGTTGTGAATTGACCCAACCATTCTGTAGAGCAATTTGGAACTATACCCAATAAGGTTATAAAACTGTGCATACTTTTTGAGCCAGCAATAGCATTACTGGGTCTATATCACAAAGAGATCAAAGAAAATGGAAAGGACCTATATGTACAAAAATATTCATAATACAGCCCTTTAATAGTAGCAAAATTTGGAAAGGGAAAAAATGCTTATCAATTGGGGAATGGCTGAACAACTTAAGGTATATGATTATGATGGAATACTATTGTGCTATAAGAAATAAAAGCAAGATGTGGTCAGAAAAGCCATGGAAGACTTATATGAGCTGATGTAAAGTGATGAACATTGCACATAATAACTGCAATTGTATTATGATAAATTGTGGCTGGCTTAGCTTTTCTTATCAATACAATGATCTAAGACAATTCTGAGGAAGAAATTAAAGCTATCTATAGTCATAAGAAATGATACTCTAAATCACTTTTGATTAGAGAGATGCAAATCAAAACAACTCTTAGGTACCACATCACACCTATCAGATAGACTAACATGGCAAAACAGGAAGATGATAAATGTTGGACAAGATTTGGGAGAGTTGGAACACTAATTCATTGTTGGTGGAGCTGTGAGCTGATCCAAGTATTCTGGAGAGCAATTTGGAATTGTGCCCAAAAGGCTACAAAAATGTGCATACTCTCTGACTCAGCAATATCATTTCTAGGACTGTATCCCAAAGAGATCATAAAAATGGGAAAGGGCCCCACATGTACAAAAATATTTATAACGCCTTTATTTGTGATGGCCAAGAACTGGAAATCTAGGTGATACCTATCAATTGGGGAATAGCTAAACAGGTAGTGGTATATGAATGTAATGGAATACTATTGTGCTATAAGAAATGATGAACAGGAAGACTTCAGAAAGACCTGGAAGGACTTATATGAACTGATGATGAGTGAAAGGAGCAGAACCAGGAGAATTTTGTACACAGCAATAACCAGAGTGTGGTGAGGAATTTTTCTAGTAGACTTAGCCCTTCACAGAAATGTAAGGACCTAAGACATTTCCAATGGACTCTTGAGGTAAAATGCCTTCCTTATCCACAGAAAGAACTATGGAATTGGATCACAGAATGAAGCAGACCATTCTCTATTGTGTTGTGTTTTGTTTTGTTTTCATGACTTCTTCCATTCATTTCAATTCTTCTATGCAACATGACTAAGGTGAAAATGTATTTAATAAGAATGCATGTGTAGAACCTATATGTGATTGCACACCATCTCAGGGAGGGAGAGGGATGGAGGGGGAAAGGGAGGGAAGGGGAAAAATCCAAGATATATGGAAGTAATTGTAGAAAACTGAAAGCAAATTAATTAATAAAAAAAGAAACTGAGGTTCAGAGAATTTAAGTAGTCAGTTGGCAAAGAACTGGTCAATTTTAGAGCTGAAACTCAAACCCAGTTCATCTGATTACACATCTAATCTTTCTACTACTCAACACTGCCTTTCAAAATAGCCTAGCTATGACAGGCAGAGCCAAGAAGGTGGAGTAGAAACAGGGACCTGCTTGAATTCTCCTCCAAAACCTTCAATAAACATGAACAACGATTCTAAACAAATTCTAGAGCAGCAGAAGCCACAAAATGAACCCAAGACATGAAGGGTCTATCATACCAGGCTGGAAGTGGAGCACAGTCCCACATGGGTCATACTGGTATAGACAGGGCTGGAGCAGGCCTTACGGGACTCAATCACTGGTAGCTGCATTGGTTTCTTGACTTCTCAACCCACAACCTCCAAAGACAGCTTTGAAGATCCGTGGCAAAGGTCTCTCACCTGCATGAGAGGGGAGCATGGTCCAGTCCAAGCTCCAGCCCCAACTCTAGCCCCAGTCCTAGGGTAGTAGGAACCACTGCCATAGTGGTGGCTGCTTCTTGAGTCCTCCACTTAACAAAGAGCTCAAAAGTCAAGGAATTGCCTGGTAAAATAAGCAAATGGGGGGAAAATCAGACTACAGAATTTAACTTTCTTGGTAAAAAGGTATTTTGTTAGGTTATTGGTGACAACGAAGATCAAAACATAACCAGAAGAAGATAACAAAGCCAAAACTCCTACATCTAACATCTCCAAGAAAAAATAAGAATTGGTCTCAGGACAGAGTTCAAAAAAGATTTTGAAAATTAAGTAAGAGAAATAGAGGAAACAATAGGAAGAGTAATGAAAGTGATGCAAGAAAATCATGGAAAATCAGTCAACAGCTTGCTAGAGGAGACCCAAAAAATGCTGAAGAAAATAACACTTTTTAAATTAGACTAACACAAATAGCAAAAAATATTCAAAAGTCAATGAGGAGAAGAATGCCTTGCAGGATTGGTCAAATGGAGGCCCAAAAGCTCAGCAAAGAAAATAATTCCCTCAAAATTAGAATGGAGCAAATGGAAGCTAATGACTTTATGAGAAATCAAGAAATGATAAAACAAAACTAACAGAATGAAAAAATAGAAAACAATATGAAACATCTCATTGGAAAAACCACTGACCTGGAAAATGGATCCAAGAAAGATAATTTTAAAATTATTGGATTAACTGAAAGTCATGATCAAAAAAGAGCCTAGACACCATCTTTCAAGAAATTGTCAAGGAAAACTGCCCTGAAATTCTAGAACCAGAGGGTAAAATAGACATTAAAAGAATCCACTGATCACCTCTTGAAAGAGGTCCCAAAAGGAAATTTCCTAGGAATGTTGTAGCTAAATTTCAGAGTTCCCAGGTCAAGGAGAAAATGTTACAAGCAGCTAGAAAAAAAATTCAAGTGTTGCCTAAATACAATCAGGATAATACAAGATTTAGCAGCTCCTATATTAAGGGATCGGAGGAGTCAAAGGAGATAGGATTAAAACTAAGAATCACCTACCCAGCAAAACTGAGTATAATCCTTCAGAGGGAAAAATTGTACACTCAATGAAATAGAGGACTTCCAAGTATTCTTGATGAAAAGACCAGAGCTGAATAGAAAATTTGATTTTCAAATATAAGAATCAAGAGAATCATTAAAAATTAAACAGGAAAGAGTAACCATGAGGGACTTATTAAAATTGAACTGTTTACATTCCTACATGGAAAGATGACATTTATAACTCATGAGACCTTTCTCAGTATTAAGGTAGCTGGAGGGAAAATATATATATATATATGTGTGTGTGTGTGTGTGTGTGTATGTGTGTGTGTGTATGTGTATACATATATATGTATGTATATATGTATATGTGTATAGATGGAGGGCACAGAGTGAGCTGATTATGAAGGGATGATATTTAAATATAAAATTGAATGTTGAGAGGAATGTACTGAGAGAAAAAGAAAGGGAGAAGTAGAATGTAATAAATCATCTCACATAAAACAGGCAAGAAAGAGCTTTTACAATGGAGGAGAAGAGAGAGAAGGTAAGAGGGAATAAGTGAGCCTTACTGTAAGTGGATTTGGCTTCAGGAGAGAATAACACACACTCAGTTGGGTCTGGAAGTCTATCTTATCCTATGGGAAAATGGGGAAAAGGGATAAGGGGGGCGATAATAGAAGGGATGGCAGATTGGGGGAAAGGGTGATATAAAAAATAGCCTAGGTATTAGTGTACCTGATTTACAGATGAGGAAACTGAGATATAGAAAGATCAAATGATATTCCAACAATAGTACATCCTCAAAGTATCAAAGATAGATCCTGAAAACATCTTTCAGTCTAAATCCTGTGCTCTTTATTCCCCTCCTCCCTCCATAATTTTTACAATACATAATCAGAGCAAAATCATGTTACCTTGATTTTGAGGAAAGAGCTAATTTATTTGAGGATTATTTCTAAACTACAATATTTGACCGATTCCAGGGTATGGGTGGACCTGACCCTATAGATATGAGTAGACAAGTGGCTACTCTTTTGGGGATAGGGAGTCAGAGATGTGATCAGTTCTTAAAAACGTAGTTACCATTTCAGAAGAATAGCAAACTATCCAGATAAATGAACTCTTAAATAGGCCCAAATCTATTCTTTCCTGTGTAGACATAATCTTAAGCACTATACAAGCTTTTACTTCATTTCATGAATCTAGACCTTTTGTTACCATTTTTGGATCTCTTTATAGCCATCAAATTTATTAAGATATCTACATTTGGTCACATGGTTAAAATCTATTATAAGTAGAATTTATGTGGTAATATATGTATGGTGATATATGTGGACTTCTTGAGGGGAGGATATGGTTCACTTTTGTATTTGTATGCCCACTCCCTAGCACTTAGTAGACATTTAATAAATGCTTGCTGACTTATTAATGATCTGCACAGCCTATGGATTCAAATGTGAAGAAATCGGTGTTTAAAAAAGAAAATTTGGAACCTATGATGATGGATCAAGTCTGTCTCTGGTCACTGCCATGTCTAGATTCTCTTAGGAACAGGAATTTCCATAAAAGCTAAATAAGAATGGATTCAAGCCTGCACCTTGCCCATCATTAATCTTGCTGCCTGGTTTAGTCTAAGGATGCCAGATCTGGCAGTTTTCAGATGCTAGGCATGCTCTTACTTTCATGGTGAAATCATTCATTTGGATCCAAAATCTGGCATCTAAATGATCTCCCCACCCTAAGTAGTCTCTGGCAAAACCAACTTGAATCATTTAATTACAGGCAGAGAGGAAAATAAATCACAAGTCACCTGTCATATATTTGCCTCTCAGAACAATGAGTGTAGCAGATGCAACCACTTTGCCCAGGATGAATACCAGAGAGGACATGGTCAAGAAACATTGAACAATAATCTAAGGGACTTTATACTGCTTTTATTTCATGATTTTTTTGGTTTAATATTTACTTGTCTTGGTCCCTTTGGGTCTTAGTCAAGCATGAGCTTCTTTAGCAAAATCTCGAATTGAAACATGTCGTTCAGGATGGAGCACCAGGAGATATAAATCATAGCAGAGAGAGTATTCACACTCCCAAATTTACAATATGCAGGAAGTTGGGACACGAGGGCCTGTCTTGAACAGACTCCAGAAAGCAAATTAAGTTTCCACAAGCTATGTAAGCATTACCTTTTGCCTCAGTGGCAGAAAAACCTGTAGGTTTAAACTTCTTGTAATTCTTAGTAATAGAAAGAAACAAGATGGAGAGACACCATGCACTGAATGAGAGGAATGAGGGAAAGAGCACTGGACTAGGAGTTAGACATCCTATTCTGCCGCTCATGTGTAGGATCTTGGGCAAATTACAATCATCTCTAAGGGCCGCAAATTTCTTGTTTGTTCCCTTAGATTGCCTGATGGTGATATTTCCTTATTAACTTTTGTAAATGAGAAAATTAGACTCGGTGACATTATGTAAGTAGGTCAAAGTAATAGAGCCGGGTAACAGCAGAGTTGGAATTAGAGCTCAGATTTCCTGGTTCCTAATTCAATCTTCTTTCTATCACATCAAAAATGGGGAAAGGAAAAGGAGTTGATGGTAGATGGACTGACAGATAGTGCTTGGCACTATAGAGACAGAAACTCAAAGTTGGAAGGGACCTTAGAGGCCAGTTAATACAACCTGTGCCAGAATGGAGGTCCCTTCTGCTGTATCCCCAACAAGTGGTTATCTAGTCTCTCCTTGACGATCTCCAATGATGAGGTTCTCACTGCAGTTTTTTTTTTTTACAAATCTCTCTTGGACAGAAGATTATCTTTAGGATATGGGGAAAGAAATCTTCAATTTCATTGTTTCTCCTTGTAGTTCTCTTGATTCTGCAGGTCTTTCTCTTAAGGTATTGTTATATACCCATCTAGGACATTGTACCAATCACTAAACACAAGGAAATGGGGGAAAAACTTCCCAGAGTCACAGTTCTAAAATAGAAAAGGGCATTAGAGATCATCTGGTTCAACCATTTCATTGTATACAGATGAGGAAATTGAGACTCAACGAGATTAAGTATCTTACACAAACAATGGTGTCAGATCCTCTGACACAAAGTCTAATGGTCTTTCTGTTGAATTATACACCCATTCTTCCTTATAATTGAAAACTGAAGATTGGAACATGGTCTCCATTGCCCAAAGGCAAGTTCAATTCCTGACTCCTACACATATTGGCTTTGTAACTCTGGGCAAATTATTTAACCTGTAAGTACCCTAGGGCAGCACTAACACTTGAAGTTTCAGGCAGGTCTCTTATCTGTATCAGTGGATAGAATTCTCAGAAGGAGTAATAGCATTTCCTCA
Source organism: Potorous gilbertii (assembly GCA_028658325.1). Taxonomy (NCBI): domain Eukaryota; kingdom Metazoa; phylum Chordata; class Mammalia; order Diprotodontia; family Potoroidae; genus Potorous; species Potorous gilbertii. The sequence continues at coordinate 582,426,638 of CM053770.1, read as the reverse complement.
CAATGATGAAATTATAGATATAGCCCCTCTCTCTCTCTCTCACACACATACATACACACACATAAATATATATACACATACAAACACATACACATACACATATATTATTGTTATGAGTAGACATTAAGCTTTTTAAATGATATATAGGTCAATAAAAAATGTGGCTGAGCCATGTAGGACAAAAATAAGTACACATCAAATAGTATCAATAATTTCTGGTTTCATTCTTTGGGTACCAGAACCACATCACTAGGCTCTCCAGATGTGTACCATACTTCAAATTATAAAGCTTTAAAAAAGGAGCTGAACTTCAAGGTTATCAAGCCCAACAGAGGAAAAAACTGAGACTCAAAGGTTAAAAGACTTGCCTAAGGTCACACAGTGAGTAAGTGATGGAACTAAGACTGAAAAAGAAATTGTCTGATTCTGAGTTCAGTGCTCTTTCCATGACACCATAAAGTGATAAGTAATGAAGGCAGATTTTTTTCAAATAGAGTCAGTAACACAATGTAGCATGGAAAAGAAGATTTAGGAGGTCCATGTATCAGAAAATAATGAACTAAAATGTATTGAGACACTGGGGAGAAATTAAGTACAAATCTCTGGAAAACACATGGATAGAAAGGTCAAGCATAAACCAAGATGACTCAAATAATGTTCAAGTCATCTCCAACCCTGTACATGCCCCAACTTTTACTCCCTCTCCCTTTATCTCTGTTTCCCCACTCTACTCCACTATGTACATATTTTGGGGTTGCAGAAAGAAAGAAGAGGGTGAAATCAAGGTTTTTATCTAGAGGTAAAGCACAGTTAAGACTACCCAATTAATTGAGGCCCTTCTAATTCACCCTTAAATTCAGAAGCCATAGAATCTAAATTCAGAATTATGGGAGTTTGAGCTAGGAGGCACATTAGACATCATTTGGTCTAAATCATTCATTTTACAAATGAAGAAGATGAGGCCCAGAGAGAGAAATTACTTCCTTGGCCAAGGTCATAGAAATAAGTACCAGAATTAGGTTTCTCTGACTCAAAAACCAGTATATCTTCCACTGCAACTTACAGCCTTATAAGTGAACAAGTCCTTTATGCCGGGATTTAAGTGAGTGGGGAAGGTACATTCAGTCTTTTTTGGGTCAAGGTATAATTTTATCCTCTGAAAAAGCAATTCTAAACAGAAACTTCATGGCCTGAATGAGTCTTTGCACTTCAGCCCTGGAGAATAGCAGTCTCACCTGGAAGGATCTCACACATTAAACCACTGCCATAATGACAATAATGCAGCCCCTGTGAGAATTATCCTTATTGATCTGTCATCCAAAGTGGTTTCCGACAGCGATTAACAAACAGCTCTGTGTACGTCAGTGATGGCTCTGTTGGCCCAAGACAACAACTAGAAAGAACAAAAATTGTCAATAGGCTCATGCAGCCTGTTGAGTACTCTGTTCAGTGAAATTAGAGCCATTCCTATCATAATCAAGTCCAGGCTGCATGCAGCATAGCCAGAAGGAAGAAAGAAGGGCCATATTTCCTAAGTTGCTCTTTCCTCTAGGCCTCCTAAGCAAAATGGCCAAGCAGGACAAGGGCTAACTGGGACCATCACTTATCTTTTGTTGATGTCTATTCAGCCCTATATTCATACCCTCACAAAATCTATCTAGTTCTGTGGTTTAAACTAAAATGCTTATGTTGATAATAGTCACACAATCACCTAATGTTTCACCTAGAAGTCAGTTGAGACGTCATCTAATCTAACATTCTCATTTTGCAGAGGAAAACTGTAGCCCTAAGAGAAGCAAAACTTCATAAATTTCCTTAATGATCATTTTATCCTTCAAAAGGTGAAAGGAGTGACTGAAGGAACTGCTATTCTGAGTTTGGTTCTGAGCAGCAACAAAGATTCATTCATTCTCTAAGTTATTTATTGAGTGCCTACCTGTTACTGGCTGTACAAAGAGAGAACCAATAATTCTGCACTGTTAGTATGTTGTAAGGTCCAGAATTTCCTGACTGGGGAACCCTGTACCTCCCCTATAAGTGTGGAGTGTTCTTTTCATACCAAAGGAAAAGGCTAAGGAACTCAAGACTGATTATAGGTAGTAGTTTAATAAATCGTTATGAACACTTACAAACAGGGCAATCTTCGGTTTGGTGCAACAGCCAGACAGTTGTGCGGATTCCCACTAAAGAGCTCCCAAAATCCTCGTGGTAATTGTAGAAAAGCAGGAGGAACTAGAGAGTGCATCACTACTGATTGATGGATATTATGGGTTTTTTGCTCATACCTTACATAAAAATGACACACCTACTTTTTTGGGTAATGAAAGCTCAAAATTAGACAGGAGTACGATATAACAGCCAAAAGCATATTTTATGTTACACAAGGCTGTGCTAAAAGATAGAGTGTCAAAAATGAAAGAAGAGATAGCTCTATTCTACTCTTCCTGGATCAGGTCACACTCAAAGCCGTGTATTCAGGTCTTACAAAAGGACCTACTTTTGTTTGTCATGCAGAGAGACTTCTTGGAGCTGTCCAAAAGTGGGATAGGCTACCTTGGAAAGTAGTGGGTTTCCTCACCACTGGCAGTCTTTAAAACAATAAAATAAACATATTAAGTGCCTGCTTTATGCCAGGCAGTAGGATAACCAATGGTGATACAAAGAAAGGCAAAAGTTAATCCCTGGCCTCAAGGCGGTCACAATCTAATTAAGAAATTCACCACAAAGGTTTCTGAGACTTGTCATGTAAGTGTCACTTTTCATCTAATAGTGAAAAATCAGAAGAGTAGGGCTGGAATCCAACTTGGGTAAACTATGTCTTTGTCTAAACTGTTGTTTTAGACAAGAAAATAAAAAAGAGTTAGCAGTGATGTCTGCACTAAACTATATATAAGCCTAATCAAGGAGAATGAGGTCAATTTTAAGTGAGAAACAACACAAACTTTACCTTTTATGATAGAATAAAAAAAGAACATACAATCAGGATCAAGGTGAAATCAAATGGAAACTGTCCAGGCTCATTTTCCTGGCAAGACTGGTTTCATTAAATGCATAGATTTGCTGCAATAGATCTATTAACCACCCACCCACTGCATCACAGAATTCTCTCATCCATTTCCTTTCACAGTCCTGAAATTTCCTGCCAACTTTGCTACCTCTCTAAGCTGATCCTTTTTTTGATTAAATTTAATAAATAATTATTGGTCTTAGACCACTGTGCTGGGCACTTGGAAAGTTAGAGAGTTTCACTAAGGTGAAAAGGACAAAGAACAAACACTCATAAAGCATATACTATCACCAGGCACTGTGACAAACACTTTACCAATATTATCTTATTTCATCCTCACAACAATCCTGGGAGTTATTCTCTTTTTACAATCAGTCACTTACATAGTTTCTTTCCTTCTTTGTTTCTGTCTCTCTTTTTCTTTCTTTTTTTACTTCTCTTTCTTTCCTTCTTTCTTTGTATCTTTTTCTCTTTTTTCTTTTTTATTTTTCTTCCTTCCTTTCTTTCTTTCTTTCCTTCCTTTCTTTCTTTCCTTCTTTCTTTCTTTAAAACTTAAATCCAGTTCACTCTGAGGCTTATAGAATATAAGACAATAGGTCCCTGCCCAAGCTCCGCTTAATGGCTGTTTTTTGGACCCTCCTGCTTTAGTAACTGTTACTCCTTGAAACAATAACCCTGAAGGTTTTGCCCTCCCACCTTGATTTTTTTTCTTTTTAATTAAAGGGACCATTCCTTGATTACCTCTTAAAGAGGCCTGTTCACTTAATGGGCATTACCTCACTCCAAGTGAGTACCTGAAAAGACCTTAGCCTAAAAGAGTCAGGGTCTCCCATTCGCATCCTGGAACATCTCCAGTCATCCTGATGAATATCACTGGATCACTGGATCCAGATGACTGGAGGAGAAAATGAGGCTGGTGACCTTACACATCCTTCCCTCACTCAAATCAAAGTCAACTGCAAGTTAAGTTATCATTTTGCTGATGTCATGATTCTCTTTGAAAACAAAGCACAAACACAACAATCTAAACTCCTCAACTTGGTAGTCCAGGACCACAACAATATGTCTATGCCCTTCCTAGCCAGTTTGATAACAAGCACTACCCAGCACTACTCAAAGCAGACTTCTCTAGTCTCTATCTTCTGCACCTATCATGCCTCTTTATTGCCTCTCTCTGTTTGCTCATGATGTTCCCATAAGCATCAGTACTTTTATCCTGGAGATTCCCTCTTCTTCTTTTCCTCTTCAAATCCTACCCAGGCTTCCAAGACTCATGCCAAAACTCACCCTAGTCCATGAAACCTTCTACAACAGACAGGCAGTGTGATATATCAGAAAGAGGGCTGGCTTTGAAGCAAAAACTTGGATTAAGGTATCAAATGTGATTCTTGATATATAAAAACCTGTAGAGGGTAATGTGGAGGCATACTGTACTGTTTGTTTTGTTCAAATAGGTTATATGTTATGGGACTGTCTAGACGTGGCTCACAGGAAGACAGATATAAATATCAACGGTCTCCTCTCCTCCCTTTTCTCTAAGAGAGACTTTGATTCCTACAAGGAGAGGAGTAGGATATTGAAGACAGCAGCCAATCACTCTACTCTCCTAAAAGATGGGGTGCCAGGCTAGAGTCACATCAGCTCCATTAAATATTGTTAGTCTAGAGGAAGAAATTGCTTTAGGTTCAAGCTACATCCCTGATCACTGTCCCTTAATGGTGAAGGAGAGACCCAAGCTATATGTCCAAAGATTGACTCCTTTCCCACCAAATATCAGTTTTATAAAGAACACATGTAGCAAATAGTGAATAAATCCATTTATCCTAGCTGATAGCAAGCAGAAATCAATGAAAGTATAAAGATGAGATATATACTGGTGTATATTTATATATATGTATATATATATATATATATATATATACATTATATATGTAAAGATAGACAATACACAGAGGGGACTGAACTTTCCCAATGGAAATAAGAAAATTCAGCTCAGTCAAGAGAGTCTCAAGTCTCATCCAAGAGTAAATTCCTCAGCTTCAAGGGTAGCAGACTGGTATTAGGGACATGATCAAAATGCTGGTTTCTCTTTTTGTTGGCATTTTCCCAAAGTCTTCCTCTTCCCTCAGATACCTGAAGAGAGTATGGAATCTCATATCTTTCCTCTCAAATCTAGAAGACAGAAGATAAGACTCCATATCCTCTCAAGCTTTCACTGATTCCACCCTTCATGTAGGCATGGGGCCCTGAATAACCAATTTCCACCAAAGAGGAGAGTCAAAAATTGCCTTTGAATCTCCTATTATGTAACCTTAGACAAGTCATTTCATTTATCTGGAAATCTATTTCACAAATTATGAAATGAGAAGTGGGAGGGGCTTCAACAGGGATTGACTTGATGATCTCTAAGGTCCTTTCCAAGTCTTAAATCCTAAGACTCCTGACACTTCATTTCAGATTAGTGCTGAATGGTTCTCATATTTGCTAGTCTTATCTCTTCATTTTGATTGCAAAATCTTTAAGGTCAAGAAATAGATCATAAATTTTTCTTAAAAATTTCTCTCAGCGCCTATTACATTGGTGGATACATAATAGAAAATAAGTGCCTATTTATTGATTGGCAAATATTCCGACTCTAAAAACAACCACTTTTCTTCTATATGCAACCTCTGTGCCTGTTTTACTAGAGATAAAAGGTGTGTAAACGTGTGTGTGAGTGAGTGCATTTGTAGACCTGTGATTTCATTGGCATAGAAAACAGGGTTATATAAGAATCCAATAAGAAAATATCCATAAAAATTTTTTTCCAGTCTTAAAAGTACTATGTCAATGTAAGCTGTCATTACTGGCATTAATACATATGAGCCACTAGGCTGTACAGTGGATAGAATGCTGAGCCTAAATTCAGGAAGACAAGTCCTCCTGAGTTTAAATCTGACTTCAGTCACTTCCTAACCCTTTGACCCTGAGCAAGTCACTTAACTCCATTTGCCTCAGGTTCCTCATATGTAAAACGACTCTACTATCTTTGCCAAGAAAATTTTAAATGGGGTCAAAAAGAGTCAGAAACAATTGAAAAATGACAACAACAAAATTATTATACTTAGTCTTTTTTTCAATGCAGATCAGATAGTAAATATTTCTGTAACAAGTCTACATTGTGATTATTGTATCAACTACTTTTGTATAATTGAATAAAAGTATTGGGATATAAGCTCATTTTCTAAAAGTTCACAGAATGCATCTTCTGGACAATTCCAGTAGACAACAGAATTATGGGGATGATCTATACTGCATCTTCTCCCCACATGGTTTTGATTTTTCCAATAAGTCTCTATACTATGAAAACTATACTTGTAGCTTGGGGATTACAAGTAACTGATATCTATTTAAAGTATTCCAAAATTTCTATGTATCAATAGTCTGCCAAAGAGTTTTGGAGAAATGGTTTTGACTGTTTATTTGATGGATTTGAGGTCTATATTCATACCACAAGAATTTGTGCCATCTAATTCTTCTCTTTTCCAGGCAAAATAGCCCCAGCCCTTTCATTCCCTCCTCATGTCGCACGATCTCAAGACCCCTCACCAACTTAGTGATCTCCTCAGAATGCTCTCCAGCTTATCAGTGTCTTTCCTAAAACATAGCACTGGGGACTGAATATAGTAGTCTAGTCAACATCTGACTAGAGAAGAAATATAGCAGCAGGACCCTTCTCTAGTCCTGGCTGCTGTGCCACCCTTGAACCTTCTGAAGATAGTGTCACTTCCCTTGGCTGCCAAGTTATACTTTTATCTTGAATTATACCTGGATTTTATTTTTCAGGAAAAATGCTTTCCAGTCACACCCCTACCAGCTAGTATTGGTTTTTAATAAATAGAGTTATTTCTGCTAAAGTTTACAATGGAACAAAATAGAAGTCTAGAGACCAGTTTTCTACCTACTGGTTCTATTTTAGTCTTCCCTGTCTCCAAAACCCATAATGTTCCAAATTTATAACCTCTCCCAAAACATTTTCTGTCCCAGGTCCTCTTTCTTAATTCCTTCCTGAACTCTGTTCCTGTTGGTCCTATGATAAAGGCTCACATGTAAAATATAGAAACATACCAGTTGTTTCTCCTACCCCAACAGGGTCAATAATGGCAGTGTCTTTTATGGAATTTGTATACATTACTCTGAAGTTAATCTAGTTAAGCAGCCAGAGAGGTAGGTGAGCTGTCAAGAATTTGAAAAACAAAATTGGATAAGATATTTCTATTATATATTCAAAAGGAATAACAAGTTGTACGTAACAGATTTGCAATTTCATATGCAATTATCTATATTATGGAAATGCTTGTTTTATTCCATAAATTAAAAAGTAAAATAAATAATTTTTTAAAAAAGAATAAAATCAGGAAGCAAAGGACTTCTTTCACCCTTAGTTCTGCCAAGGAGTCCAAGCAAAGTCAATGGCAGAAAAGAAGGGGGAAGGGGAAAAGGTAATTGATTAACAAGCGGTTATTAAGCATCTATTTTGTGTCCTGTATTTTGTTAGACACTGAGGAGACTGACAAAAAGGAAAGGAATGGCAGAACAGAAGAGGATGGAAGTAGAGAAAGAGGAAAAAACAAATAAAGTTTATGGGGGACAGAGGATAAGATTACAGGATCATAGAATCGTGGAGGAGGCTTTCAGGGAGCATTTTATCCAGCTTCTCAACCAGGGTCCTCAACTACATCTATGACATATATTTATTCAGGCATTGTTTTCATTGATAGGGAGACCTAGTGTCTCAGAATGCAATCCATTCTATTTAAGAAAAGACTTTGCTTCTTAGAAAGTGTACCTTATGAAGGTGGACATTAAGGTTGTTCCCCTGATCAGCTTGACAAGTTAATCAAGATGTAAGCTCTTGGGTGAAAGGGTTTGGTGTAAATAGTTCAAGAGAATTCTTTAAATATCTTGATAAGTTACTGGGTAGTGAGCCACTAAACCTGTGTTTGTGACTTTGATTAGCGGTAGTAATCATAAGAGAGTTAGCTTTGGGTCTAAGCAAGCCCTAGGTTCAAGTCTCACCTCTAGCACATACTAACTATGATCATGGGCAAACCTTTCTCAGTGCTTCAGGCAACTAAAATCATAAATTATAGAAAAGAGAATTTACTCACTGGAAATCCCCTATCATTGTTGACTGTCCTTCATTTTCTTCTCTTGTGTGTATGACCTCTTTTTTAATTAAATTGATTTATTTATTGATTTTTAATTTTCAATATTCATTTTTATAAGATTTTGAGCTCTAAATTTCCCCTCTCTTTTCTTTTCCCTCTCTTCAATATGGCATGGAATCTGAATTAGGATATATATATACACACACACACACACAATCATATTAAACCTATTTCCTCTTTAATTATGTTGTGAAAGATGAATCAGAACAAAAGGGAAAAATCATGAGAAAAGAAAAAGAGAGAGAAAGTAACATGCTTTGGTAAACATTCAGACTCTATTGACTCTATGGTTCTTTCTCTAGATGAAGATAGCATTTTCCATCATGAGTCTTTTGAGATTGTCTTAGATCATTGTTTTGCTGAGAAGAAAAATGTCTATCAGAGTTGGTCATCACACAATGTTGCTGCTATTGTGTACAATGTTCTCTTGGTTCTTCTCACTTCACTCAGCATCAGTCCAAGTAAGTCTTTCCAAGTTTTTCTGAAAACTTCCTGTTCATTGTTTCTGATAGAACAATAGCATTCCATTACATTCAAATACCATAACTTCTTCAGTTATTTCGCAATTGATGGGCATCCTCTCAATTTCTAATTCTTTGCCACAACAAAAAGAGCTGTTATAAAAACTTTTATACATGTGGGTCCTTTTCCCCTTTTTATTATCTCTTTAGAGTATGGACCTAGTAGTAGTATTACTGGGTCAAAGGGTATGCACAGTTTTATAAACCTTTGGGGTTCCAAATTGCTCTCCAGAATGGTTGGATCAGTTCACAACTCCGCCAATAATGCTCTAGTGTTCCAATTTTCCCACACCTTCTCCAGCATTTATCATTCTATTTTTTGGCATATTAGCCAATGTGATTAGGTATGAGGTAGCACCTCAGAGTTGATTTAATTTGCATTTTTCTAGTCAATAGTTATTTAGAGCATTTTTTCATATGACTATCATTTGGGAATATTCATTTATCAATGGAGGAATTACTTGTATTCTTATAAATTTGAATCAGTTCTCTATGTATTTTAGAAATGAGGCTTTTGTCAGAGACACTGACTGTAAACATTGTTTCATAGCTTTCTGTTTCTCTTCTAATCTCAGCTATGTTGGCTTTGTCTGTGCAAAAGCTTCTTAATTTAATGTAATCAAAATTATTCATGTTACATTTCACTATGTTCTCTATCTCCTGCTCGGTGATAAATTCTTTCCTTCTCCACAGATGTCAGGTAAACTATTCCTTACTCTCCTAATTTGCTTATGGTATTACCCTTTATGTTTAAATTATGTACCCATTTTGTTGCTATCTTGGTATAATGGTGTAAGATGTTGGTCAATGGCTAGTTTTTGCCATGCTATTTTTCAGTTTTCCCAACAGTTTTTATCAAATAATGAGTTCTTGTCCCAAAAGGTGGAGTTTGGGGCTTTTATCAAAGAGTAGATTATTGTAGTCATTGACTACTCTGTCTTGTGTACCTAACCTATTCCACTGATCCATCACTCTATTTCTTAACCAAGACCAGGTAGTTTCAATGACTGCTGCTTTATAATATAGTTTTAAATTTGGTACAGCTAGGCCACCTTCCCTTGCATTTCTTTTCATTAATCCCTCTGATATTCTGGACACTTTGCTCTTCCAGATGAATTTTGTTATTATTTTTTCTTGCTCTATAAAATAATTTGTAGTAGTTTGATTGTTATGGAACTGAATAAGTTAATTAAGTAGAGTTGTTGTTTTTACTACAGTAGCTAAGCCTACCCATGAGCAACTGATATTTTTCCAGTTATTTAGATTTGACTTTATTTGTGTGAAAAGTGTTTTGTAATTGTGTTCTTGTAGTTCCTGGGTATATCTTGGCAGGTAGACTCACAAATATTTTATACTGTCTACATTTACTTTAAATGGAATTGCACTATCTCTCGCTGCTGAGATTTGTTGGTAATATAGAGATATGTCAATGATTTATGTAGGCTTATTTTATAACCTGCATCTTTTCTAAATATTTTTATTATTTCAAGTAGATTTTTTACTTGATTGTCTAGGATTCTCTAAGCACACCATCATATCATCTGCAAAGAGTGATAGCCTTGTTTCTTCTTTACCTTGTGTGTTCTTTGCCTTCAATTTCTTTTTCTTCTCTTATTGCTAAAGCTAATATTCCTATTACAATATTAAATAACAGTGGTGATAATGGACATTTGTGTTTCACCCATGATTTTACTGGGAAAGCTTTTACCTTATCCTCATTATATGTAATGCTTGCTGATGGTTTTAGATAGATGCCATTTATCATGTTAAGGAAAACTCCATTTCTTCTTATGCTCTCTAGTGTTTTTTACCAGGAATGGGTAATACATTTTGTCAAAAGCTTTTTTTGCATCTACCGAGATTTTGATTTCACTTTGAGAAATCATACAATTTCTTCTAATTTTATTATTGATATGGGTAATTATGCTGATAGTTTTCCTCATTCTGAACCAGCCCTGAATTTCTGGCATAAATTCCACCTGGTCATAGTATAATATTCTCATAATAAGTTGTTGTAATCTCTTTGCTAGTGTTTATTTAAAATTTTTGTGTCAATATTCATTAGGAAAATTGATCTATGATTGTCTTTCTCTGTTTTGGCTCTTCCTGATTTAGATATCAGCATCATATTTGTGTCATAAAAATAATTTGGCAGAAAAATTATTTCTTTACGTATTTTCCAAAATAGTTTATACAGTACTAGAATTAATTGTTTTTAAAATATTTAGTAGCATTCACTTGTAAATCCATCTGACTCTGGAGATTTTTCCTTAGGGAGTTCATTGATGGCTTTTTCTATTTCTTTTTCTGAAATGAGGTTACTTAAGTATTTTGTTTCTTCTTCTTTTAATCTGGTAATTTATTTTTTTTGTAAATATTCATCCACTTCACTTAGATGGTCAGATTTGTTAGCATAGAGTTGGACAAAATAGCTCCGAACTTTTATTTTAATTTCCTTTTCATCAGTGGTGAATTCACTGTCTTCATTTTTGACACTGTTAATTTAGTTTTCTTCTTTATTTTTTTAATCAAATTAACCAAAGTTTATCTATTTTATTGCTTTTTACAAAACCAGCCCTTAGTTTTATTTATTAGTTCAATAGTTTTCTTAATTTCAATTTTATTAGTCTCTCCTTTGATTTTTAGAATTTATGGTTTGCTGTTTAATTGAGGATTTTTAATTTGTTCTTTTTCTAGTTCTTTTAGTTGTATGCCCAATTCATTAATCTCCTCTTTCTCTGTTTTACTCATGTAAGCATTTAGAGACACAAAATTTCCTCCAAGAATGTCTTGGCTGTATCCCATAAGTTTTGGTATGCTGTCTCATTATTGTCATTCTCTTGAATGAAGTTATTGATTGTTTCTATGATTTATTTTTTTACTCATTCTTTAGGATTAGATTATCTGGTTTCCAATTTGTTTTTAGTCTATGTTTCCATAGTCCTTTATGGCATGTAACTTTTATTGCATTATTTTCTGAAAAGTATACATTAATATTTCTGCCTTTCTGCATTAGATTGTAAGATTTTTATGACCTAGTACACAGTCAATTTTTGTGTAAGTGCCATGTACTGCTGAGAAAAAGGTATATTCTTTTCTATCCATATTCAGTTTTCTCCAGAGGTCTACCATGTCTAAATTTTCTAAAACTCTATTTACTTCCTCAAGTTCTTTCTTGTTTATTTTTTGGTTAGATTTATTGAGTTCTGAGAGGGAGAAGTTGAGGTCCCCTACTAGTAAAGTTTTTCTGTCTGCCTCTTCCTATAACTTACTTAACTTCTCCTCTAAGAATTTGGATGCTATATCGCTTGGTGCATATGATTCTCCCTCATTTTCAAAGAAGACCAATGATATCCCAGTTGATATCTTGACTCATGTTAATTGGATTTAAGTGGGGCAGAACTACAGAAAGTCAGTAGCTTCACTTTCTCTTCCAATAATCTGTAACAGTAAGCACCCCAACATACATGTGGGTGGAGGGGGCTGCTATCACAAGTTCTTAGATCTACATTCATAAAAAGAAAGCAACTAACTCACCCACCAACATGAATTCTAGGTTCAAATGGTTGGGAGGATACTCAGGTCTTTTTAAAGAAGCCATTCCTTTATTCCAGACTTTTCCCTGAGGGCTTGGGTTGAGGGTGGGGACAGGGATTACCCTTTCAATTTTTTCCACCTTCTTCTAGAGAGATCCTAAGAGCATAGCAGTTGGTAATGGTGATCCACAGGGGTTATGAAAAGTGACTCTAATTGAGCCTACAAGAGAGTCAGTTGCTGAACATCATTTGCCTTTCTTTTTTCCTATCCTGAGAATAGCTCACAGACAAGAAGTCTGGGAATGGACTTTCTGGGCACAAGAAGTGGCAGCAGATCCAGAGAAGTTGCAGATTTTTCCAAGAAGTACGCAAAAGTAGCTTGTGCCCACCAATCCAGCCAGAGAAGAAAGCACATAGCTAATGCTACTACTGAGCTTGTAAGGCAGCCCTCCACACCTCCCATCCCCCAGGAAAAAAAAACATGCTAAGAAATTGTGAAGCACTTTGGTAATGGGAAATAGTACAGTGGCTAAATGATAGGCAGCATGGCCCAGGTGAAAAAACAGTGGACTTTGTGTCAGAGGACCTAGACAGGGGAGGAGAACCAACCAGTCTTGAGGTCACATGTGGCTCTCCTCAAATTCAGTCCTATGACTGAATCCAAACTTCACAGAATAAATCCCCTTAAAAGGATTTGTTCTGTAAAACTTGGACTCAGTCAAAATGTCGCGCCCTAGTACCTGGAAGTCCACAAGTTTGCCACCCCTGCACTCTTCTCTTGTCACTTACTGTCAATACAACTTTGATCACCTATTCTCCTACAGGCCTGTTTCCTTATCTGTAAAATGAAAGTGTTAGACTAGATTACTTCTAAGTCACTTTTCATTCTAAATCTGTGATGCTATCAGCCAAGAGAGGAACAGTAATTCTGTTTCTCTCAACATGGACTTGGAGGGCTCCTTCCAAGTAAATATTTTCTATTAATAAGTTCTCATACATTCATATAGTACATGGAGTTTTATAAAACTCTTCACAGCTACCACATGATGTGGAAAGTAGTATGAGTGCTATGATGCCCATTTTATATATGAGGAATTGAGGCTTAGAGAGTTTTACCAGTTTTCTCAAGGTTATATAGTTCAGAAGCAGAAGAGTTCAGAGTGAACCCAGACACTTTGACTCTAATTTTGATGCTCTTACTTCTATACCAAGTCTTCTGTCACACAGTTAAGAAGCCTAGAGACCTTTGGTTTCATTGTCAACCAAAATACCCTACAGCACTGATTTCCTTTTTCAGATAATAGAATGGCAAGTGCAAGGAATAAACAGCTGCTTGAGAAATTTAGGTGGTTACCAAGAAAAACAAACATGTCCTCTCCTGTGGGTCACATCAGACCATTCCTAAATGAGAGTGAGAAAATGATTCATCGGCATGATTCATCCATGACATGTGTCATGTTGGTTCTGTGAAAGCTGATGTGGACACGTACACTTAGGCTGACTTTGCCTTTTATGCCCTTGTATTTATCATGATGACTTTGTGCATTTAGGAGTCAGGACTTTTTAATTTGAAGTATTTCATGAGAGGGAAAATATCCAAGGCAAAATCAGAAGTTCAGATTAAGTTCTTCCTTTTATCTTTATGCATTGATTGAGGGGGAGGGGAGATTTGATCTCCTCATCCCAAAGATTCAGTTCACATAATTACAGAAAAGCACAGGTACACACAGAGATATTAATGTGATGAAATGAAAAGATGAATTGATGCCCTAACATCCCTTTCCAAAACATAAAGGGGTTCTCCTAGCTGGAACTGAAGGGCAAATTGACTGCCCAAAGATTGACCGATCACTAAACATCTATTAAGAGCTTACTATGTGCCAGACATGATGCTAAACTTTGGAGATATAGAGCAAAGCAAAAAACAAACAAACGTTGTCCCTAACTTCAAGGAACTCAATGGAAGGGGAAAGACATGCTAAAAATTTCTCTCTATTTATCCATCCATCTAATTTTATACATATATATATATATATATATATATATATATATGTATATATATATACATATATATATATATCTGTAAAGAGAGAAAAAGAATAGATAGAAGAGTAAGTAAATACTGAGTAGAATGTCAGAGGGAAGGCATAACAGGGAGAGGAAATAAAGGCCTCTCTTGCAGAAGGTGGAATTTGACCTGAGTCTTGAAAGAAGCTAGAGAAGTTAAGTAGAGATATAGATGGAGAGAATTCCAAGCATGGTGGTAGGGGATAAACTGTATAAAGAATGGAGCTGGGAAATGGATTCTCCCTTTCAACACTAATTTTCTACTGTTTTATAGCTGTCAGTCCCCCGCCTCTGTAACTACTAAACAAAACTGTCTTGATCTTTGTACTCAAACTATTCTAGAATTATCAAAAATTCTCAGTCTTCTACAACCAAAAAATAACTGTCATAACGTATTTGCAACTTGTTAATCTAATACTCAAAAATATGGAGATTCCTCTGTCTGGTAGATAGGAGTAATTAGGCTTTTTCTGCTTGACCCCAAAGGTCAGAACCAGCTGCAATGGGATGAAACTCATAGAGACAAATTTCGGTTTGCCATCCATAAGAGCATTCTAACAATTAGAGTTACTCCAAAGTAGAGCAGTCTGCCTCCAGAGGCGAGGGGTCCTCTTGGACCTGGAGATCTTCAAGAAAAGGCTGAGTGATCACTTGTCAGTGTGTTATGGTGGGGACACCTTTGCGTATAGGCTAGACAAAATAGTCACTGAGATCCCTTCTCATCTCTAATTCTGTGACTGTGCAAATAGTTTACAAAGGAATCCTAAGATTGAGAGAAGATACCTCCATTTCTATAGCACTTTATAATTAGAAAGTACTCCATCCACATTTTATCATTGGTATTCAAAAGTGCAATTTTAAATCTCTATTTTACAAATGGACAGCTAGGTGGTATAGTAGATAGAGCCCAGGGTTTGAAATCAAGAAGACTCATTTTTCTGAGTTCAAATTTGGCCTCAGACACTTACTAGCTTTGTGACCCTGGGCAAGTTACTTAACCCTGTTTGCCTCAGTTTTCTCATCTGTAAAATGAGCTAGAGAAGGAAAAGGCAAACCCATCTAGTATCTTTGTCAAGAAACAAAATAAATGAGGTCATGAAGAGTTGGAGATAACTGAACAGAAACATTTTACAAATGAGGATACTGAGACTCATAAATGTAAAGTGACCTGCCCAGGATGAAGTCAGGGTTCAAACCCAGGTTTGGTTCCTTGCTTTTTCCATTATATGATGTTCCCTCTCAGGTTAGAAAGCAGTATTTTTAAGAGCCATTTTTAAATTTTCTTTTTTGTTACAAGCTTAAAGAAATCAACAAATATGACAGAAAAAGATTATATAAGATACTATGAGCCCCTGTTATGTGCAGTTTTATGGGCATGTTAATTGTAGCATAATAAGAATAAAAGTTTTCTGCTTATCTGAGTTTCATTAATACTCATTTCTTTCTTTCTTTGCATCACTTTCAGTTCCAACCAATTCCCTCTTGACTCAAACTAGCTAAAGAGAAGCCCTCCCACCTTGTAACAAATACACAGTCAAGCAAAACAAGTCATTTCATTATGTCTTAAAGGCATTCTTCACCTCCAGTCCATCACCTCAGCTTCTCCCCAAACCCTCTCAGGAAAACCTCAGTTGTGCTTCACCATACACCCTCCTTTCCTGCTACCTCCTTACATCTTCCAAAGCCACCATGTTGCCCTTCATTCTGCCCTTCCAGTTCTGGAACCATTAACAAAGAGCAAATTAATCCTGCCATTGCTTCTGAACAGCATGTCAATCTACTCCCCTGTGGTTCCACTCACCACTTTCTACCTTTTAGATTATAAAGATATTTGAGAGAAAGGACTAGTTATTTTGCCTTTTTTATACCTCCATTGCTTAGCTCAGTGTAGGCACATAGTAGGTAATTAACAAGCACTTATTAACTGACTGGAAGTATCCCTCTGAGGCCACCACTCCTGGAATTGTATTGTTTCCTTCATTAGAGTACAAACTCTCTGAGAGCAGGGACTGTCTTTACTTTTGTATTTTCATCACCAGGGCTAGCACAGTGCCTGGCACATACTAGGCATTTAAGAAATGTTTTTCATTCAGTCAAGAAGTAGGAAGCATGCATTGCCATTTGTTTTCTGGAATTATGATTGGTCATTGTATTGACCAGAATTTTTAAGTCTTTCAAAGCTATTTTCTTTTGCATATTTGTAGTCATTGTATAAATTGTTCTTATGGTCCTGCTCAGTTCATTCGGCTTCAAATCAAAGCCATTTCTGATTTCACTGAACCCATCCTTTTTATTCT
Source organism: Potorous gilbertii (assembly GCA_028658325.1). Lineage (NCBI taxonomy): Eukaryota > Metazoa > Chordata > Mammalia > Diprotodontia > Potoroidae > Potorous > Potorous gilbertii. The sequence continues at coordinate 582,410,000 of CM053770.1, read as the reverse complement.
TGTATATAATGCAATATTCCATAATAGTCATATGCTATGATTTGTTCATTTTCCAGTTGATTAATATCCAACTTATTTCCAGTTCTTGAATATTAAAAAATGCTATTACAAATAATTTTATATAAGAGTACTTTCCCTCTATCTTTGAAGTATACGTTTAGTAGCAGTATTTCTGGGCAAAAAGTCTACTAATTGACCAAAGAGTTATGAAAAGTTTTGACTAGAAGGAAGTCAACTCCTATTCTGTGCTATAGAGGAATCTAGAAGGAGCCTAAGAGGCCATTTTTAGAGCACACTTTGTTGTTCAGTTATTTCAGTCATGCCTGACTCTTTCTGACCCCACTTTAGGGTTTTTTTCTCAAAGATACTGGAATGGATAGAGGTCTTGGTGCTCCGTGTTGCCTCGAGGCCTTTCCTCCCTTCATTGCCTGCCCCTTAACCCTCCTTGTCCTCTTGGTTCAGTCAGCTTGCCTACCACAGTCCCTGGGATCTAGAATCATGCCTTCAATTAAGTTGCAGAGTTCGGATGGAGAGTTTGAAGTTGATGTTGAAATTGCAAAACAATCTGTAAGTATCAAGATCATGTTGAAAGACCTGGGAATGGACAATAAAGGGGATTATGATCCAGTTCCTCTACCAAATGTTAATGTACTGATATTAAAAAAAGGTAATTCAATGGTGCACCCACCACAGGGATGATCCTCCTCCTCCTCAGGTTGATGAGAACAAAGAGAAGCAAACAGGTGATATTCCTGTTTGGGATCAAGAATTCTCGATAGTTGACCAAGGAACCCTTTTTGAACTTACTCTGGCTACAAATTACTTAGACGTTGCACAACATCACATGCAAGACTGTTGCAAACATGATCAAGGGAAAAACTCCAGAGGAGACTCACAAAACATTCAATATCAAGAATGACTTTACTGAAGAGGAAAAAGCCTAGTTATGCAAGGAGAACCAGTGGTGTGAAGAAAAATGAAGTTTTCTGCCTGTTAACACTGTAACACTGTAAGGATCATTTCAAATAACTAGTTGCACTGCTCTGTTTATAATTGTTAATATTAGACAAATGTAGGAGCAAATCTGTTGTATTAGCAGGATGCTGATTGTTCCCATTGCATGCATGTGTAGTGTTTTTTGAGTGCAGAGTCTGATCTTATGGCTGTTTTAACCAATATAACCAAAAGTCTTTTTACTTTGATCTGAATAAATTGATACTGTGTGAGTTGTGTATGGAAAGTGGCACTTTTGGCTTTCCTTTCCTTATTTTGTAAAGCAATTTGTCCACATATTGTCCAGTTTTAAACTTTACTTTTCTTGCTACCTGACTTGCTCTTTAAGAAATGTTAGCATTGTAAATAAAACCACTTGCAAAGTTTTCCATAATTAAAAAAAAAAAGATACTGGAATTTCTTTCTCCAGCTCATTTTACAAATGAAGATATTGAGGCAAACAGGGTTAAGTGATTTGCCCAGGGTCATACAGTTAGTTAGTTTAGAGGCCAAGCACCCAGATGCCCTCTAGAGCACAAAAACAACTAGCATTTTGGGTGGACTGACTTGACAGGAAACTGAGATAGAAGCACCAAAACTGGCATCAAGAGATAGAGACTTGGATGAAGAGAAAGAAGATTATTAGAAGTTATCATCACACACACACACACACACACACACACACACACACACACACACACACACCTCTACCTGCTTGAAATCCCTAGTTCAGCGGTACAGGAACAACAAAATGCACTTTACAAAGGACCCAATTTTAACTGAGGTTGGTCCAGTCATTTCAGTGAATTTCCCAAACCAGGAATTCAGGTTCTAAAGCATTCACCAAAAGGTTTATTCAAAGATTCCTTTAGCAATTAACCAATAATGGTAAAGCCACCATTTTGTATGGGGAAAAAAAACTGATGGTTAGACAGTAAGGTCAATATGAGACAGTAGTGTGCTTTCACTAAATTTTTGTTGTTCAGTCATTTCAGTTGTGTACAACTCTTTATGACCCCATTTGGGGTTTTCTTGGGAAAGATACCGGAGTGGTTTGTGATTTCCTTCTCCAGCTCATCCTACAAATGAGGAACTGAGGCAAACAGGCTTAAGTACTTTCCTTGATATTCTTGGGACACTGCCTGAATCAGAGGACATCTGGGAGATTGCATTCAATTCTGAATATTGCATTTTGGAAAGATGTAAAAAAGAAAATATCTGGAATAGAGCAACCAAGATGGTAAAAGGACTTGACACCATGTCATATGAGGATCTGTTAAAGAAAATAAGGATATTTTAGTTCAGAGAAGAGAGAAGGTTTATGAGATGGGAAGGTAGAGAGAGGGAGGAGATAAGATAGTTACCTTCAAGTTTTTATGGGAGAGGAAATAGACTGTCTATCCTTGGAGGTCTTCAATTGATGTCTAGATAACATGTAGACCACTTGATAAAGATAGTCTCTTTAAATAGAGGTTAAATCTGCTGGTGTCTGAGATCCTTTTTCCCCTCTGAGCTGGGATATTGTAAAGAAAGTAAGGATAAGGTAAGCAATAAATGAGGGAGGCATACTTCACTAAATATTCAGTGATCCAGGTAAGAATTCAGGTACTAGGGGTTTCTAAAAGGAGGAGATGAAGGGGAAGCATGAATACCTGGGCTCTTCAGCTGCTACCAGTTTATTATCATAGAATAACTATGCTATGATATAGCACAAACTTGATATAGCACAAACTAGAAAATCAAATCAACCAAAAGAAAGTTTTTCTGCCATGTGGGAAACACATTTAGCAGAGGGAATATGAATGATTATGTCAAAGTTGCTGATGTGGTATACTATTTCCTCCCCCTCCCCCCATTTAGAGTTCATTTTCACTCCTTTGTTTCCCTCCTCTTCCCTCCTCAGTCCCAATGCCCGTTAGTATGGGACTGTCTTCTCTCTTCCAGAAATTAATGTCTCGCACCTGCATGAAGGTTGGCGTAGAGCTGGCAAGAGTCGATCCCTGCAGTCACTTCAGGTACTACTGACTTTCAACTTCAAGAAAGAAGATAGACTATGCCAACCTCACGTCAGGCTGCTAAAGGGAGAAAAAGACTCTGGGCAGAAGGGGTGTTAAGAAGAAATCACATTCTCCATCATGTCCCTTGCCCAGCTTGCTGCACTAGAGACTTTGGGGAATTCCCTCTTTAGGGTTGAGGAGAATTATTTCACTCCCAATCGGAAAGCTCCTTCACTCTGTATTGTCTGGCTCTAGCTAATAGTCTCCTGTGTGTGTACTTTCTCTGATTTCTATTTAGCCATCAACATGGATAAATGAATTTCTTTGCTGTTTCTTATGTGTCTTCATTGTGGAACTTGCAACCAGTGGGAAAGGGGTCAAGCCTTAGATACAGGGTTTGGGTCTTTCTTTCCCTATTCATGAATAGCAATCAAAACTTTAGCTTGAACCTAAAATCTACATACCCTAGAGTAACAAAAACGTTTAAGGGAGTGGATAGATATAATTCTAACCGGGTCCCAGTTTTTTTTTTTTTCTGAAGAGAGTAGAGTAGCCAAGCTTCTGACACTAACCTTCTGCTTCTCCTGGCAAGAATGAAAATCTCTTTTGGAGAAAGGTGGGGTGAAAAGAGGCTAAAGATGTCTATGCTGCCTCCCCTCAAGTCATACTATGCTATACATAGGGGACATATGTCCCTACATATTAATATATATATTTAATAAAGATTTATAAAAGAAAAAGAAACAAACCCCTCCTGTCTTATTCCCACTGTACCTATCAATGTTAGCTGACCAAATCAACTGATTGTGTTAGCAATTCAAGGAGAACATTAGAGGAGACCCTGAGGGCTCTCTCTTCTTCATTCCCTATATAGTAAATGTGAACTTTAAAGCAGGAAATAAACTTCTCCTCTTTGTCACCTCCATTCTCTCCATCCATTTTTGACACATCAATGACATCACCAGACAGAAATCGGACATCAGGTAGGTGGATAATGAATTATCATAAGCACTAGAGCTAGAGATGCTTTTGGATAGAGCAGCCATCTTTGTTTTCCTGAAATCATACTTATTCTTTCTCTGTATAAGACCTACCTGGTTGCTGCCTTTTCTTTCTTTCTTTTTTTGGATGCAGATTTGTAATCCCATCAGTATAGTGGACTCCTGGTGGGGAAACTTTTCCCCTTCCCATGCAGATGAGTAACTACTCTATAACTTCAAATGATAGAGAAGTCCTTGGAGCATAGACTGAGAAATTAAATGTTACCCATAATCAAATAGTTAGTATGGATGTTACTTAGGAATTTAACCCAAGTGTTCCTGATTCCAAGGATGATCCTCTGTCCTTCTTCCCCCTTTCAATTAACCTTTCCACAGAGATAGGAATAGGGAACCTGTGACCTTGAGAACACATATGGCCCTGTAGGACCTCAAGGGTGGCTCTTTGACTGAATCCAAACAAATTCATTCTGTGAAGTTTGGGTTCAATTAAAGGGCCATAGCTGAGGACCTAGAGGACCACATATAGCCTCAAGGCCACAGACTCCCCACCCCTGCTGCAGATGATTAGATAATAAATTCCTTAAAGGCAGGTATAATTTTTCATCTTGTTACTTGTAGCATATAGCCCAGCATATGGAATATAGGAGATCCTTTGAAAACATTGTATTTTTTTGAGATGAATTGATTTGATTCCAGAGCTAAAGAAATTACTGGCATCAATTTATGGTAATCTGTATGTTTTTCCCTCTGCTATTCATTTTTAGTGAATTAGCTTATTGTTAATTCATCTGAAACTTTAAAAAAAAATGGAGTAGCATTTGCCATGCATATAAACTTTCCAGTCCCCACCTTTAAGAAAGAAAAGTTTGTAGAATGAGTATCTGACATCAAGGCACTGCCTCTCAAACAAGCTAAACCACTAAACGTTTGTCACTTTTAACATCAGTCCCTTCATAAATTCTTATGTTATTCTTCTTCAGAGGTGACAAGGTAATAAGTCTAGAAGGGGAATGTTTCTTTCCGGGTTTATTTTTTCCCGGTAGATCTCTGAGTCTTTAGTAATTTGGTCAATGGTATAATATAAATGTGCCAGATCCTGGTGACTGACAGTGACTCCTTCTTTTCCTGTTCATTTTTCCACCAGAATCCTTGCTCCACCCTTCTTGGCTTCATGGAAAAGGGAGGCAAAAACTTTGGAACTTTAACTTTAAAAAAAAATCAAGTTTTGTTAATTCTATTACCTTATCATCTTTTACTCACATCTTTAAGCCTGGAATTTCGAAGCTCATCCCAAGGGGCATATTTTTCCCTTATAAGGTATGTGGAGGGAGACCAAACCTTTTCTCCAAAAGGAAGTGTTGCCTAATGGTTTGAGTGAATGAGGCAGGGAATGTGGGGTCTATTTAAAACTGTGCTTCTGACTCACTGAGGGATCCCAAGGGGATGGCTTCACTTTTTCTAAGCTCTGGATCCTCACTGAGTAAAATTGGGACCAGCATCATCTCCTGGCCATCAGGGGTCTTCTGAGGATACAGGAAGGAGTGTTTGACTAACAGAGGGGGAGTACAATGAGTTCCTCACCAAATAGGGGGACTAAAGAGGTGCTTTGTCTCTTTTTGCTTTTTCAGAATCGTTTGACAGCTACCAAATAGAAAGCTATTCGCCAGATCAAGACCAAAGCCTGAGCAGTCTGAAGGAGCTAAGGTTTGGAAAGATCCAAAGATGGATACTATCCCCCAAACCCTCCCCTTGGCTGCCACATATGTGCCTGCTTGCTCTTGGTTGTGGATGTCTTGGTGATTTTCATAAAGTAGAAAAGTGAAGCATGAGGAGAATAAATCCTAAGTCCCTAGAAGGCCTGGCTAGAGACTTGGGGACCTTGACTCAGTCTAATTAAAGAGCTACACCTCCTTCTTTCTTAAATTACTCAAAGTTATAAATCCTTTGTTCCTTTCTCCTTGTTTTCTGTTTCTTGCACACTACTATTCTTCCTCTGGTTCATCTTTAAAGTGTAAGACTCCTGGAGATTGTGTTGAACAATCTAAGAGGTGCACTAGACATATGAATATATTCTCAAACTAGAGGAGAAATTTTCAAATTATCCTGGGTCCCTCCTAACAATTCTTCCTTTTCTATGTAACCTAGGGGTCCCAAGAAACAGTAGTATGAGAATGAGAGTAGAAATAGCTGGCTCCCTCTTGCACAGCTGCCCTGTCCCAGAGCCAGGATCCACTAAGTATGAGTACCAGAAGAGGGGCTGCCAGTCACTTAGGACTCAGGGTTAGGAGAGGGACTCAGGGTTAGGAGAGATACACAGGTCTACTGACTCACATGAAAGACCCAGGACTTATTAGTTGGTAAATGGTAGAGACTTTTAAACAGAAGCAGTTCACTTCCTCTTCCCTCTTAGAATACCTCTACTGTAACCACACTAGATTTTTTGCTTTTCTTTACATATCACTCCATCTTTTGCGACTTTGTTCAGCTAGCTGTCCCATGGGGCTGGTATGCCCTTTCTCCTTACTGTCAGTAATTCAAACCCCTAGTTTCCTTCAAAGTTTAGCTAAAATACCACCTTTCTCTATAAGTCCTTTCCTGATCCTCCTTCCCCCCAGTTTCTAGTGCCTCCTCCATGACCTTGTAATATGTGTGTGAGTACGTGTGGATGGATGGATGGATGAATTCCCCTAACAAAACAAAACCTCCTTGAGAGAAGGGATTGATTTACAATAATTAGTCATTATATCCCCAGCTCCTAGTACAGTATCTGGTGCTGGGCACTTAATACTTGTTGAGATTGATTATTTGAAAAAATTTAACTATAAATTAAAATGTTAAAATATCTTACCAATAAAAAAATAAGCCTATTATTTTAAAGTGCTATAATTTTTTAAGTTTTCCTTTATGATACCATAGCCTTGGGGTGGAAGGAGGAGGAACTTAGATGTATTTCTTTATTTTAAATTCAAAGGGAAGTTCTTAAAGTTCTAGTACCTAAGGGGTCACCTTTGCATGACTCTAGTCACAAAGAAATCTCATATTTTTGTGCTTTTTGAGTTATCCAGGTACTTTTGTCACAACAACCTACTACCTACTCTGTGGTAGAGAGTGCAAATAATAAGACCCACATTTTTCACATAATAAAACTGAGGCTCAGGGAAGTGAATCAATTTGCCCAAGAGCTCAAGACTAATCCAGGACCAGAAAATTAACTGATCATATGCTGGGAAGAGAATATGAGATGACTAAAACCTTGATGGCTATTGTCAGTCAAGCTAACAGATAATCCTAGGGCTTACATTGTAGCTATACACACATACACACACACATGCACACACACACAGATAGATAATTGCACATTGTTAACAAGTAAAAATACCCCCACAGATGGAGGTACTTTCCTAAGTGGATTTTTTAAGGGATACAAAGCAATTTTATTTCTACCTTGTTCAACTTTGTGCAAACATATATATTTCTTTTTTATATTAATTTTATTTATTTTTAGTGTTCTACAATCTCTGCCATATAACTTAGATTTTTTTCCCCCTACCTCCTCCCTCCCTCCCCAAGATAGCATACAATTTTATATAGGATCTACACATACATTCCTATTAAATACATTTTCACTATAATCATGCTGTGTACAAGAATATTAATGAATGAGAGAAATCATATAACAAACCAAAATGTAATACACAAAAAAGATGATCTCTATATTCTGCAACTGAATTCCATAGTTCTTTCTCTGGATGTGGAAGGTATTGTGCCTTAGGAGACCACTGGGAAATTTTTTTTAAGTCCTTGCATTGCTATGAAGTTCCACATCTACCAGGAAAAACTCTTGCACACTGTGGTCATTGCTGTGCACGAAGTTCTCCTTTTGCTTAGCATCAGATCCTATAAGTTTTTCCAGGCCTCTCTGAAGTCTTCTTGTTCATCATTTCTTACAGCACAATAATATTCCATTACATTCATATACTATAATTTATTCAGTCATTCCCCAATTGATAGGCATCCTCTTGATTTCTAGTTTTTTGCCACCACAAAGAGGGCTGCTGTAAATATTTTTGTACATTTGGGACCCTTTCCCATTTTTATAATCTCTTGGGGATACAGTGTTAGAAGCAATATTGCTGGGTCAAAGGGTGTGCACATTTTTGTAGCCCTTTGGCCATAGTTCTAAATTACTCTCCAGAATGGGTGGATCAGCCCTCAGCTCCACCAACAATGTATTAGTGTTCCAACTCTCCCACATCCTCTCCAACATTTATCATCTTCCTGTTCTGTCATAGTAGCCAGTCAGAGTTGTTTTTGATGTGCATCTCTCTAATCAAAAGTGATTTAGAGCATTTTTTCATATGACTATAGATATCTTTAATTTCTTCCTCTGAAAATTGCCTGTTCATATCCTTTGACCATTTATCAACTGGGGAATGACTTATATTTTTGTACATTTGACTCAGTTCTCTATATATTCTAGAAATGAGGTCCCTTTATCCCTGACATTAGCTGTAAAAATTCTTTCCCAATTTTCTACATCCCTCTGAATTTTGGTTTCATTGGGTTTGGTTGTGCAAAAACTATTCAGTTTAATGTAATCAAAATTATCCATCATGCACTTCATAATGCTTTCTATCTCTTCTTTAGTCAAAAATTCTTCCCTTCTCTATAAATCTGATAAACACCCTTGCTCCTCCAATTTGTCCGTAGTATCAATCTTTATACCTAGATTGTATGCACATTTAGACCTTATTCTTATGTACAATGTCAGGCATTGGTCTATACCTAGTTTCCACCACACTATTATCCAGTTTTCCCAGCAATTTTTGTTGAACAGGGAGTTCTTATCCCAGAAGTTGGGGTCTTTGGGTTTATCAAACAGCAGATTGCTATATTTATTACCTACTATGTCTTGAGTACCTATAATATTCCACTTATCTACCCTTCTGTTTCTCAGTCAGTACCAAGTGGTTTTGATAATTGCTGCTTTATAATACAATTTGAGATCTGGTAGTGCTAGGTCACCTTCCCTAGTATTTCTTTTCATTAGTCCTTTTGATATTCTGGAACTTTTATTCTTCCTGATGAATTTTGATATTATTTTATCTAGCTCTAGAAAATAATTATCTGATAGTTTAATTGGTATGGCACTAAATAAGTAAATTACTTTAGGTAGAGTTGTCATTTTTATTATATTTGCTCAACCTACCTACAAGCAACTGATGTTTTTCCACTTACTTAGATCTGACTTTATTTGTGTGAAAAGTGTCTTGTTATTGTGCTCATAGAGTCCCTGGGTTTGTTTTGGCAGGTAAACTCTCAAAATTTTTATAATGTCTACCCTAGCTTTAAGTGGGATTTCTTTTGCTATCTCTTACTGTTGGACTTTGTTACTAATATATAGGAATGCAGAAGATTTGTGAGGGTAACATATATATGTTTTAAACTGTAATACATTGTTTCTTTTTTGCATTAATTTACTTTAAACTTCTAAAAACTTAAATATCCAATAAGAAAAAAAGAAGTATATTATAAACTTAAATACAAAATAAGGGAAAAAAGCATTGCCATGTGCAATTCAGAACTTGAGAGGATTCAAAATACATAGCAACAAATTTTCATTTCAAGAAAGTTTATACAATAAATATTATGTGTTGTATTTAGAGCTGACCATCTTTTCTTTGCTTCCTTGTTAGTTTTCTTTTGTTCTTTGTCACCCCCCTATCTAAGATGATAGTTCAAGTCAGAGGCTATGAGAGCCTGAACTGGGTGATGATCATATGAGTGGAGAGAAGATGATAGACATGAGAAATGTTATGGAAGCTCAATTGGAGGGTAGGATGGGACACACAGTTTCATTTTAAACCTATTTAGTTTGATATCTCTATGAAACATTCAGGTGGAGCTACCCAATGGGCAGTTGGTGATAGAGAATTGGAGCTCAGGAAAATTACGAGCTAGATAGAGATTGGGAAGTTATCTACCATAGATTAAAACCCTGAGATCAGTAAGAAAGATGGTATCCTTTAACAGTTGTCTTCAACTGTCTTACACACATACATACACACACACACACACACATATACACACATACACAAAACCTCCACCCTAATGGACCCTTGCCATAAGCCAAAACCTGTGGTTCTGAGCATGAAAGTGGGCACTTTATTCAGCAATCTCACCAGAAGATGATGGGTGGAAGGGAAGAGCTACCAAATGTGCTGTCAAAGCTATGTTGAATCATTGTTTTACAAGGTGCCTCAAAAGTTTTCACTGTAGTTTTAAGCTATTAAAGCTTACAAGGTATCCCAGGTTGTAAGTATCTATAGATTTCCTACTATGGCTAGTTCAGTGCAACATTTTGGTTCATTATACATTCAGTAGACTCTTCTCGGCTGACCTGGGAATGTAATTACCATATATAGTACTATTTCACTTATAAGTCATAAGTTAGTGATGATTTCTCCACTCCTTAGTTAGGCATATGTGACAACATGGTAGAATGGGGCCTTCCATAATTGCCTAAGACTTAATATTCTTCTAGCTTAAAATCAGTGCTGTCTTAGACACATAGCATCCAATGAACTGTATCTATGAACTGATTTTTAAGAGTGGGGGAAAAAGGGGGTTTCTTCTATAAATGTCCACTAACTACTGGTTGAAATATATGGAGAATATTTTTGGTTGTAAAATAAACATAGAATTGAGAAGTATGTCAAAGTACTGTGAAGAATTTCAGAAAGGTCAACAGTTTGCTAACATTTATAACATTTATTTATTAACATTTATTAAATGCCTACTACGTGTCAGGCTCTGTGTTAAATACTGGGAATAAAAAGGACCCAACAATTTACTTGACCTACATGGAAAATTTGTCAGACATTTTCTGAATTTCTTAGGAGAATGTACAGAAATTTAACAATGAGCTTTTGTCTAAATGATCAGTTATCGAGAAGCATTTAGCAAGTACCTACTATGTGTCAGATATGTATTAGATGTTTGGGATCTGATGACAAAAAAATACCAGTCCTCAAGGAGCTCACACTCCATTGAATTATAATAATTTCTTGCCTTGTAACAAAATCAGTTTCTTTTAGATACTTTATAAATATGCTCTTTGAACAGTCTTGGTGTATTACTTTCATGTGGCCAAACGTATTTGATAATTTTAAAATGCTATTCAACAGAATTAATAAAACTGATAGCATCCCACGCTCTTTTTTCTCTACTCAGTATTTCAATGTAGCTATACCCAAGATACCCATTGTTTAAGCGATTCATGTCATTTTGGATTTGAGAGGAATATTGTGGCCAAACTATGTTTAAGCCCTGCTCAAGGGGGCCACCTACTGAGTCCTTTTTACATTGAAAGTGTCCATTTTAGGAAAGGTGTTGTGTTGTGTTTTGTTTTTTATCACAATTTTTTAGAAGTTTTCTTGACTTCCTTTAAATTCATGGAAAATTAAAAATAGGCTATTACCATAAACAAAAATCTTATTGTTAACATTAATGTGTATCAATGGTACATAGAATCCAAAGAGATAGCATCTATAGGATTTAGTACTTAGCATACTTTCTGCTTAACCATCTTTGGAAATACCATGATTGTTTATGGACATTTTTTTTTACATTAGGAAAAGGAGAAGAGGGACATAATATGTAGATATTCCACTGAGCTTCTTCCAGAACATTAAACTTCTGGAAAAGCATCCATCAATAAAATCCATGATGAGGGTAAAGAACAGATGACTTTCTATTGCACATAGGGCTGGACCTTCTTGTGTCAAAACTGACTCACTCCTTACAAAATAGCAGTCTTTCTCTTCCTCTTAATGACTGTAAAACCTAAAACGTAGAACATTGAAGAAGAAATTTTGCTTCCAACCCTCAAAGATAGCTCATAGGTCATACACCATCTAAGAAAGGGAAAAGTAATGTTTCAAGACCTAGCTAGAAGGGAAGAAATGGGAAAGACATAAGAAAAAAACATGGTAAAATTCTCTTTCTTTTGAAATTTCCTTCTTCTGGTGACCATATTAGAAGAAATAAAGCTTCTTCTCTCCCCTCTCCTCTCTTCCCCAATCCTCTCTTCTTCTCTCCTCGCTCTCTCCTTTCTTCTTTTCACATCTCCAACCTAGCAGGCAGAACATCAGGCAATAATTGTCTTTTTCTCCCTGGGGTACTGAGTGGCTTCATGACAATAGAATCTACTTCATCTACTTAAAAAGAATGTTCACATGCCTACATTTTTACACTTATATTTAAGAATATCCTCTACCCAAAACAACTGAAAATGAATACTGTAACATAAAAAAGAGAAAGCTTGGCCCTAAATAAGAAAGATGAGATGAAAGTACCTCCAAACCATTTGCAGAGGTGAGGGATCCATTGGCATGGGGCATTGCACATATCATCAGATTTCTTTTTGAAGTGGTGATCAGTTTTGATGACTTTTTTCTCTTCTTTATTCTTTAAAAAATTTTCTTTCTGTCATGAGATGGATTTCTAAGGGAGTTAGGAGATACAGTGGTAAAAGTTAGGTGGCATAAAATAAAAGTTATCAACAAAAATTAACTTTAAAAAAGAATTCTATCCTCAAGTTACATAAGTTCTTTTTAGAAATTTGCCTATTTGTATTAAGCTGGAAATTTTCCCCAAAGTCCATGGGCTTGCAAGTCTTCATTAAAGAATTCTATCTATTCCTCTTAAGCTAAATTATTTCTATGTGTTACGTGCCGTTCGGTCTTTCACAACATTCTGTCACATACCTCCTTGAAACGGTCCATAAAATTGCTGAATGATAAAATCAGCCAATTAAGATGCAATGCCTAGGTCTCAGTTTCCTCATCTATATTAGAAAGGAACTGGGCAATATGTCCTCTATGGGCCCTTCTGGTTCTAAAGTTATGATTCTCTTAAATTCCCTCTTGGAACAATGTTTTAAATTTTTTCATGGAAAATATGGGAGTTTTAAAAGATGTCTATGTCTTTAACACCTCATCCTAAATGGCTTATAGATTTTAAAAATCCACTTAGATGGGGGAAAAAAGAACAAAATTCTTTATAGCAGAGAATGAAAGAAAATTAACAAGGAAGCAAAGATGGACAGTTCTCAACACAACACATAGTATTTATTATACAGATTTTATTGAAATGGAAATTTATTGCTGTATATTTTGAATCTTCTCTTAAGTTCTACTCTGCACATGACAATACTTTTTTCTCCTTATTTTGTATTTAGGTATATAATATATTTCTTTTTCTTTTCTTATTGTGTATTTAAGTTTTTGTATTTAAGTGTAAAATAAATTAATATTAAAAAGAAACAATGTATTACAGTTTAAGAAATATATATATGTTTATATAAAATTTAACAGGGTAGAAATAAAATTGCTCTGTATCTCTTAAAAAATGTATCACGGGAGCAGAGCCAAGATGGCGGAGTAGAAAGACTCACATATGCTAGCTCCAAACCCACAGCCCATAATTATCTATAAAAACAACTCCCAACAAATTCTGGAAGAGTGGAGTCACCCAACAACAGGGTGAAGAAGATTTTCGTTCCCGAGAGCCCTGAAAAACCGACCACAAAGGTCCATGGCACACCGGATGGGAGCAGAGGCCAGCCCTTCCCTGGCCGCGCGGCACTGAGAGGAGCAAGTAGATCTGAGCAAGCTTCAGGGACGGAATCTCCAGCGGCCATGAAGATCCCTAAACCCACAGACGCACAGGTCAGTGAGAGACGTCTGGACAGGCTGAGAGGGGAGCGGGGTATCTCCATGACTCGGGCCCACTCGGGAGGCAGTGGCAGAGGCAGGGGGCGGTCACAGGCTCCTGGAGCAAGCAGGAGCTCGGAAGCAGCTCCATTACTGAATGTCTCCACATAAACCCCCTGAGAGAACTGAGCCTGGGCAGTGGCCCTGCCCCCACTGGAGGACCTGATTTAATTTTACCCTGAATAGCAGCCCAGGCCTGCCGCTGAAAACCCTGAGGCTGGGGAGCAGCATTTGAATCTCAGACCTCAAGCACTAGCTGGACGGATCCAGAGGCAAGCTGGGTGTGGAAAGGAATCTCAGAAGTCAAGTAACTGGCAGGGAAAACGCCCAGAAAAGGGGAAAAAAATAAGACCACAGAAAGTTACTTTCTTAGTGAACGGATATTTCCTCCTTTCCTTTCAGATGACGAACACCAATGCTTACCATAAGGGAAAGACATAGAAGTCAAGGCTTCTGTATCTCAAACTTCCAAAATAAATATTCAATGGGCTCAGGCTATGGAAGAGCTCAAAAAGGATTTTGAAAATCAAGTTAGAGAGGTGGAGGAAAAACTGAGAAGAGAAATGAGAGAGATGCAAGAAAAACATGAAAAATGGGTCAATACCTTGCTAAAAGAGACCCAAAAAAATGCTAAAGAAAGTAACACCTTGAAAAATAAACTAACCCAATTGGCAAAAGAGGTTCAAAAAGCCAATGAGGAGAAGAATGCTTTCAAAATCAGAATTAGCCAAGTGGAAAAAGAGGTGCAAAAGCTCACTGAAGAAAATAGTTCTCAGAATGGAACAGATGGAGGCCAATGACTTTCTGAGAAACTAAGAATCACAAAACCAAATGAAAAGAATGACAAAATGGAAGATAATGTGAAACATCTCTTTGGAAAAACAACTGACCTGGAAAATAGATCCAGGAGAGACAATTTAAAAATTATGGGACTACTGAAAGCCATGATCAAAAAAAGAGCCTAGACATCATCTTTCATGAAATTATCAAGGAAAATTGCCCTGATATTCTAGAACCAGAGGGCAAAATGAGTATTCAAGGAATCCACCGATCACCACCTAAAAGAGATCTAAAAAGAGAAACTCCTAGGAACATTGTGGCCAAATTCCAGAGTTCCCAGGTCAAGGAAAAAATATTGCAAGCAGCTAGAAAGAAACAATTACAGTATTGTGGAAATGCAATCAGGATAACACAAGATCTAGCAGCTTCTACACTAAGGGATCGAAGGGCGTGGAATAGGATAGACCAGAAGTCAAAGGAACTAGGTCTAAAACCTCGAATCACCTACCCAGCAAAACTGAGTATAGTACTTCAGGGGAAAATATGGTCTTTCAATGAAAGAGAGAACTTTCAAGCACAAGAATGAGAAGAAGCATGAAAAATAAACAGCAAAGAGAAGTCATAAGGGACTTACCAAAGTTGAACTGTTTACATTCCTATATGGAAAGGCAATATTTGTAACTCCTGAAATTTTTCAGTATCTGGGTAGTTGGTGGGATTATACACACACACACATGTACACATGTGCACGCACACACACATACACACATGCATGCACACACAGAGACAGAGCGTGCAGAGTGAATT
>CM053770.1:582377281-582394146 GCA_028658325.1 Potorous gilbertii | reverse complement strand
GATATCTATTTCAGATGTTTGGGATACAGAGGCCTTGACTCCTACGTCTTTATCTGATGGTAAGCATTGTTTTTCCTCATCTGAAAGGAAAGGAGGAAATATCTGTTCACCAAGAAAGTAACCTTCTATGGTCTTATTTTTTTTTTCCTTTTCTGGGCATTTTCCTAGCCAGTTACTTGACTTCTGAGATTCCTCTCCACCCCTGCCCAGATCCACCCAGCTAGTGCTTGGGGTCTGAGATTCAAATGCTGCTCCCCAGCCTCAGGGTTTTCAGTGGCGCACCTGGCTGCTATTCAATGTGAGCGTAAGTTCTGGTGCTCAGGTGGGGGCAGGGCCGCCTCCCAGGTTCAGTTCCCTCAGGGGGTTTATGTGGAGACCTTCAGTAATGGAGCTCCTGCCAAGCTCCTGCCTGCTCTGGGAGCCTCTGGCCACCAGCTGCCTCTGCCACTGCCTCTCGAGGGGGCCTGAGTTTTGGAGACATCCCACTCCCCTCTCAGCCAGCCCAGAAGTTTCTCTCACTCACCTGTAGTGCCTGTAGGTAGAGGGACCTTCGTGGCTGCCAGAGATTCCGTCCCTGAAGCCTGGTCTGATCTGTTCCTCTCAGTGCCACACGACCAGGGAAGGGCTAGGCTCCACTCCCATCTGGTGCACGATGGACCTTTGGGATCATCTTTTCGGGGTTCTCTGGAATGGAAATCTCCTTCACTCCATTACTGTGTGGCTTCCACTGCTCCAGAATTTGTTGGGAGTTCTTTTTACAGGAAATCCATGGGCTGTGGGTTCGGAGCTAGCATATGTGAATCTTTCTACTCCACCATCTTGACTCCTCCCAAGAGATTTTTTTAAAAAAGGAAAAAGGCCTATATGTACGAAAGTATTCATAGCAGCTCTTTTTGTGGTGGAAAAGAATTGGAAATTGAGGGGATACACATCAATTGGGGAATGATTGAACAAGTGGTGGTATATGACTGTGTTGGACACAGTACCTGTCCTCCAAGAGCTTATATCTAATGAAGGAGATAATGTGAAAATTACAACGTATATATAATTGAGAGGGGAATGAAACATGGCTAGCCTGGAACCATCTCCAAAATGGAGGCTTTGGAAAGAGCTCACCAATGGGAGAGGGGGGAAAACATGGCAGAGAAATGATTGAGGGTGAGAAGTTCCCAAGCACTGAGAACAGCTTCAGAGTGAGAAAGGCCCCTGTGTTAATAATGAAGTCTGTTAAAAAAAAAAAAAAAGCACAGCAGAGATGGAAGCAAATCATGGCCCATCTATGACAGCTCTCAAAATAGCAGCAGAGAGAGAGAATCTGTATAGAGAAGAAAAAACCTTCCCAGGAAGCAGATCACCCTTCTAGGGCTTCTTAAACTTTTTCCACTTTGCAACCCCCTAACATTTGTTGGTCTTGCCTGGCCTGAAGGCACATACAATGCAAAGTGCACATGCTTTGTGTTCAGAATCAAGGCTGCGGTGAAGTTATGTGGTGCAACATGGATAAGTCCTGCCATAAACATCTCTAATTCATTATGTGTTTGATTTTTAATTAATTATTATGTGTTCAGAAATCTTTTATTTCTGCCAATTTTTCTGTGACCCCATATGGGGTCATGACTCACAGTTAAAGAAGTGTTGATTTAGAAGGCTCCTTATCTGGAGCGTAGTCTGTCAAGATAGTTCCTGTATTATAATCACAGTCCAGGGAGCAATATGTCCCTTCCTTGTCTCAAGACTGTTCAGTCTGGATCTTTAGCTTTGGAAAATGATGGAATGGTCATAACAGATTCTACAATTCCATAGCATACATTGGCGGAGCTTATCTCCTTAGGGCAATTAGTTACTAGGGAACTTCTTTCCCCCAAAAACCCTTTTCTTTCTCCTCCACTGAAGATGTAGCTACTGGATCTCTAGATTTTCTTTTGACCTTCAAGCTATGAAAACTGTCACATCTTGTCTAGATAAACCCCTTGCTTACTGAGCAAGTCCTGTCTCTTCCCTTTGCCCGCTCTGAGCATTGCTGAGGGCCCCAGCTAAGGGAGATTTCTGAATTTTGCAACACTAGCTTTTGGAAGGAGCTACAGCTGACTACCTCTATTTCCTTTGCTTATTGTCCTCTTAACCAAAGGCACCTTTTCCGCTTTATAATCATCAGATTCATATTCCACAAACTTATATGTCTTTTTTTATTTACTAAATAATAATTGAATTGTGACAGGAAAGACATCCATTTCTTGCAAAAGGAAATGCTTTTTTTGGTAATATGTTATCTTGGCAATGGCACATGCCACTTTGTGGATGGTCTCAGCTTAGGCAGTGAGGCTAAATAGCTGCTAATTAGAGATAGGCAGGTCTCAAAGGGATTTGACTTGGGTTCCAATTTGTAAATGGGGACTATGGATTTGGATTTAGGTTTGACTAAAATTTCATTTTGCACATTAACTTAAAGCTCTTATTTTTAGTCAGAGCCAAAATTATACACTCTCCAGGATATGCAAATACATGCACATGGACACACACACACACACACACACACACACATTTACACTCACATCAAATACCACAAACCTCTCTGGACCTTGCTAGTATTGGTTTTAAAATATTCTAATCAAATTAAAACTACAAATCTGTGCTTAGATAAATGTCTGAGTTCTTAGAATCTCACAAGCATGTATCCTAGGCTTTCTCTAAATGAAGCCAAGTGTGAGAAGCAGCATAATAGATAGCATTTATATTTTGCCTTAAGGTTTGCAAAGCCCTTTGTAAATTTTCTCATTTAATCTTCATGACAACCCTGGTGGTTAGGTGATATTATTGTTCCCATTTTATAGATGAAGAGACTGAGCCTGAGAGAAATTAACTGACTTGCCTAAAGTCACATAGCTAAAAATATCAGCATCATGTTGTTGATTATGCACTGACTCAATTCAGAAAGATGCAAGTTGGAATCCTGTTTCTGGCACTGATTAGCTGTATGATCGGAGGAAAGTCACTTACCCTCTCTGAATCTCAGTTTCCTGTACTGCAAAACACAGATAATTCCTGCAGCTACTACCTCTTGTGGGTGTTGTGAAACTCAATGAGATTGTGTATGTAAAGTGCCTTGCAAGCTTTAAATGCTGTATAAATGGTGGCTGTTGCTGTCGTGGTGAAAAGTGAAATCTTAGTTGACTGGTGAATATGCTATTTCATAATTATATTTTCACTATACTTTTACTGAATTAATTGGCTGTTCAGATTTTTAACCCAGATAAAGCCTTGGACAATTTTTTTAGAAGGGAAATTGACCCACAACAGTGAAATTTACCTCAGTAAGGTAGTAAAGAGTGATGATATTACCTTCGATTTGTAGGCCATGTCACATATGTTAATTCTGCTCTCTTGACAATAAACTAGTAAGATGAGCTATAAAAATAGAGAATTGTGGAATCTGAGAGGATTGTCCAAGGGACTTTAAAAGTCTTCTACTCCAAATTGTACCTAAATAGGAATTCCCCTCTACAAAATCTGCTTGAAGTGATAGGAGACTCACTATCTGCTGAGCAAGCTCAGATCATTTAAAGATGGTTCTAATTATTAGGAAGTTTTACCTTATATCAAGTTAAAATCTGGCACCCTGATATTCTCACCATTGGATGTAATTTCTGCCTTCAGAGGTCAAGTAAAAAACTAATCTAATCCATCTTTTATGGGACAGTTCTTCAAATACTTGAGGGGTACCTATCATGTCTCACTTTATTCAGTAAAAAAAATCCTTAGTTTCTTCAATTAACTACTGTTTGCTGTGGTTTCAAATCCTCTCATCTTCGCTACTCTCTTCTGAAAATAATCCAGCTCGTCAGTGGTCTTCCAAATAAGCCTCAGTCAGTCCCAGATCTGAATACAATGCTGCAAAAATGGCCTAACAAGGGGAAAGTGCATGCAGACTTTCATCTTCCTCATTATTTGTTTTAGGCTTAAATTAATGCAGTTTGTGACTGCATTAATTTCTCCTCCTCCTCCCCTTTCTTTTCCTCCTCCTCCTCTTTTTCTTCCTCCTTCTCCTTCTCCTCCTCCTCTTCCTCCTCCCATTTTCTTCCACCTTCATTTCTCCTCCTCCTCCTTCTTCTCCTCCTTTTCCTCCTTCTCCTTGTCCTCTTCCTTCTCTTCCTTCTCCTCCTCCTCCTCCTCTTCTTCTTCTTCTCCTCCTTCTCTTTCTGCTCCTTTTTCTTCTTCATTTGACACACTCAGGATTGACTCACAATGAACTTACAAATCACTAAATCCCTAAGACATTTTCATATGGACCATCATCTAGTTATATCTACCAAGTTTTATATTTGTGTAGTTGATTTTTAGAACTCAAATATAGGTGCTTGATTTTATTCCTATTCAGTGTCATGCTGTATAGTCAGCACATCATTCAGGGCTTTTGGGATTCTATCTTCCAATATGTTAGCTGAACCTCCAAGCTTCATGTTATCACAAATTTGACAGTCATAACATATACATCTTTATCCATATTATTGAAAGATGTTAAAATACAAGTTTTCCATATTACAAAGGTAAAACTGAAGCACAGAGAACTCGAAACAGAATTTTCTAGTTGTAAGAAGTCTCCTCCTATCTAACCCTATCATTTTACAGAAGAGGAAACTGAGACCCAGGAAAACAAAACGATTTGTTCAAGATCACGTAATTAGTAAGAAACATAAGCTGGAATCTTGGTCTTCTGTTTCTTAGTGCAATTCTCTTATTATCATGCCATGTTTCCTGTATTAAAATCAAATTTCCCCATGCAAATAAGCTACTTTGTTATATTATCATATTAAGTCACAAAGTAGTCAATATGTACTTTAGATTATAGAGGCAGTGTAACATAATAACTAGAAAGCCTTAGAGTCAGGAAGACCTAAGTTTAAGTCTTTCTTCTGAAACATGGTGGCTCTGTAAGTCTGGGCAAATAACAACTTCACAGTACTCCCAGCAGCTCTCTAAGACTATAAGTTGAAGGACTGGAATCAAACTGTTTCAGTAAAGGGAGCTTCCTCGCCAGGAATGCCTTATGTCCCTCCCCTAAAATCATAGGTACAGACCACCTCCTCCCCCTCCCAAGAAAGAGAAGTGTTCAATAACTATGATTAATTGGCATACAAGCTTTAAAAAATGCCTTACTGCCAGATTTTTAGGACTCTTCTTTTTACAAAGCTAATTCTGTGGGAGAAAAATTCAAGCCAGTCAGGTAGTACAGTGTGTGGAGCACTAGACTTGGAATTAGGAAAGCCTGAATTCAAATGTGGCTTCAGACACTTGTTATCCACGTGACCCTGGGCAAGTCACTTCACCACTCTTTGCTTCAGTTTCTTCAACTGTAAAATGAGAATAATAGTACTACTTCCCAGGGTTGTTATAAGCATCAAATGAGAGAGTATTTTCTATGCTTAGCATGGTTCCTTGGTAATTGTTACAGAAATGTTAGCTATTTTTATGGGTTTTATTAAAAAAAATCACGTGGAAGATGTTAGACTTGTTAACAGGAAATAGATGTTGTAGGTCTGTTTGGAAGGAACAATAGAGGCCATAGAGTCTAAACTCCTCAACTGAGGCACAGAGAGGTTGGAACTTGTCCAAGTTCACATTGCTAGCAAATGACTAAGTAAAATTTGAACTCAGGTCTTCCAAGTCTCATACTCTATCCATTATTCCATCTAGTCACTAACAT
Organism: Potorous gilbertii; assembly: GCA_028658325.1. NCBI lineage: Eukaryota > Metazoa > Chordata > Mammalia > Diprotodontia > Potoroidae > Potorous > Potorous gilbertii. The sequence continues at coordinate 582,388,445 of CM053770.1, read as the reverse complement.
CTTGTCCTCTCCATGGATTTCTGAATTATTTGTAATTTTCAAATTTTGATATTGATGTGGATTTTGGATTCATAGTTCTGTGATTCATTAAAGAAGGATCAATTTGTTTACTTGAGAATCAACTCCATCCAGTTTTCCAAATTTATTAAACTTCTCTACTCCATCTCCTAACTGGATGGTTAGATGACTTTCACAGAGAACTGCTCAGATCCACCAGTGTGGGTACATCATAGGAAGCAAAAATAAAAGAGTCTGATCCCTAACTCTTGTACCCAAATTTTCCATTTAACTTCTAAAATGCTAGACTACGAAAGATGAAGGGTGGGAGGGCAGTGATCATTTTTCTAAGGAAAAGCAAATAAATCAAACTCTTAGAGTCAAATCCAATTCACCCAGTATTTCTGGCATGAACTTCCACAAACAAGCAGACCTAACCATGGAATGTGGTGCCTTTTAGCTGAGTCATCAGTTCAAAATAAACAAAGGAAGGCAGTGAGAAAGTCATGTGGCTGAACACATGAGACCAAGATACCCTCTGTACCTCTCTGGCAGAGATCAGTGATGTCACCTTGGGTTCACCAGATTCTCTTTTTAAAAAGCCAACTCTACTTTCTCTTCTTGCACATGTACATGCAGTATAGATTGCTGATGGACTCTTCTTTAAAGAATTCTCTTTATAGACACAGAATACACTCAATGAACCAACATCACTGTCACTGTTCTCTGACAAATCTAAAATTTTCTTAGAAGTGATCAAAAAAGATATTTCTTTGTATTTAAATTTTTTCCCCAGCAGGACCTGACCTCCTCTCTCCAGTTTCCAAGGAGATAAAGGATTTTACTAATTAAGAGGGACCCAGATCTCTAATTCTCCTTCATAGTCTATGGACAAAGCAATAGAAGATTATCATGACTATTTTCAAGTGGATTTTTTGAGTGAGGATGATTGGAGAGTGACAACCATCACATAGGAATGAATCAAGGACAATTTAAAATCTCTACTATTTTATGCTACATGGTAAAAAAAAAAAAGGCAAGGCTATGGCAGCATTCCACTCCCTCCTGCTACTCCCAGAGACTATTTTACCCAAAGCATGGAATGAGACAAATGTAGAAAAAGGGATATAATTTGGGCCATTTGGAGAAGGGGTGGGAAGTAAAACAGGCAGTAATTTTGATTATAGTCCAGCTAGAGAGGAACAAAGATTGACTTAGAAGCTCAGGGGAAGTCCTTGGTATCCCTCTTTACATTTGGTTAATTGTAAGTCTTGTGTCAGAAATGCACATAGCACAAAAATTCATGTTACTTTTTATTTTTTTTAATTTTCTGTTATTCTAACAGCAATAAAGATTAACATTTTCATATAAAATGAACAGAAAGGATTGCATAAAAATTGTGAATTAAGAACTGAGAACATTCAATTCAACATGTTTTTCTGGTTCATTTTACTCTCTCAACTTCCTCCTGATTTCTTGAGATTTCTTTAAATGTTTCGTTGGTGTACTTCTCTTTCTTCCCTTTTTGCCACCACTATCACCAACCTCTCTCTTTCTCCATTCAATCCTCACCTTTTCCTAAAAAAATATAAAATATTTGTGACAACTTTGCATAGTTAAAGAAAACAAATCATCAGATTTGACATGTCCAAAAATGTATGTCTCATTTTGTACATCTAGACCATCACTACTTTGTCAAACTATAAGAAGCATGCTTCATCCTTAGTTCTCTGTATTTGGAGCTGGTCATTGCATTGATTAAAATTTTTAAGTCTTTCCTTTTTTTTTCCTTTCATCATTGTTTTTGTTCATTTCACAGTATCAATTCATACAAGTGTTCTCAGGTTTCTCTGAAACCATTCCTTTCAATATTTCCTTTAGCACAACAGCCTATTACATTAATATATCATCATTTATTCAGCCATTTCATAATTGATGGGCACTTTCATATGCTTCAATAAAAAAGTGTTGCTATGAATACTTTTGTATATGCAAGTTTTTTCTTTTTAAAAATATTTTTGAGGTATATACCTACTAATGCTATCTCTCAACCTAAAGATAAATGTAGTGAGTGACTTTTGGGGTAGAGTTCCAAATTGCTTTTCAAAAAGGTTGAGCCAATTCACAACTTCACCAAGAGTGTATTAGTGCACCTTTCCTCTTATATTCCTTCTAAAATCTTTCTTTTTTTCTCTTTTGTCATCTTTGTTAATCTGATAATTATTTGGTAGAATATCAGAGCTATTTTATTTTGAATTTTTCCTATTATTAATGACTTTTAAACATTTTTTACATAGTAATTAATTGCTTGTTTTTCTTCTTTTGAGAAATGCCTGCTTATATCTTTTGATTATTTGTCTAGGGGGTGATTCTTGTTCTTATGTATTTGAATTCATATTTGTCTTGGATATCAGACCTTTATCAAAGAAATTTCCTGCAGAGACTTTTCCTCCTTTTAACTATTGACTTCTGCTTTACTTATACTGATTTAGTTTGTGCAAAAGTATTTTTTTTCAGTTTTGTATAATTAAAATCATTTATTTTATCTCCCATGATCCTCTCTATTCCTTATTTGGCTAAGAACCCCTCATCTATGCATGGCTATAAAAGATATCTCTTTCCCTGTTACTCTATTTGTTTATGATATAAACTTTTATAGCTAAATGACACATATATCTGAAGTAGGTCATGCTATATGATGTGAAATATTGGCCTAAATCCAATTTCTCCCAGACTGCACTCTAATTTTCCTAGAAGTTTTTGTCAAATAGTATGCCTTTATCTTTCTGGAAACCATGTATGTTTTTTGTCACAAAGTGTGATTTCTTATCCTTGTAGTTGGAATTGCACGCATGCTTGCTTTCAGGTCTCAGGTTCTCATCATTCATGGGAGATATGGTATCAAAAAGCATCATCAAGACAGTGTAGAATGGGGAAGAGGTCTACTGGGGGGGGGGAACCAGGATGGTGAAGTGAAGACAAGAACTTCCCTGAGTTCTCCCGTAAATCCCTCCAAATACTTGAAAAAATAACTCTAAACAAATTCTAGAGTTACATAACCAAAAAAATGACAGAGTGAAACAAATTCTCAGTCCAAGGTAGCCTGGAGGGTCGGCAGGAGGGGTCTTTCTCATCAGGCAGAGAGCAGAGCATGGTCAGGCATGGGCTGCACTGGCACAGATCTGCTGGAACAGATCTCAGGGGACTGAGTCATTGGTAGCTGTGGCAGTTTCCAGACTTCATGGCCCATGGACACTGGGGAGATATCCGTGGGGGGCTCTGTAGGACCTGGGGAGAGGAGCAATCTGACCAGGTTGGCCCCAGGCAAGAGGCAGGGGAGAATGGCAGTGGCCAGCAGCAGCAGCAGCAGTGGAAGAGGCTGCTTCTGGAGGTCAAACTGCAGATACAAAATCCCTGAAACCTGGGTCAGTACACCCACTGGAAGCAGAGCTCTACCTTGACAAAGAGTTAGAAAGTAAAGTGTTAGGCTGGGAACAAGAGTAAATATCATAAAAAGAATTCAGCCTACAAAATCTGATTCTGGTGACAAGGAAGATCAGGGTATACACTTGGAGGAGGACTCCAAAGGAGTCACACAAAGCCTCCAAAAGGAATATGAATCAGTTACAGGCCATGGAGGAGCTCAAAAAGGATTATGAAAAGCAAGTAAGAGAAATAGAGGAAAAATTGGGAAGAGAAATTAGAGTGATTCAAAAAAATCATTAAAATAAAGGAGACCCCCAAAAATACTGAAGAAAATAACACCTTAAAAATAGACAAACCCAAATGGCAAAAGAAATCTAAAAATCAAATAAGGAAAAGAATGCTTTAAAAAGCAGAATTTGCCAAAAGGAGATCCAAAAGCTCACTGAAGAAAATAATTCCTTCAAAATTAGAATGGAGCAAATGGAAGCTAATGACTTGGTGAGAAATCAAGAAATTATAAAATAGAACCAAAAGAATAAAAAAATAGAAGACAATGTGAAACATCTCATTGGAAAAACCCTTGACCTGGAAAATAGATCCAGGAAAGATAATTTAAAAATTATTGGACTATATGAAAGCCATGATCAAAAAAAGAATCTAGACATCATCTTTCAAGAAATTACCAAGGAAAACTGCCATGATATTCGAGAACCAGAGGGTAAAATGTGTGTGTGTCTGTTGCTGAAGAAGACCATGTCATCAGAGAAATAATGACATGACTTGCACTTGACTTTGTTTTGAGTGAGGGAGGGATATGCATGTCACCAGCCTCACTTCTCCTCCAGAGTCATCTGAATTCAGTGACCAGATATCCATCAGGATGACTGGAGATGACCCAGGATGAGGCAACTGAGGTTAAGTGACTTGCCCAAGGTCACACAGCTAGTGAGTGTCAAGTGTCTAAGGAGAGATTTGAACTCAGGTCCTCCTGACTCCTGCACTGGTGCTCTATCCACTGCACCACCCAGCTTCCCCAAAGGGTAAAATAGAAATGGAATGAATCCACTGATTGCCTCTGGAAAGAGGTACTAAAAGCAAAACTCCTGGGAATATTGCAGCCAAATTCCAGAGTTCCCAAGTCAAGGAGAAAATATTGCAAGCAGTCAGAAAGAAATAATTTGAGTATTGTGGAAATACAATCAGGATGATATAAGATCTAGCAGCTTCTACACTATGGGATCAAAGGGTTTTGAATATGATATTCCAGAGGTCAGAGAAACTAGGATTAAAATCACAAATCACGTACACAGCAAAATTAATATAATCCTTCACAGGAAAGTATGGACATTCAATAAAATAGAGAACTTTCAAGTATACTTGATGAAAAGAACAGAACTGAATAAAAAGTGTGACTTTCAAATACAAGAATCAAGAGAAGCATGAAAAGATAAACAGGAAAGAGAAATCGTAAGAGATTTATTAAAGTTGAACTGTTTACATTTGTAGCTCACGAGACCTTTCTCAGTATAAGGTAGTAGGAGGAAATAGACAGACAGACAGGCAGGCAGGCAGATAGATAGATAGATCGATAGATAGATAGATAGATAGATAGATAGATGGCACAGCGTAAGTAGAATATGATGGAATGATATCTAAAAATAAAATTAAGGGGTGAGAGAGAAATATATTCGGAGGAGAAAGGAAGGGATAGAATGGGGTAAGTTATCTCATATAAAAGAGGCAAGAAAAATGTTTTACAATGGAGGGGAAGAAGAGGGAGGTGAGAAGAAATGAGTGAGCCTCACTCTCATCAGATTTGACTTAAGAAGGGAATAATACATGCACTTAATTGGGTCTCTTACCCCGCAGGAAAGTAGAGGAGAAGAAGGTACGAGGGAAATAATAGAAGGGAAAGTAGATTGGGGAAGGGGGTAGTCAGAAGCAGACACTTTAGAAAAGGGACAGGGTCAAAGGAGAAAATAAAGTAATTGGGGGATGGGATAGGATGGAGGGAAATATAGTTAATCTTTCACAACATGACCATTATGGAGGTATTTTGCATACACATGTATAACCTATACTGAATTGCTTTCCTTCTCAATGGGGATGGGTGGGGAGGGAAGAAGGGAAGGAATATGGAACTCAAAGTTTTATGAACAAATGTAAAAAATTGCTTTTACATGCAGCTGGGAAATAAGATATACAGGCAATGGGGTATAGAAATCTATCTTGCCTTTCAAGGAAGTAAAGGGGAAGTGGATAATAGGGAGTGACGATAAAAGGAAGGGCAGACTGGGGAAGAGGTAATCAGAATACATGGTATCTCAGGGGAGGGGAAAGATGGGGAGAAAATTAAAATTTGGAACTCAAAATCTTGTGGAAATGAATGCTGAAAACTAAAAATAAATAAATTTAAATTTTAAAAATGGAAAACACATGCACATACTAGGCACACAAACTGAATATGTTATTTTCAACAGTCAAGGGCTGCTGTTTCAATCTAGCTCCCTTAGTTTTTACAGACAATAGAATTTCTAGTTAATTAAATAACCTCTTTGATACCTTCCACACATTCTTCATAGATAAATTACCACAACAGTAAAAGTGAAAGGTTTAGTGACTGGAGTTCCCATAACAGCCCCCATAGTCTACCCCTCTTGTATATTTTTTTCATGTAATCTAGTCTATCTGTCCTTGGAGTAAGGGTAAATGGAACTTGCCAGGAAATCTCTGTTACCTGCAATCTAATATGTCTAAAAGATGGATGAAGTCTTGATCTGGACAACCCTGTTTTATGAAGCACTGCTATCAATTCACAAAGTTGGAAACTGAATTAAGAAAGCCCACACCTGAAAGGCAAAGCATGGACTCTGAATTTCCAACACGTTTTACCCAAAGCTTAATCTACACCTTCAACTTTGACTCAATATCTCAAAAAAATTAAACTGTCTTGGACACATGAATGGCTTCCACTGTCTCCTGGATGGAATCAATTGAAGGTGCCAAATTAACTTCCTGATGCACAGTTTTGATCATATTTAGAGTTAGATACTCTGAGGGCAGAGATTATATCAATCTAACATTTGTGTGTGTCTCTGTGTGTGTGTGTCTGTATCTATGTGTGTGTGTGTGTATTAACGAAGTTGACAAAGAGTTACTCTCTCGATATTTGAAGTGTAGCTTATTATAAGATAATTTAATGGAGGAATTGTTTTAAATTATTTTATGAGATTAAGAAATGCAATAAAGTGTCAAATTGGAATGGATTAACTGGGATAAGTGTTCTGCAAATAGCATTTATTTTGTATATGTTGGATTGATACCATCTCAGTTCTTTAAAAAAAAAGCCTTTGAAGACTCATTGTTGACTACCAAATAAAATTTTTAAAGCCATAGACTTTCAGACTTCATTTAAGACCTTCCAGACTGGTTCCAATCTAGATTTCCATACTTTGTTCACACTACTGCACTACATTCATTTTCAATCTACTCTGCTTGCCCAAAGCATATTAAATAAATGAATAGAATCTATTCTTCAAATAATATTCTTTGACATATACCCTGAATTTATACTCTATGGGGATTATTAGGCTCTTTTCCTTTGAATAGATGTGAAGCTCATTAAGGATGACCTAAAACCAATGTATAACAGAGCTTTGGTACATGGCCAGATCATCTAAGATGAAGGCACTCAATGGAAGATGCTAGGAACCTCCTTCTGGGAAGACTTTCTGCATTCACCTACCATGTAAGTGGAAGTAGCTTCTTTCCAATGAATCTGTAGCCAGAACTTTCCTTTTGTTTAAGTTTGCCTGACAAAAGCACAGTCACTATCCTTCCGGTGGTATCCAGGGATGAAGGTCTCCTTAATCAACAATATGAGCACCTGGCATTAAAATGGGCAGGAAAACACACCTTCCTCACCCAGTAGACCCTAGGACCCTAAAGAATGGACCTGGGATTTTGGAATTGTTTTATTTGTCCTTTTTTAATCCTGTTGGCAGGGAGTACCAGAACTCAAGCCATGTCAACCTTCATGGCAGGATTCCAAATCTAATATTGCCAGAAAACAAGCTGAGGAGAGGGAGAAGTGGGAGGAGGAAAGGTATCTTTGGACCTGAAAACGGGAAGGCTATTGTTATATTGGAACTGAGCTCAGTCATGAACCTAATTTTACTCATCTTCTCAGAGACTGACATAGTATGGAGTGGGGTAGGAGGTCATGCCCCTGAAGTATTAAGGGAAATTTTTATATATTTGTCCTTGTTATACTTTTGAAGCATGTATTCCTTTACAAAAGTTAATCTAAACATTACATAGTTAAATGGAACTAGGATGCTAGAAACTTCTAAATTTGTAGGAACACAATCAGTGGTCCCTTGAGCCAATGGTAGAGACTAGATAAACCCAAACCCCCTCAAGTGTACCAGAGAAGTCTGGGAGAGGAATGACATGTAACACACCTTCCTCTCAGGCTGTGGGGACCAGAGTAAGCCCTGTTACAACTGCAAAGTCATATATATATAAACAAAAACATCTAGAAAATCTCATTAGCTATAATTAATCTCTTTTTTAATTTATATTTTATTCAGGAAAGATTACGAGTTAGTGATTACATTGAGGAGGGAGAGAAATAGAGACAAAGACACAGAGAGAGACCAAGAGACAGAGAGAGAAAGATAGGGAGAGAAAGACAGGTAGAGAAACAGAAAAAGAGAGGAGGAGAGGAAGGAGGGAGTCAAGAGAAAGGAGGGAGAGAACAGAAAGACAGACAGAGAGGGAGGGGGAGGAAAAGAGAAAAAAGAAGTAGAAGAAGGGTAGAAGAAACATAGAGAGAGAGAGCGAGACTGAGGGAGAGACAGAGACAAAGAAAAAGGGATGGAGAGAGAGACAGATATCTCCTAACTATATGCCTTGTTCAATACAAACAATAATAACTATAAACATTTATAGTATGGTTATTTGTAGAACAGTTTTTATGGAATACCAATATTTATAGGTTGCATAGCAATTGTTAACATTTGGATCACTAAAAATAAAAGCCATTTTATGTTTTATAATGTTAATATAAGTCTAGGAGAAACCTTGTTAAATTTTAAACTTACATAATTAGTCAGTTATCAAGTATTTATTCATCACTTGCTATGTTTCATACTATGCTAAGTGTGGGGGCTACTAATACAAGCAAATTAATGACAATCGTTGCTTTCAAGGACCTTATGTTCTGATCGGGGAAGATAACACATAAAAAGGGAGCTACGGAGGGCAGAGAGGGAGAGGATAGTGCCTGTTTATGTAGGCATGGTGGCCAAGTCTGGAGCATCATGAATGGCTGGTCTAAGACCTTTCCCCAAAATAGAGGCTCCAGGAAGAACTAAAGCAATAAGAGAATGGACCCGCAGGATCAGGAAACAGCTGAGGCATAGTCTGAAGAAATAGAGATGTCTGGCTGGGGCCTGTTGGAGGCAGTTAATATACTTAGCTCAGGTTTAATGTTAGGATGAAATGAGGCATTTATAAATGATTTAATAAGAGGTTTATTTTGTCCTAACATAATAAGGATACACAACAAGGATACAACACTTAGCTTCAATAGACATGGTCCCCCTCATTTCTATGTGGAAACACATCTGGTTATCAAGGCAAGAAATTATCAAAGATATGGTGACTCATGTGGTCTTTGGAAGTCCACCCAGTCAGAGAGACATCAGCTGCCCATAGCTGGAACTTTTTATACCCTTAAGTAAACAGGAAGCTGTGTTGGGGAATTAGAGGACAATAAGAACAACTTTGTCTCTTCTTAATGAAATTTAATCCATGAAGAAGGAGGGAAGGAGGAGGAGCTTCGTTCTACCCCATGTTATGGTTGGAGAAAAAGTTGCATTAGGAAATACTAGTAAACATCTGTCCTAACACAAGAGCCTTCACCTAAATGAAGGTTTTAGAAAGAACTCTGCAATCATTGGTGGTCAGTTGGGCAGTCATATATGACTCTTCTTGACCCCACGCATCACAGCACAACAGGTCCTTCTTTCCTCCACTATCTCTCAAAAGATGTCCAAGTTCATGCTTGCTGTCCCCATGACATGATCTATCCATCTCAATCTCTGCCATTCTGTTTTCTTTATGGCTACAATATTTCCCAATGTCAGGGTCTTTTCCAATGAATCTTGTCTTCTCAATATGTGGCCAAAATATTTTATTTATTTATTTAACTTTTAACATTCGTTTTCACAAATTTTGGGTTCCAAATTTTCTCCCCATTTGTCCCCTGCCACCACCCCAATACACCGAGCATTCTAATTTCCCCTATCACCAATCTGCCTTCTCTTCTGTCATCCCTCCCTTCTCTTGTCCCCATCTTCTCTTTTGTCCCGTAGGGCCAGATAACTTTCTATACCCCTTTACCTGTACTTCTTATTTCCCAGTAGAAAGAACAATACTTGACAGTTGTTCCTAATACTTTGACTTCCAACTTCTCTTCATCCCTCCCTCCCCACCCATTCCCTTTGGGAAGTAAGCACTTCAATACAGTCCATATCTGTGTAGTTTTCAAATGACTTCCATAATAGTCACGTTGTATAAGACTAACTATATTTACCTCCATCCTATCCTGCCCCCCATTGCTTCTGTTCTCTCTTTGGATCCTGTCCCTCCCCAAGAGTGTTCCCTCCCTTCCATCATCACCCCCACCCTGCTTATCTCCTTCTCCCCCACTTTCCTGTATTTTAAGATAGGTTTTCATACCAAAATGAGTGTGCATTTTATTCTTTCCTTTAGTCGAATGTCATGAGAGTAAGCTTCATGTTTTTCTCTCTCCTCCACTCTTTTTCCCTCCACTGAAAAGTCTTTTGCTTGCCTCGTTTATGAGAGATAATTTGCCCCATTCCATTTCTCCCTTTCTCCTCTCAATATATTTCTCTCTCACCCCTAATTCATTTTTTTTAAGATATGATCTCATCCTATTCAATTCACTCTGTGTTCTCTGTCTGTGTGTGTGCGTATGTGTGTGTGCGTATGTGTGTGTGTAATCTCACAAACTACCCAGATACTGAAAAAAGTTTCAAGAGTTACAAATATTGTCTTTGCATGTAGGAATGTAAACAATTCAACTTTAGTAAGTCCCTTATGACTTCTCTTTGCTTTTTACCTTTTCATGCTTCTGTTCATTCTTGTGTTTGAAGGTCAAATTTTCTTTTCAGCTCTGGTCTTTTCATCAAGAATGCTTGAAAGTCCTCTATTTCATTGAAAAACCATATTTTCCCCTGAAGTATTATACTCAGCTTTGCTGGGTAGGTGATTCTTGGTTTTAGTCCTAGTTCCTTTGACTTCTGGAATATCCTATTCCATGCCCTTTGATCCCTTAATGTCGAAGCTGCTAGATCTTGTGTTATCCTGATTGTATTTCCACAATACTGGAATTGTTTTTTTCTAGCTGCTTGTAATATTTTATCCTTGACCAGGGAACTCTGAAATTTGGCCACAATGTTCCTAGGAGTTTCTCTTTTTGGATCTCCTTCAGGAGGTAATCAGTGGATTCCTTGAATACTTATTTTGTCCTCTGGTTCTAGAATATCAAGGCAATTTTCCTTGATAATGTCATGAAAGATGATATCTAGGCTCCTTTTTTGATCATGGCTTTCAGGCAGTCCCACAATTTTTACATTGTCTCTCCTGGATGTATTTTCCAGGTCAGTTGTTTTTCCAATGAGATATTTCACATTCTCTTCCATTTTGTCAT
>CM053770.1:582357552-582377181 GCA_028658325.1 Potorous gilbertii | reverse complement strand
TTCTCTTCCCAGTTTTTCCTCCACCTGTCTAACTTGATTTTCAAAATCCTTTTTGAGCTCTTCCATGGCCTGAGCCCATTGAATATTTATTTTGGATGTTTGGGATACAGAAGCCTTGACTTCTATGTCTTTCCCTGATGGCAAGCATTTTTCTCCTTATCCAAAAGGATCGGAGGAGATATCTGTTCACCAAGAAAGTAACCTAAAAGGTTACTTAAAATTGTTACCATAAAATGGTCTTATGCTTTCCCCCTTTTTTTGGGTATTTTCCCAACCAGTTATTTGACTTTTGGGTCCTTTGTCAAGAGTAGAGTATACTCTTGGAATCTGTAAAATCTCAGTTCCTACAAGGGGGCACAATCAAATGTGTTCTGGTCTGGATGCAAAGAGGGACTTTTGTGCCCAGAATCTTAGCAGATACCTCTCCACAGCCACTTGGCCTCTATTTCCACAAAGTCAGCACTTGGGGCTGATTTTCATATAAGCTGAATGGGCCGGGCCACCATTCAGTTTCAGACAAAGACCAGCTCAGCCAGGGCCTCCACCCAGGGCTGAGGTAAGACTCAGTTCTTCAATGCCCCTAGAGGTTTTTACACTCCAACAATGGAGCTTCTGTATGGGCTACTCTGCAGGCTCTATGGCCGCTGCCTGCTGCTGGACCTATGCGAAGGCCCTTCTCCCTTCCTGTCCAGCTGATGACACCCTGTCACTGACCTTTGGCACCTGTGGGCCGAGGGATCTGAGGACCCACTACTGCGACTGGAGATTCTGCCCCTGAAGTATCCATCTCCCAGAGTCTCCTCATGCCACACAGCTCGGCCAAGGCTGGGCTGAGTTCCACGCTTGATTCCACATCCAGTGCAACCAACATTTCCATGGGCCTTTCAGTTCTCCTCCATTCTGTTGTTCTCCACTTCTGCTGCTCCAAAATTTGTTGAGAGTCCCTCTCTACAGGTATTTTATGGGCTGTGGGGAGGACCCTATGTAAGTGTGTCTTTCTAGTCTGCCATCTTGGCTCTGCCCTCCCCAAAATACTTAAGCTTCAGTGTTTGACCTTCTAGTAAATAGTGTGAATTAATTTCTTTTAGTGTTGAATGATTTGATCTTCTAATTGTCCAAGGGACTCTCAAGTCTTCTCTAGCACCACAATTCAAAAGTGTTGATTCTGCAATGCTCAGCCTCTCATAGCCATATATTACTACTGAAAATATATAACTCTGACTGTATGCACCTTTGTTGGCAAGGTGATGTCTCTCCTTTTTAGTATGCTATCCAGAATTGCCATATCTTTCCTTCCAAGGAGTAAGTGTCTTTACATTTCATGGCTGTAGTTGCCATCCACAGTGATCTTTGAGGAATATAAAACCTGACCCTGCTTCCATTTCTTCTCCCTTATTTGCCAGGAAGTGATAAAAGCAGTGGCCAAGATCTTAGTTTTGTTATCTTTTTTTACGTTGAACTTTAAGTCAGCTTTTACATTCTCCTCTTTCACCCTCATCAAGAGGATAAATTCTTCTTCACTTTCTGCCACCTAGCTGCCCCTGGAAGAACTTACCAGTGGTCAATTTCTTTTCATTATCAACAAACAATAAGGAGAATGTGTTCTTATATAATCTATACCTCTGATTCAATTGTATGACTATAAAGGTCTGTCCACTATAGAGAGTACCTGCAAAAATTGACTTGAACTTTTATCATATTTTCATAGTATCCATATTTACATATTAATACATACTTAGAACATTTTCATAAAGCTATTATAGAGAAGAGAAAATAGGCGTATGATTTATTGTTACTGAAATCTTCATGTTTGCCTTTTAAAAATACATATGATTTGTGATCTTTTCCATTCTTTTGAGATCATACCGTCTGCAATGTCCTAAGATTTCACCTTAAAAGTGAAGTGTCCATAAGTATGGACACTTATGGCAAACTTGCCATAAGTAGGGACTTCCTCTTCATCCAGCTGATCAGATCTATCTGGTCTTTACAATTTATTTTCTTTAACGAGGATTCCATTTTCTTCTAGTCACACTTACAACTAAATACTCAGGTAGATCAGGTCCAGATGAAATCATTCTGATGATGAAAATAGATTTTTGTTGTTGGGTTGTGTCCAAGTCTTTGTGACCTCATTTTGGGATTTTGAAAGCAAAGACACTAGAGTATCTTTTTATCCAGCCCATTTTACAGAGACAAACAATGCTAAGTGGCTTGTCCAGAGTCTCACTGCTAGAAAGTGTCTGAGGCTGGATTTGAACTCATGAAGATGAGTCTTCCTGATTCTAAGCCCAGTGTTCTACCCACTGTGCTACTTAGATGTCATATATCAATTCAATTTTACATCTACCTAACAGTCTTCTTCGGATTTAATTCTAAGGTTTCTAGTAATGACTTAGTTTAACCCAGTCCCATCCAAAGCTTTAAGATGCTCTTTTGGTCCTTTACTGATTTGGGGTTTCTATTGAGACAATACAGATAATCTTCTGTTGTCTTCCAATGAAACGCTTTACAAATTAGTTTATACTCTAAATTAAATTATATCTCTCTGTTCAGGAAGAAGATCAACTGTTTACTGACTAAGGCAGTTTTTACGCTGTTTTGCTTCTTTTGGTGTGATGATTGTTTTATGTTGGGTAAATATCACAAAGAAATTATGATAATGAGTCTACTTTTTCATTTTTTTAAGTTGCTTAAAAATATTAAATAGGAGGTGTAATAATTGTATGCAGAACTTTTTAAATCTACTGTTCTAATTTGATATTAATATTTTAAGTTTAATTATTTAATTTCCTTTGTAAAAGTAGAGTGAGAAGTTGAATATGAAGTCAACACTGGGACCCTTAGTTACTGGTGTCCTTGACAGTAATGGGAAAGTTGAGTGCAGCCAGGTTTGGAAAGGCATGATTATGGATTCTGTTTTTGACATGTCTCATTTGAGATGTCTATGGAACACATAGTCTGAAATTGGCAATAATTAATTGGGGATTTGGAATTATAACTCTGGGAAGTCAATAGAGCTATATATATGGGCTCTAGGAATCATATCCACAAAAATCATACTTGAATCCATGGTAGGTGATGAGAACACCAAGTGAATAATGTGAAGGGAAAAGAGAAGAAGAACCAAGACAGAATCTTGGGAAAACCCACAGTTAGTGGACATGACATGGTGAAAGATCTAGCAAAGGATCCTGAAAAGGAATAGACACACAAGGAGGAGGAGAACAAGAAGAAAACAGAGAGCACATAGGAGCAGAGGGTGGTCAATAATGTCAAGGGCTACAGCTTACAGAATCTCAGAACTTGAGATTTGGAAAGAATTTAGCAGCCTTCTGGTCCAAACCAGACAAAAAGGGAATTCCCTATTATAACATAGTCAACAAATGATCAACCAGCCTCCACTTGAAGACCTCCAAGGGGCAGAAACCTGCTATATCTTGAAACAGCCCATTCCTCTTTAGGATAGCTCTAGTTGTTATTAAGTCTTTTCTAGTATTAATCCTAAATTGACTTGTTAATTTCTACCAATTGCTTCTACTTCTATGCTCTGGGGTCAAACAGAATAAATATAATTCCTCCTGCATAGGGTAGCACTTCAAATACTTATCATGCCACTCAAGTCATCTTTCTTCAAGCTAAACATGCCTGGTTCCTTCAATCAATCCTCATTTGCCATGAACTCATGGCCCTTTGTCATCTTGACTGTCCTACTCTGGACACTCTTTACTTTATCAATGTCCATCTTCAATAGTGGTACTCTGAACTGAATGCAGTATTCCAGATGAAGTCTGACAAAGGCAGAACATAGTGGGACCCAGCTCTCTATTCCTGGAAGCTACAGCCCTCTTAATGAAGCCCAAGACTGCATTCACTTTTTTGGCTTCCACATCATACTGATGACTCATATTGAGTTTGTAGTCCACTAAAGCCCTCCGATCTTTTTATTTTCAGAACAACTGCTGTCTATTTATGTTTCCTTCATCTTACACTTATGAAGCAAATTCCTTTGTGCCCAGTAAAAGACTTTCCATTTATTCTTATTGAATTTCATCTTATTGGACTCAGTTCAGGGCTCTAGCCTATCAAACTTTTTTGGATCCTGACTCTATGATCCTCTGTGTTAGCTATGCCTCCCAGCTCCAGGTCATCTGCAGATGTGATAAGTGTTTCTTCCCAAGTCACTGACAAAAATGTTAAGCAATATAGGGCCATGCACAGATCTCCGGGTTAATCCACTGAGTTGTTTCCTATTGACACTGAACCATCAAAAATTATTCTTGGAACCCAACAAATTCTGAATGCTTTTGAACATATTATCACCTACTCCAAATCTCTCATTCTTCTCCACAAGAAGAGTATGTGATGCTTTATCAAAGACTTCACTGAAACTAGGTAAACTGTATCCAACAGCCTTCCCCTCAACTACTAGTTTAATAATTCTGTGCGAAACAGGAAATGAGTTTGCTCCAGTAGGAACTTGAGGAAGTCATACCAATTATTGATCCTTACTGTTCCTTTCCTTTTTAATCAGAAGGAAGTTGACTAGAATACAATGAATTGCTCCATTCTAATACTGAGAAACAAATTTGACCCTGAATTCAAATCCCATCTAAAATAAACTAAAAAAGTTGTGTGAGCCTGGGAAAATCACTTAACTTCCCTAGTGCTCATTGTCTTTATCTGCACTATTGGGATAGGAGAGGGGTAGATTTGGTGGCATCTAAGTTCTCTTCTAGCTCTAAATCAGTGATGCTATGACCTTCTGAACATGATGTAGTAGAAAGTCAGAGACATGAGTTGATGCAGCAAAATAAAAAGAGGTCTGGTTTTAGAATAAGACCTAGTTCTGTACCACAGCTCTGTGACTACTGACCCTAGTTAAATCACTTACCTTTTTAACCCTCAATACCCTCATCTATAAAATGAGGCTAATAAAATGTGTATTACCAACTCATAGGGATGTCATGAAGAAAGTAATTTTTAAACCTTGAAGTTTGTGGATTGTTTGTTGTGGTTTAGCAATTCCTTAAAGGATTTGTTCTGTGAAGTTTAGATTCAGTCAAAGGGCTGCCCTTGAGGACCTACAGGGCCACATATGGCCTCAAGGCTGCAGGTTCCCTATCCTTGAATTAGACGATCTCAAGGTCCCTCCTAGGTCTACATCCTATGATACTGTGACTGACAGAAGAAACTAGCTGTTACAACAATAGCAAAATAGAAAGCCGGGCATTAGGCGCTAGGGGGATGAGACAAATGAATAAATAACTATAACATGAGATGGAATCTGATTAATGAGAGAGCAGAATAACATCTAGTCCGGGGGAAGGGAAGCAACACAGAGAAAGTGATATCTGAACTAGACAGGAGAAGGATTTCAATAGACAGAGAAGTTGTGATGAGCAGAGGCAAAAAGTATATGTTTCAGATGGCGAATTCTAACAATAGGGTCCTTGAGGGAAATGGATGTATATCACACTTTTTAAGTTTTATTCTACATTATTGATATTTTTCCCATCATTTTCTCAAGTCCAGACTAAAAATGAAGTCCAGATTTGTAGTGTTTGATGATTTGCAAGGTACAGATGTTCAGAGTGAAAATTTAACAATTGATTCTCTTAAATCTAAAAGAGCCGACTTCAACACATTGCTAGTTTCAGGCAAGAGTGATATATTTAGGACAAGGATGAAGAACCTACAACCTCGAGGTCACATCCTCGAGGCCGCAGGTTCCCTACCCCTGATTTAGGGCAATAACTAAAATTACTTACACCTTGGGCAAAGTATTTACCTATAGAGAGAGAATTGATGGACCACAGACACTGCAGCTCTCAAAGAAGATGTATCACTCATCACTCAAAGAGTATAGCTTGCGCCAATGTGAAGATGATGGATGCAGGTGGAGGAGAAAGAGGGGTGCTATGGTGACAGGACTGTGGAGGCCATCACACTGCAGAGTGATGCAGAATAACAGAGGAGCATCAGGCAAGGCTTTATGACAACAGAAAGGGACTTTAGAATCTGTCTCATGCAAATTTCTCATTTTACAAATGAAGAAACTGAGACCTAGAAAGGGAATTACTTGGTCAAGGTCACATAGGTAGCAGATGTCTGAATTAAAATTCTGGCTCTTCTACTTAACAATCTGTATGACCTTGAGCACTCATACCATTACACCACCAGGACTATCATGAGTAGTCAACCCTAAAGAGGAAGCATAGTCTTCCCCCCAACCCTTATTTTTGTACCCTGCACCTGGCAGCCCCATAGTATTTACAGAGCTAGAAAAATGTTAGACACATTCATTAGGAAATTTCTGTATTCTTTCACAGGAAACTAAATAGTGTGCTTTATTTCACCAGGCCATCACTGGGCAAGGAGCAGGGTAGATACTATTATCACAGTTCTTATTATTTTCACCTCATCTACTCCCTTCATTTGAGGCAGAGCTGTATTTTGACCCTCCCTGACAGATGGAAAGGGGCAGGAATTATATATGGAGTCCTAAGAATACATGACTGGGAAAAACTAACCTTGTTGGATTAGTGTTTGAACTCTACATGCTGTGACTTCCATCCATCACTGGGTCAGATCTCTTAGCAACTCAGACAAGTTTATCTTGCCTGAGATTAAACTCATCCAATGGGTCTTGAAATATGAGCAGTCAAACTCTGCAACTGGAGACTAGAGATAGCCTTGTACTGCTACTCTGCATTGGCTATTGCTCAAAGGCTGTTGGCCTACACTGTGTCTTCCTGGGAATATGACAGAGCCCCCTGTCTCAAAATGTTTTGTCCCTTTGCTAGATGTCTGGTTTGGCTCAGAGGTAGCAGGAAACCATTATGGAGACTGTAACCATAAACGAAAACTAAAATACCCATCGATATAATTTTACAAGCTCATTTGATGAGGCTATTAGACAGGGGTTAATTATTTTGACCCATCTCTTATTATTAGCCTATCTAAATGGCAAAGGAACATAAAAGGCATCCTATCTAAAAGCATGGTATCCCAATATAAAAAATCAGAAAATGGCCTTCATCCATTTCATGCTGTTTGTTTCCAGACTAAATGTACTTTGTTCTTTTATATGAACTCTATAATCTGACCAGACTAGTCTACTTACTACTCCCCAAACTCAACATTCCATCTCCTGCTTCCAAAAAACTATCCCCCATGCTCCTAAACTCTACTGCCTAGAATCCCTAACTTCTATTGAGGCTAAGTTTATGTACTACCTTATACAACAGGGATTTCCAACATATTCACTGGGTTGGAAAGCTTTTCAAGAGCTATGGAGAATATAAATAACTCTATTAAGTAACTAAGTGATCTCTTTATTTTATTTCTTATGTGCATCTGAATGGTAAACTCTGGAACTTTCACATTGAATAGGGTATTCAGAGATGATATCTTTTATATATATGTTTAACAAATTCTAAGATTTATTCTTTTCACAGAATAGAGAATACAGGAAGGTCTTTACTATGTAAATAGACATGATAAATTCTAGAATTTGCTTACTTTCCATACTGAATAAGGGATATGCAAAATTTTCCTGAAAATTAAAGAAAGATTGGAAGGATTGGAAATTCCTGTCCTACAGATATTAGTCCTCATTGATTTCCTTAAATTATCATGTATAGACGTGTTACATCCACCTAGTAGACCATGGGGTCCTTAAAGTCAGGGATTTTTTGTTCTTTCCCAGAAATTAGCATAATGTCTCCTGCATAACAGGCATATGATAAGTTCTTGTTGGAGCAGGCCTAGTGCTCCACACCAGTAATCCCTATTGTAGGGAAGTCTGAGGCTAATAGATCTCTTAAATGCAGGAATTCTTAGCTATAATTGGCTATGCCAATGAGCTATCCAAACTAAATATGGCATCAGTGTGGTTTAGACACCAAAATGGGGGAATGGAAGTAGGTTAGATAGGAAGGGGTAAGTCATGCTAGCTTAGAAACAGAACAGGTCAAACCTCTCATGCCAAAAAGAGGTGGCATCAGGGCTGTGAGTAAACCTAGACTTCCAGCCTGAGTGAGATGAGATAGATAGACGGATGGATGGATGGATGAATGGATGGATGATTGGATGGATGGATAGATAGATAGATAGATAGACAGATAGAGGATAGATTTATATTGTGCTATATTGATAGAATTGGACTGGAGGAGTAAGAAATATCTTTTTTTCCCATTTTCTGACACATTCAGCTCCATTTATTTTGGCAAAGTCCTGGAGATTTTCAGGCTAGACTCTGTTTATTACTTCTAACTCATACTTTTTTCTAGGCTAGCCTCATGTCTTTCTTTCCCTGTCAGGCTTGCCTTCTTACACCAAAGCCCTAACTAAGCCATAACTTCCTTTAAGATCTAGATAAAAGTATGTGTCTTCACAGAAATTGTTTTCTCCCCAGTTGACAGCAACCCACTCTGTGCCAAGCCCTGTAAATAATATTCCTTAAAGGAATATGCATTTTATCTGAGTTTGGTCTACTTTCTACTTTTAAAGTATTTATGGTCTTTGAAATTAAGGTTAAGTTTCTATTGGAAGAATATCATATTTTAAATTCCTTTACATCAGTTGAGAAGGATGTATAATCAGGATGTGATAAATAAATACATTTAAGGAAAGAGTAGCAGGCAAGAAAGTGGCCCAGTAGATAGAGGGCCAACTTTCCAGTCTTAGAGTTAGGATGGCCTGAGTTCAGGTCCTGCCTTTGATACAAACTAATTTTGTGATCCCAGGTAAATCATTTAACTTCTCAGTGCCCCAAGCAACTTCCCAAACTGCAGAAAGATGACAAACTTCATTGTTTCCATACATCCATGACATCCAGGTACAACCCTTCCTCCTACTCCTTGCAACAGCAACAACTCCTTGCAACAGCAACAACAAAATATGACAAGAAAAGAGGAAAAGAAAGGAAAAGAGGTTCAATGGGACCTTCTCTCATAAGTCCTCATTGAAATACAGTCATTGTAGAATATAAAAGTGAAGAGACTTTCCTCCTGAATTAGTTCATTTCAATAGGATAGAGACTAGACATGGAAGAAATGTAATGGAGAAGACTAAGGGAAATAGAAAAAGTGAAGAAATTCCAGCTGGATTTAAGTACTTTACAATGATAATTCCTGATGGTGTATTTTGCATAATTCTCATTTACTGTTTCCTACTCTTATGACTGAGACATCTAAGTGGCTCAGTGGATAGAGTACTGGAGCTAAAGTCAGGAAGACCTGAATTCAAATCCAGCCGCAGACACTAGCCGTGTGACTCTGGGCAAATCACTCAACCTGTTTGCCTCAGTTTCCTTGTCTGTAAAATGAGATAGAGAAGGACATGACAAAATACTCTAGTATCTTTGCCAAGAAAAACTCAAATGCAGTCATAAAGAGTCAAACACAACAGCATTCTTATGAATAAAGTCTATTTTATTATGTCCATTATACACAAAAAGAGTTCATAAGAATCTATCCCAACTCTCTCAGTAGGAGATAAACATGAACAAAGTCCATGTTCATGAATGAAAATTTCAACTGAACAGGGAAATCCTAGTTGTCTCAGAGGCCTCACTTTTATAAGACAGGAGGGCATAATGGATAAAATGCTGGACCCATTGGAGTCAAGAAGACTTGGGGTCTGAACATATCTCTGATTCTTGGCTGCTCAATTAAGCATAAGTCACTTAAACTCTCTGATTTCTTCATCTATAAATGTGCATAATAATGTCTACCATAGATGATTGTTTTAAGTATCAAGTGAAACAGCAAACAATAAGAAATGATAAAATCTTCTGCTGTTCATCTCTCCTCTCTGCCTTCTTCACTATTCCTATTCCCATAACCATTCTAGAATAGTCTGGCCAACCCAATACTAGTTGGTATAGTCAATAGAGTGGTAGATTTGGAGTCAAGAACATGTGAGGTTTGATCCTTTCCAAGACTGGAGTCAGAAAAACCTGGGTTTCAATATGGCCTCAGACACTAGCTGTATGACCCTGGGCAAGTCATTTAACCCTGTTTGCCTCAGTTCCTTCATCTGTAAGATGAGGTGAAGAAAATAACAAACCACTTCAGCTTTTTTGCCAGGAAAACCCCAAATGGGGTCATGAAGAATAGTATGTGACTGAAATGACTAAACAATAATCCCTCATACCTTCTTACTGGCTGTGTGACCCTAGTCAGCTCACTTAAATTGTCTCAATCAATGCTTCTTCATTTGCAAAATGTGACTAATAATAGCACCTACTGAATAGGGAGGCATGACAATCCAATGAGATAATATAATGTAAAGTGTTTGGCAAACCTGAAAACAACACATGTACATATGCATATGTACATACACATATATGTGTATATATCTATACATACACATATATGTATATATGCGTATATATATGTGTATATATATACATATATATGTGTATATATATGACACTTTTGACTGCCTTCTCCTAGATAGTCTTTCCTTTCTGGATTTTTGTAACACTAATCTCTCCTGGTTCCAAACACTCTCTGGGGAGAGATCCATGAAGGGAAAGAACAGACTTTGGAAGGCAAAAGTATCTGAAGAGGATTTGAACTCAAGTCTTCCTGACTACATGTGTTAGGTCTATCTAGCTACTCATGGTTATACCAGTGCGACTAGAATTACTTACAGCTTGCCTACCTGTCTCATGAGAGCCCAAGAAAGATATTTTGCTTCCATGAGGCTTCTTAACTCTGGAGAAAGATAGGAAGGGCACAGAAAGATGATCTTCTCTAGAAAAGAGATTCAGTCCCTACAATTTGGCTAAGTGTAGAGAGTCAGAATTGAGGACAGAAAGAATTGGGAAGACAGCTTAAGTTAGCCTGAATGACTGGGCCAATTTTAGCTTGGATGGATGCTCTCAGTCAAATGAGCAATCCCTACTGGCTTCTCAGGTGGAGATGTAGAGGTTTCAAGTTTTAAAACATTTGGCAAGAGCCCTGCGGATCTCTCTGCCATAAGTCAATGGCGAGAATAAGAGCCAGCCCATGTGGTCCAAGTCTAAGAGAAATCTTGATGGTTCACATACAAACAGGCAGCAAACCAGAAAAGTAATTTGATATAATCCCTAAAGAGAAAGGAAGGATTGAGTGAAAGAAGGGCTTATCATATCCATTTACCCCAAAGACCAGTTCAACCTTAATGAGTGCTTAATGAATTTATGGCATTACATTTCACTGAATTTATTTGTTCATAAGAAAACTATTTTATGTATTTGCAGAGAAAGACAACAAGAGGGAGAAAGGCATGGGACCTCTGGTTCAGGGGAGATGAGGTGAAAAGAATAGAAAACTCTGGGAAAGTAGAACTATTTAAATCTTACTTTACTTCTGATTTCTATGCCAAAAAGAATGATTTTTGGACTGGAAAGAATAAGGGAGAAAAAAGGGTTAGCAAAGACTTGAAAGTGAGGAGATGGTAAGGTGACCTCAATGAGTTCAAGTCATCAGGCCTAAATAAACTCCATCCCAGGCGACAGAAAGAACTGACAGATATCATCACCAGGCCATTGTCAGCAATCTGAGTGACTGTGAGGAACAAGGAATGATCTCACAGGACTAAAAGAGGGCATATGTCTTGATTTTCCAAAAAAGGAAAGCAGAGTATGTAAACCATAGGTCAACTTCACTGCAATACCTGGCAAGGTTTTCAAATACATTAAAGGTATAGTTTATGATCACATAGAAAGGGAAGTAGTAGTGATCACCAGGGACTGGGAGGGCTTCACCAAGAACAAGCTGTGCTGGACTAGAGTGGATAGACAGTGGGGAGGAGAAGAGGGGACGGGAGGAGAGGACAGATGATGAAGAGGCTGAGAACCTATTTACTGACAATTTGCACTCTGCTAATAAATCAATTGTGCTTGACACCTTGTGCTTCATTTTACCTTAATTTTAATTACAACACTAGTAAGAAGTCTACTATACATCTTCAGACTCCATGTGGTTGCCATGGGTTTCTCAGTCAACCTAGAATTCACTATATTTTCCCTAAATTTGCTCTCCCCAAATTTGAACATCCTTATTTCTGTGAAGATTAAAGGAACTTCTGTCAAATCACCAAAGTTCACATCCTTAGGATTATCCTTGATTCTTCCCTCTCCCTCACCTCCCACATTTAATGAACTGCCAAGCCTAATTAGTACTTCTTCTAGATCATTGCTTGCACCATAGCCTTGTCTCCATTCATAAAGTCACTACTATTGTTCAGTCACCCATCACCTCTCACCTGAATTATTAAAACAGCATCCCAGCTTCCAATTACTCCCCTTTCCAATCTATCTGCACATAGCTGCCAAAATTTGGATATATTTCTCTATAGTTTTGATGTATACATACACATATACATACATACGTACATACATATGTATGTACGTATGTATGCTTTTCCAAACAAATTCTATTCTCGATCTTGGTTTTTATGTTTCTACATATCTCTTGTTTCCCATCTCTCCTGTCTCCTCTACTTTACTACTAACTTGCCCTCCTATTACCTGTCTACCCCCTCCAAGAATTCCTCCCCTATCATCTCCTTCCTATAAATCTAAATACCCTTCTATACTCCCTTTTACTTATTCTCTCACCCTCCTCTCTAAAAGTCCTTGCTTTCTCCTCCCCCTCCTCTCCATCCCCCTACCATTTTATTTCTTTTGAATTTAGAAGACTTTTATATTCTTTTAAATATACATATATACTGTTCTTTCTTAAACCCATTACCAATGGGTTTAAATTACCAACCCTCCTCCCCCACCTTCTTCTTTATTGATACTTCTTTTTACACCTTATTTGTATAAAATAATTACTCTTTTTAGTTTTTCCTAAATGGTTTTACTTTTTTAATTTGTATCATACACAGGCTCATCCAAATCTTTCTTATGAGCTACCCTCTTATTAATAAGAATCTTGGACATACCTTTATGTATATAAAAAGTAAATGTTCTGTTCTTATTTAATTTCTTACAATTAGTCTCTGATATGTACCTTAAATTTCTCTTGGCTCTTGTATGTCAAATCTTCTATTAAGTTCAGGGATTTTTTTTAACTAAGTCTTGAAAGTCTGATAGCTGATCAAATGTCTATTTTCTTTTCCTTCAGAATTATGCTTAATTTTGCTGGGTATGACATTTTTGGCTGGAGGTCCAGTTCTTTTGCTCTTTGATATACAGTGTTCCAAGACTTGCAGTCCTTTAATGTCTCTGCAGCTAGGTCTTGTGTAATTCTAATTGTGGCACCATCATATTTAAATTGTTTTTATTCTTGTCGCTTTTAATATTTTATCCTTGAGCTGGGGGTTTTGGAATTTGACTATGTTATATCTATGAGTTTTCCTCATAGGATCTTTTTTTTTCCATTTCTACTCCTCCATCCCCATTGTTCTAATACTTCAGGAAAATTTTCTTTAATTATTTATTGTATTCTTGTATCAAGTTTTTTTATCATAACTTTCAGTTAGTCTGATTATTTTTGTTTTCTCTTCCTGATCTGTTCTCCAAATGTGTTGTTTTTCTTATGTTTCACTGTCTTCTATTTTTTCATTACTCATATTTTGCTCAATTATTTCTTGATCTCTTACCATTTCACTGACTTCACCTTGTCCAAGTCTAATTTTCAAGGTGTCATTTTCTTCCTTAAGATCCTGGACCTCCTTTTCTAATTGGTTGATTTTCCTTTCATAAGCTTCTTATCTTTCCTAGATTATTCTTTTTTTTTTAGTATTTCCTCCGCCTCTGTCATTTGATTTTTAAGGTCTTTTTTAAGGTA
This sequence comes from Potorous gilbertii, assembly GCA_028658325.1. Classification (NCBI taxonomy): domain Eukaryota; kingdom Metazoa; phylum Chordata; class Mammalia; order Diprotodontia; family Potoroidae; genus Potorous; species Potorous gilbertii. The sequence continues at coordinate 582,363,388 of CM053770.1, read as the reverse complement.
TTCTGTGAATTCTCTTTGGGCAGATGACCATTTGACATTACTCTTTGGGGGTTTCTTTATTTCAATATCTTCCTCTGAAGATGAGCCCCAGTCTTCTCTATTCCCATAATCACTTTCTATGCTTGGATTCTTTCTCCTTTGCATTTTTTTGTGGTAATAGCTTAATTTTTTGTAACCACCTCTAGCCCTGGGACATGGGAAATGGTGCCTCTTGCCCCAGACCTTCAGTTCTCCCCTCTAGCTTGAAACCAAAGCCAAACCCTCCAACCTCCTGTAAGCGCCCACAGCCAGGGGCTTTCTGCCCCATGACTTCTGAACTCACCCTGTGTGAGCTGGTTTCTTTTTGCCCCCACTACTCTTCTCAGCACAGCTGGATCTGACATTTCTTGTCAGCAGAGGTTCCCTCAATCTTCCCAGGCTCAGAAGCCCAACTCCCCTCACTGTCCCAGGGGTAAAAGTTCCTGAGGCATCCTTTCAAACCAACTAACCCCAGGGCTTGCCACTAGTTGTTTAAGTAGACTCTAGCCTGGAGGAATTTACTCTTCAGAAGGACCAAACCCAGTCCTGGGATTTTTCTTCTAATCTTCTCAAATAATCCCCCAAAAACCTTTGTTGTGCCCCATTCTTCTTGGTTTTTACCCATACTTTGTTCATCCTAAGGTGCTATTTTATCTCTTTTGTGGGGGGAAATCTTGAGAGCTTAGAATTTTCTGACCTACTCTGCCATTTTCCCAGAATCCTCTGAGAAGGCACAAGTCTCACCAGGTCACATACCTGGTTAAAAATGGTACCCAGATTAAAGAACAAACTATTCAGGCTGGAGTTCAAGACCTCCACAATCTGACTGCAACCTATTTTTTCAACATTACCTTCCTTCATTCTATATTCTATTCAGGAGGCAGCTAGGTGCCACAGGTGGTCCTGGAGTCAGGAAGACTTGAATGCAAATACTGTCTCTGACACTTAACTAGTTTTGTGACCCAAAACAAGTCACTTGACCTCTCTAGGCTTCAATTTCTTTATCTGTAAGACAGAAATAATAATAGTACCTCTCAGGCTTGTTGTGTGCATCAAATGAGGTAATGCTTGCAAACCTCAAAGTACTATGTAAAGGTTAGCTATTACTACAGCTAGCAGTGCTTGAATGTGATATGTCATCTTCCACCTTTCTGTATTCACACAACCATCAGGATCCTCTTCTTCCTTGTCTCACCTCAACTGCCAACTCCTCCCTGTTGACTTTCCTGGAACAACAAATTTTCACTCATAGAAAGCTTCAGATAATTAGTTTCATTTTGATATAACAAGGACAGCAAAAGGGGTAACTGAGGTTTCTTTTAAAGTTATATATGGAACAAGAGAAAACTAAAAAAGGCTAGGATCTCTGTTTGGTATGCATGGGATGATGAAAATGGACAATGGAGCTGTCAGAACTTTTATTCTATATTGCTTCTGTGTAGGTTTCATATTAGGAAACAGAAGACAAAATGGTTGTATTAGAATTGAAAACTGAAACAAGTACAGAATGGGAAGAGGTAACTTAGTCTAGTTCCCCCTAAGTAAGTTCCAGTCACCAAGTTTGATGAACTCTATCTATTAGTGTATTGGAAGAATGAGTTTGATCTTTGGAAAATTGTGGAGAACGGGAGAGAAGACATAGGATCCTGATTTTTCAAAAAAGAAGGCAGGTTCTTTTTTTATAAATTTAAGAGGCAGACAGGGTTAAGTGACTTGCTCAGGGTCACACTGCTAGTAAGTGTCTGATGCCAGATTTGAATGCAGGTCCTCTTGATTCTGGGAGAGGTGCTCTATCTACCGCACCACCTAACTGCCCAAAAGAGATAGAATCTTCAAGTCAGGGAACTTGACCTCAGGACAAGGCATGATTTCATATCATTTCATTAAAAGTACATTCTGAGCCCTTAAAAAGGGAAGTGGTAATCTTTAAGGATCAGAATGCTTTTTTTATCAAGAATAGGTCACACCAAATGGCAAACAGGTGGAACTTCAGTAAAACCTGGAAAGACTTATATAAACGGATGCTGAGTGAAGTGAGCAGAGCCAGGAGAACATCATACACAGTAACACAGTATGTGAGGACTGATTTTGATAGACTTAACCCTTCACAGCAATCCATGGACCTAAAACATTTCCAAAGGACTCATGATGCCAAATGCCAACCACATCCAGAGATAGAACTATGAAACTGGAACACAGAAGGAAGTAGACTATTTTCTCCTTTGTTATGTTCTGTTTTTTTCAAAGTTTCTCCCATTCATTTTAATTCTTCTATGTAACATGACTGATGTGAAAATATGTTTAATAGGAATGCATATGTAGAACCCATATGAGACTGCATGCCATCTTGGAGAGGGAGAAGGGAAAGAGGGGAAGAAAATTTGGAATTTATGGAAGTGATTGTTGAAAATTGAAAATAAATAAATTAACGCATTTTGGGGGTTACGGAAGAGTAAGTCACACCATACTAGCTGCATTTCTTTTTGTGTGTGTTTGTTGGGAGGAGGGGCAATAGTGGAAGATTCATGGATAAGGAGGATTTGATAGCATGGTATATCCATGTGAGAACAAAGCATTTGACAAAGTTTCTGGTAACATTTTCATGATCAAGATAGAAAGATGTCAGCTGAATGATAATTCATATAGATGGATTTGGAACTGGTAGAACTATTATTCCTGAAGAATGTTGATTAATAAATCAACATCAGCCTAGAGGAAGCTCTGGAGATGCAACGTATTATAGACTGATAGATAGAGCAATGAACTCAGGGTCAAGAAGACCTTGGTTCACACACTTCCTCAACCTCTTATAAGCTGTATGATCCACAAATCCCTTATAACCTCTCTGGGACCCAGTTCCTTCAATTGTAAAGTGAAGGAGTTAGATAAAACAGACTGTAGGGTACCTTTCAACTCTAAATCTATTCTCATGATTCTGTAATCTAATGTACTGCATGACTCTGTCCTTTAGTATGTTCTGTTCAAACGTGTTTGTTAATGAATTGGATCAAGACATACCTACATGACATCTTTATCAAATTTGAAAATGATATGAATCTGATAAAGAATGTGAATACGTTGAGAGAATAAGGATCCAAAAAAGATTTCAACAATGAGGTAAAGCTAATAAAATAGACTTTATTATGGATAGAAGTAAAGCCTTATACTTGAGTAAAATTGCAGCACAACATAATGGTAAATGGCTAGAAAACAATTCAAATGAAAAAAGAATTTTGGTGTACTATAAACTAAATAATGTTAGCAGTGTGATGTGGGAACAAAAAAAAGATATTGCAATCTCATGTTATAGTAATAGCATCTTAAAGTCAGATTTAAGGAAAGTGATAGTTCCACTGTACTTGACCCAGGTCAGACCAAATGTAGGCTATTATGTTCAGTTCTAGGCACCACACTTAAGGAAGAACTTGGACCACCTATAGTGCATCCAGAGGTTAGTGACCAGGATACAGAGGGGAAAAAATATCCATTTCACAAAAGAATCAATCAAAGGAATGCAGAACATTTAGCCTAGAAAAAAGATTTAGAATTAGCATGGTAGATATTTTCAAGTATCTGGATTATTGTTCTTGAAAAATGATTAGAATAGTTTTGTTTGAGCAAAATAAGTAGAAGTTACAAAAAGATAAGTTTTGGCGATGAGTAAGAAAAACCTTTCTAACAATTAGAGATGCCCAAAGATGAAATTGCATCCTTCAGTTTGGAGGATTTTGGGACTCTTCATTCTCTGCTCTTCATTCTCCTACCTCTAAGACCACTCCTCAATCTCCTTTGTTAGTTCTTCTTCTAGGTCACCCTCCTAAAATTGGGTATTCCATGAGCTCTGTCTGGAGCCCTCTTCTCTTCTTCCTCTATGCTATTTCACTTGATGGTCTCATCAGCTCCCATTAATTTAATTATCATCTCTATGCTGATAGTTCTCAAATCTACTTACTCAGCCCTAACCACTCTGCTGATCTCCTATCTTGAATCTCCAATTGTCTTTCAGATGTCCAGGAGACATCTTAAATTCAGCATGTCCAAACAGAACTCATTATCTTTTCTCCAAATCCATGACTCCTTCCAAACTTCCCTACTACCATCCTCCCAGTTTCCCAGGGTCCCAACCTTGGTGTCATCTTGACTCCGCACTATAACTCATTACCACCAACCCAACATACAATCTGTTGCCAATATCTGTCAATTTCAGCTTTGTAATAGCTCTTGAATATGCCTTTTTTCTCTCCTCTGACACTGCTACCTTCTTGGTGCAGGTGCTCATCTTTCTGCAACTGGACTATTGCAATAGGCTGCTGGTTAGTTTGCCTGCCACACATCTCTCTCCACTCTAATTCATCATCCATTCAGCCACTCAAGTGATTTTCTTAAAGTTTAGATTTAGGTTGATTCATGCTGCCCCCTACTCAGTTATATAAGTACATATTTCCTTCCTTCCTCTAACTGTGCAATTGGAACAGAGAAGGTAGCGATCTCCATCAGTGAAAGCTGCTCTTTACAATAGGTCCAAACTAAAAAGCTAAAAAATTAGGGTTGCCTTGATTGGTATTTCTCAGGTTGCTAGGAATTTTGAACATCTTTTCAAGTAATATTAAGAATTTGTGAGGAGCCAAGATGGTGGAGTAGAAAGATACACATATGCTAGCTCCTAACCCACAGCCCATAAAATACCTGTAAAGAACTCCCAACAAATTCTGGAGCAGCAGAAGCCAGAGAACAACAGAGTGGAGGAGATATCTGTTCCAGAGAGACCTGAAAACCTGACACGAAAGGTCCATCACACACTGGACGCGGAGCACAGCACAGCCCTGCCTTGGCTGCACGGCACCTAAAGGAGCAGATCTGAACAGACTTCAGGGGCAGAATCTCCAGCAGCAGTGCAGGTCCCTCCACCCACAGGTGCCAAAGGTCAGTGAGAGGGTCTTTTCTGCTTGCCAAGAAGGGAGCGGGGTGTCTCCATAACTCAGGCTCCCTCGGGAGGCAGCAGCTGAGGCAGCAGCGGAAAGGGGCTCCCAAAGCAAGCAGAAGCTTGGGTCCATTGTTGAAGGTCTCCACGCAAACCTCCTGAAGGAACTGAGCACAGTGTGATGGCCCTATCCCCATGAGACCAGCTGAACTTAATCTCACAATGAATAGCAGCCCCACCCCTGCTGAAAGCCCTGAGGCTGGAAAGCAGCATTTGAACCTCAGACACCAACCACTAGTTGGGTGGATCTGGAGGCGAGATAGCTGTGGAGAGGAAACTCAGAAGTCAAGAAACTGGCTGGGAAAATGCCCAGAAGAGGGAAAAAAATAAGACCATAGAAGGTTATTTTCTTGGTGAACAGATATCTCTTCCCATCCTTTCAGATAAGGAAGAACAATGCTTACCATCAGGGAAAGACATAGAAGTCAAGGCTTCTATATGCCAAACATCCAAAATAAATATTTAATGGGCTCAGGCCATGGAAGAGCTCAAAAAGGATTTTGAAAATCAGTTAAGAGAGGTGGAGGAAAAACTGGAAAGAGAAATGCAATAAAAGTATGAAAAGCAGGTCAACACCTTCCTAAAGGAGATCCAAAAAAATGCTGAAGAAAATAACACCTTGAAAAATAGGCTAACTCAATTGGCAAAAGAGGTTCAAAAAGCCAGTGAGGAGAAGAATGCTTTCAAAAGCACAATTAGCCAAGTGGAAAAAGAGGTGCAAAAGCTCACTGAAGAAAATAGTTCTCTCAAAATTAGAATGGAACAGATGGAGGCCAATGACTTTCTGAGAAACCAAGAAATCACAAAACAAAACCAAAAGAATGACAAAATGGAAGA
>CM053770.1:582159805-582357052 GCA_028658325.1 Potorous gilbertii | reverse complement strand
GATGATAGAAGAGAGGGCAGATTGGTGATAGGGGAAATTAGAAAGCTGGGTGTATTGGGGTGGGGGAGGGGACAAATGGGGAGAAAATTTGGAACCCAAAATTTTGTGAAAATGAATGTTAAAAGTTAAATAAATAAATTTAAAAGGTAAAAAAAAATTTTGTTTTTCTTGACTTTAGAAATAGAACATACATGTCCTTTAGATATTTGATCCAGTGGTGTATTTTTCTAGTCTTATTTAGATGTATCAGGCCCTTATAAGACTCTGCATATCTGATCTTCATATCATATATTCACTGGAAACATTTTTTTCCACTTACTTTTCTTAATTATAAAGATAGTTCTAATACTTATGCAAAATCACTCACTGATTTTATTCCTGCGAAAGTGTCTAATTTGGAAAGATACCATTTAATCCTATGTTGCTATATTTTTACTATAATGAACACTTTCATTAGAGTAAAGTGAAGGCCTTTTTTTATTTCAGAAGATGTTGTATAGCAAATAAGATCCTGCTCTTAGAAAGACCTGAGGTCTATTACTGCTTCAGGCACTTACTATTTGCATGACCCCAAATCACTCAATTTCTTTATGTTTCTTAATTTCTAACATAGGAGGAGGGGGTTGGAACAGACTAAATGATTCCATTTATTGATGTAATCACATAATCTTTATCTTTTTCTTTTGTGAATATGATTTATTACATAGATTGCTTTTCAATATTAAAAATACCTTTGTGTTCCATATTTAATTACAATGGAAATTTCCTGATGTAGTGCTATATTCTATTGGTAAATATTTATGTTTGGTGAATGAATAAGAAAACAAATGATTAGTATGTACAAAGGACTGGATACACAAATAAAAAGGAGGAGATAGTCCCCTGCTCTCAGAGAACTCATGTTCTCCAGCAGGAGACCCTATCAGGGTTCAGTTACAAGTAAGATAAAAAGGTTCCATGGTCCTTAAGGTGCAATGCAAAGTAGATGGAAATTCATCTTATTTAATATCGTTTCTACCAATAAACCATATCCATTTCTAACACTGAACCATTTGACAGTATTGAGGACTTTAGCAGCAAGAGGATTTTTTCCAAGTCTTCAGTTGGTGGCAGTTGATCAATTAGTGTTGGTGTTAGAGAGAATGGTGTGTCCCGTCTCCACAGGAGTTGATTCCTTCAGGAAAACCTGTGAGGGCCAAGTTAGGGGCAAAGTTGATTATCTATACCAGATTACTTTTCTCATGACTTTGTGGATCAGTCTTGAGTGTGAGAGGAGATGGTGATGCAAGTAGAGATGATAGTTAGACTTGCCTTGTCATATGTCACTTTCTGCTTCTCTCTCACGTTGTCTTGCTGCTCCAACCATGTTAATGTGTCTGTCTCATATGTGGGAGCTGTTGGCAGTTGGTGGAGTTGGCCAATCTCTTCTCCATGGATGTTGGCTACAGGGAATTGGTTTGTGGATCTGGATGGCTCCAGTATCTTTTTACAAGGCAGCTCTTTAATGCCATGTCCAGTTTCTTCTTCTAAGAGACATCTTTTTAAGTAATCTACTTGTTTTATTAGGGTTTTTTTATTTCATACTTTTACAGATAAAGGTTTTCAGATTCTCAAATGTATTATTTTTCAAGAAGCTGTACAATAGCAATTTTTGTAACTTTACTAATTTCTTTCATGTTTGTACATTTTTCATTTTTTTTCTATTTCCTCTCTTTTTAAAAATCTTGCTGTTTATCAATTCTTTTTAGTGTTTTTCAAAAGGGAGATATTGGATTTGTTTATCATTTTGTCATTTTTGTTTCCTACTGGTTTGTTTGTTCACTCCTTAAGTTTTGGGGTTTTTTTTTTAATCAAGATTCAACTTACAAATTTTTCTTCTTTCTGATAAAGGCATTCAGTATTGTAAATATTCCACTTATTCTTGCTTTGCCTCAATCCCTTCAATCCTAACATGTAGTCTCTGTATTGTCATTACCTTTTATGTAATCTGCAATTGTTTTGATAATTTCCTTGTCTACATTCTAAGAATATTCCTAAAATGTATCATCTTTGCTTTTTCCATTAGGTTAATTATATATCTATTAGGTCTAGTTTGTCTAATCTTTGTTTAGGCCTATAATTTCTTGTGTAATTCAGTCTTGGAAGGGAAGAGGGGAGGAGAACAATGTGGGGGGGGGGGGAATCATGTGATTAACAAAATAAAGGACTAAACATTTTCTTACTCCTCACAATAAATCCAAATAGGAATTGTACACAAGAGATAAAGCAATTCCATCTTGAAATTCCCTTGGCAGAGATACTAGAATGGTTTGTCATTTTCTTCTCCAGCTCATTTTATAGATGAGAAACGTTAGGCAAAGAGGGTGAAGAGACTTGCCAGGGTCATAGCTAGTAAGTGTCTGATACCAGATTTTAACTCAGGAAGGTTAGTCTTTTTGACTCTAGGCCCAGCATTCTACCGTCTATGCTACCTAGTTGCCCATTGTTAGATGTCATGACAGTAATTGATTATGAGGTTTCTTTGTGAGTTAAACTTAGACTTTGTTTCTGTTAGTATTTTGTTGGAGACAGTATGGAAAATTAAGTCAGAGGATGTGGACTCAAATGTAGGCTCTGCCACTTACTAACACTTACTAAGTGACTATGAACAAGTCACTTAGCCTTTCTAGGATATTATTTCTTCATCTTCAAAGTGAGAGAGGTTGAACTAGGCTGAGGGCTTTTCTAGATCTAAATCTATGATATTTTGGTTTGCATTTCTCAATGTACTTCCAATATTTCTAGGGAATTTGTTTATGTGATTTTCTGAAATACAGTATGCAAGGTTTGTTTTTTTAATATTTCATGGTCTTTTTTTCTGGAAGACAGTTCTTTTATTATCTCTTCTCATTCTATTTTCAAACTCAATATTTTTATCTTGCATTACTTTCCTGCATTGTTAAAATTATAGTGTATGTTTTGTTTTGATGTATTTTTGTTGTTTAATTCATTTTCCCCCTACTCTTACAATTTTGTCTTTCATTTTTTTTTCAGTTATCCACAGTTTTGAAAAGTTTCTTGGTATTCTGTTCTAAATTTCCTGCTCTTATGGTAGTCTTGTTGATTTTTTCTCCTTAAGAGCTCTAATTTCTGTCCTTATGTCTTTGATATTTTAATTTACGTTTTTATTTCTCTTGACAGGACCTTGTGAATCATTCAGGAGGTTGTTGTAGTTTGCTCCATTATCATTTCACGCTCTCATTATGGGAACTGGATTCCCTTTGAGTCACTGCCAAAGGGCTAACTCCAAAAGTTGATGACTAAAACTGCAGCCACACTTGAGAGATGAGGTGCTGCCCAGTGCCACAGGAAAAGGGTAAGAGTGAGGGCCATTCAGGGAACAAGAGTAAGGTGTGCCAGGAGAAATGAGCGGGTAAGATGGTCTTCAGTTGTTAATTCTCTTAAGAATTATGATACGATGTGTTCTTTCAATTTTCTGCTTCCTCCATTTTACCTGCTGCATTTTTTTGGTGCTTTTCTATGGGAGGGGGGAGCAGTAGAGGAGGAGAGTTGATGAGAGTCAAAAGGGGTACCCTGGTTCTTCTTATTCTACCAGTTCAATGTCTTCTTCAATTACTCCTATGAATTTGTAAATGATTTTCTTTTTTTAAACCCCAGTAGCGATAGATACTCATTTAGGGAAAAGGAACTGCTTATGGACCTTGGAATGAATGGCCTTTATTAATGGGGCAGCTAATAATTTCATTATTTGCCTATGGTTACATCTCAGGAAGTAAATAGGAAAGACTAGATAGCCTTGGATGATATACGTGCAGTAAAACCAAGGAGATTGGATTAACTCTAATACCCTAAAAGAAAAAAAAAAGATCATCAATTTTGTTCTGGGTATATTTGATTAATGAGATGTGAACACTTCCTGCTTCACCTAGATTTTATGAAGCCTAGCTCCATTTTCATGCCAATCAAGAAGGATCTTGAAAATGATGTGATTCTCAACAGGGCTTTTCAATGACATTTTCATGTGGGTTGTCAAAACTATGATAAAGGTAGTCACAAGACAGATAAATCTATAGTTTGTAGCTATAACCACCATTTTGTAAAAACATATCTCTGTTTCATTTTATTTCCCACATGTAAATAGCACATGGTGTCTTAAACATCATAATTGTTGTATAGTGTCTCCAGAGCATTCTTTTTGTTGAAGTTATAAACTGAATAGATTATAGCTATTGAAACTTGGATAAGCATTTAACTTTTGTTTTTATTCATGTTTTAAGATAAATTATAGGTGTTTTGTGCAGCCATAAATTCTTATCACTGTTTAAAATAAATCACTGTATTTTCATTGAAAGAGGTGCATATGACAAAAAATTTTATGAAAATTGAATTCCAAATAAAAATAAAGATCATTTTTAAGTTAAGCTGTTTCCCACACAGATTCCATGGGGTTTGGGATGCAAAGTCTGGAAATGGGTTTGGGAGACATAGGATTACAATTAATGATTTAATAAGAGTTACATCCCCAAATGAGATAATCATTTGAGATCAAGGGATTCAAGTTGGCATCAGACAAAGGCAGTCAAAAGAATAGACTTAATCCCAGACTGGGGCTTTTGCTGATTGTTTTGGTTCCCTGGCTAGCTATGGTGTCATATAGCTTTGGCTATGAATGAAATGAACTTTTTTAAAATCATCAAGTATATATTATGTGTGAAGCACTACTCTAATCATTGAGTATACAAATAGAAAGCAAGTCAACTTCTGCTCTCAAGGATGTAACATTCCACTGGGGAAGGAAACACATATTGGAGCTTTCAGCAGCAAGTTAGACAGAAAGGCACAGTGACCTGCCAGTATGGTGGCAAAACACATAGTAACATACGTTCTTTAAGTTAACTTTGTTAAAACCACACCTATTTCTGATGTTTGCCAAAGGCATGTGTGGCATGAACTTTCTCTGCTGCTAATGAGACAGTTGCCAGGTTACATCGCCTTAAGGGCCTCCAGTTTTGAGTCTCTAACTGCCCATAACACATTTTAAACTAGATGTCCTGTAAACATCTTAAACTCAACATGTCTAAAACTGAACTCATCTTTCTCCCTCAAGGTTTTCCTATTACTTTCAAGAGCATCATCATCTTCCAGTCACCTTGGATCAAAATCTAGGTGTCACCCTTGACTCCTCTATCTCACCCCCATATCCAGTAAGTTGTCAAGTCCTACTATTTCTACATTTGCAACATCTCTCATCAACACCCCTTTCTGTCCTCTGACACTGTTACCACATTGGTGGAGGCCCTCATCACCTCATGCCTAGACAATTGCCACAGCTTTCTAGCCGGTCTCTTGCCTCAACTCTTTCTGCACTCCAATCCATCTTCCACTCGGGGTTCAAATTGTTCTTCCTAAAATGCAGTTCTGACCATATATCCTCCTCCCGTTCAATAAACTCCCATGGCTGCTTATGGCCTCAAGGACCAAATATAAAATCTTCAGATTTTCAAAGCCCTTCATAACCTGAACTTCCCTACATTTCCAGTCCTCTACTACCTTCTTTCATTCTACATACTCTGTTAACCAATAAAGAGACATTGATCTCTTTACTATTCTTCAAAGAGGACATTACACATCCCAATCCTGAATGTTTACACTGGCTGCTCTCAACACTTAGGACATCTTCCCTCCTCATCTCCTCTTTGCTTTCCAGGTTTCCTTCAAGTCTCAGCAAAACTGCTACCTTTGGCAAGAAACTTGTCCTGGTTCATCTTAACTTAGTGTCTTCCCTCTAAGACTACCTCTAATTTATTTTATATAAAATACATAATATATATAAATTCAAAAATATATATGAATATAGATTCTTACTTTACATGGTTGTTTGCATGTTACCTATCCCATTAGACTGTTGTCTGCCCCATTAGAGTCCCTTGAGAGCAGACTACGTTTTTTTGTTTTTCTTTGTATCCCTAGTGCTTAGCACAATGCCTAACATAACGGTAGGTGTTTAATAAATGCTAGTTATCAACTAACTACTACTAGGCCAGCTAAGGGAGAATGTATTTCCAGCTTAATAGATCAGAGGATACTTCACAGATAAAGGATATTTGAGCTGAATGCAGGCCATAAGCAGGAGAGCCTTCTTTACCAAAGGCGCAGAGTTGGCACTACTTCAGAGGTTGGTGTGAAGCAGGCCTTGGCCCAGGCTTAAAGTTACACCAAGCCAAAAGGGACAAGGCTGATCTAAAAGCATTAGCATACTTCCACCAATCACCTAAGCTTCAACTAGGGGCTTAAGAACTGAGAACAACTGAGTACATTTAATCCTTAGCAAAGAGAGACATAGACAGGCAAGGCAGATACAAATTATGCACATATGTGATGACTCAAGAGTCCCTGGGAATTCATAAGCCATGTGAAATATTATTCCCAACTGCTTATACACAAATACAAACATATTTCCTATGCTTTTGTATGTGTGTGGTAGAGAACAGAGGTTGGCTAAGAGAAGGCTAGAATGGGGGAAGGTGTTCCAGAGCTGTGATTTCCCTGGTATAGAGAACTCTCAAGATCCTATAGCCAGTAAATGTCAGAAATAGGACTCATGAGTCCAAAGGCAACACTCTTCACCATACCAGACTGCTTTTCTGCCTATACTTATCATGTTAAAAGAAGTGTTGACAACATCTCTCAACTATTTGTGTTTCTTTGTCCTTATAGACACTGTATAGTCTAACAAACATGGGGTCCATGTTTAACATGGGTTCTACTACAAGATGGGGACATAGTGGCTAGACAGCAGTGTGGCTGAAAGAGATCTGAAAGTTTAAGTGGACTGCAAGCTCAAGGTGAATTGATGGTGTGATTTGGCTGCCAAGAATACATTCCCAAATTTAAGCTCACCAGTCTTTTTTCCAGAATTCTTTCTATCTAATAATTTCTTTTATCTCATCTCCAGTCTCTCCTTGTCCACTGACTCCTTCTCTGCCACCTAAAAACATGCCCTGACCTCTCCTTAAAAAATAAAATAAAAATTTTCACTTAACCTTAACATCCCCTGGAATTCTAGTCCTGTATCTGTTCCCTTCACAACTAAATTCTTACACTCCTTATGTGATCCTTGGCAAGACCCCTCAACTTCAGGTTTCTCATCTCAAGGTCCTTTGCCAATGTCCAGTCTTACCTTAAGTTCTGTTCAGCTTAAGTATATATAAATACACACATACGTTATACACATAGCAATCGTGTATATATATATTTGAACTCCATAACATGGTGAAAAGGATACTGGAGGACCTTGTTTTCAATCCTACATATGAAAGTTATTAACTCTATGGTCATGGACAATTCATTTAAGGGATCTAAACCTCAGTTTCTTCCCCTGTAAAATGGGGATATTAATAGCCCCTATTTCCCAAAGTTATTGTGAGGGTAACATGAGATTATATCAATAACTGTTTCACTTTTAAAGTTCCTTAAAACTGTCAGTGATTATCATTGCTCTCATTTTAATTATTTATTTGAACTCCATAATGCAAGAGTTCTTCACCTGAAGATCCACAGACCCCTTAGGAAATCTGTAGATAGAGTTTATGTGGGGTCCATTCATTTGAATGGAAAAAAATACATCTTTATTTTCATTAACCTCTAACTGAAATTTGTCATTTTATTATATTATTTAAAAATTTTATTCTAAGGGGTCCATGGACTACCAGAAAGCCAGATGAGTACATGATTCATAAAAGGTTAAGAATCTCTGCCATAACAGGAGCCAGATTGGGACATAAGCCTCAGTAGCATGGTGCTCTTAGCAGCTAAACTAGATAGCCATTGGCTCAACACCAGGAGCATCTGTCCAGTCTTCAAGTACTTTTCCAATCTGTAAGTACCTTTGAGGTTATCCTTAAAGTATTTTTCTTAATTAAGGAAATTTACATATATGTATACATACCTGCAAACACACACAGGTAAATCAGAGTCAATTAGTGCTTGCCCGCAAGGAGCTTTCAATCTACTGGGAGACAAAAATGAAAAGAAGCTGAATGGAGGAGTTTACCAAGAAGGTAAAGAAAGGGATGGTGGGGTAGGGAGTATGATGGAGTCCTGCAGTTGGGGTGAGAAATAACTTGAGAAATGAGAATTTCAGAGATAATTTCATTTTGCACAATGATTAGTTAGAAATTGTTGAAGTACAGGAAAATGGTCAAGTGGAATATGATAAAGAGGAGGGAGGGAAAGAGGGAAGGGGGAGGGAGAAAGAGAGGAAGAAGAAGAGGAAAAAGAAGAAGAATGAGGAGGAGGAGAAGGAGGAGGAAGAGGAGAAGGAGGAGGAGGGGGGGAAGGGAGGAGAGGGGAGAGGAAGGGAGAGAGAGAGATCATCTAAAGCACTAATTTATAAGAATCTTAAAAGTGTCCATGGTGCTGTTCTTATGACTCTTCTCTCAAACTATTCATTGATATTTTATAGGCAGGCACTCCAGAAAGGCAGCATGCTGTAGTAGAAAGAACAATTTCCCTCTCTCATTTTATTACCTGTGTTTCTGTTAGGCAAGTAATTCAACCTCAATGGAATTTATTTTCACCATATGTAAAATGAGGAGATTGGTCTAGAACCCTAGACAGCCTCGAGTTCCACCTCAGACTCTGTGACCCTTCTTTCTTCCAAGTCTAACAAATATTTGTTACCATGCTGAATTAGCAAACCAGAAGAAAATTAGGAGTTACAGAAAAAATGTCATTAAACTTGAAGCAAATGAGTAGGAGAAAGAAAAGTCTCAAAACTTGAGTTTTCAACAGCAGAAATAAACACCAAAAGGTGTGTAGAGTCAGTAATGTTTCACTGAGAGAGCATTCAAAGAGTCTCATTCAGACCACCCCATTTAGACATTACTTGAGTTAGGTATGAACCTCTGTTCAATGGAAACTTATGCCCACTACTGAACAGCTCTAAATGGACCATGAATAATGTTTGACAGCCTCAGCCCTGGGGGATGAACACCCACCCCCACTCCTAGCCTTAGCCTCACCTTTCATGGTGTTATTTTTAGAGCTCTCATTACATCCCAGCTTCGACTAAAAATATGTTTCCCAGGAATAGCAGAACATAGTTTTAATTGTGAGAAATGACATAGGGGTGTGTGTGCTCTAATTTCATATGATGTTTCATGTGTCTGATATCTGCTCTTAGAAGCAAAGGCAGTGGGGGAGGAAGGAGGAAGACAGCCCAGTTACAATTTTCAACAGGTTATTGCAACAAGTTAAGCTTATTGAAAGAACTGTTTTACTCAATTAGCTTTCTCTGGGTGGAAGAAACTCCTCACCATTGCATGTTATATTCTCTGTGGATCCTAGGAAGCATCACATATGAGACCCTATGCTCCAAGTAGATTTTCTTGTCTAAACTCAACCCACTAGATTCAGTCCTTTATTTCAGAATCTCCTAGCACTTAAGGAAATAATTTATACTACTTTGCTTTAGTATACACTCAAGTCAAAGGACATGAGTCTAAATCCTGGTTTTGCCACCTTTGTGTGACCTTGGATAAGTCACTTAACCTCTCTAGGCCTCACTTTCCTCATCTGGAGCTACTACCAGAGTAGTAGATACTATGTAAAGGCATAGAATTATAGATTTAGAGAAGGAAGAAACCTCAAAGGTTATCCAATCCAACTGCCTCATTCTATAAAGAAAGAAAATGAGGTCCCTTCTAATTGTTTTACCTATCTCTCATATAAATGTAGATAAAAAGGCATATAATGTAGATAAACATTTGTAGATAATGAATATATATATATATATATATATATTTATGCAATATGTGTGAATACAATATGCTATTTAACATATATAAAGTGTTACATGTATGTGATGTATATTGAGTTTGATATCTGCATGTAAGTTATAAACTCTTTGGTAGTACTATGTATATATTTAATATATGTGTGTATGTTTGGCATCTACATATAAGTTATAAACTTTTTAATACCTAATTATTTTGTAGCCTCCAAAAGAGCTCCTCAGCCTTCTCTCCTTCAAGCTAATCAACTCACCAAGTTACAGAATTTCAGTATCCAGATATCTCAAAAGTAACCCAATTCAACCTGTACCTCAACAGAAGTACCCATTATTACTAAATAGTGGTTAGGTAGCCTCTACTTAAAGGCCTTCAATAATGGGAAACCCATTGCTTCTCAGAGACAGCCATTCCATTTTTGAACAAATCTAATTGTTAGTGTTCCTTGTACATCTTCAACTCTCATATATTCTTTCTTAATTCTGTTCTCTGGAGCCATGCAAAACAAATCAAAATCTTTCTTCCACAGGACAGGCCTTCAAACAAATGAAAAAAAAAGATGTCAAGTCTCCTCGATGTTTGCTAGACTAACTATCCCCATCACCTTAACTGGGGATAAACAATGTGTGACATGGTTTTTAATGTCCTCTTCACTCTAGTCTAAATTAGCTCTAGTTTATCAATAGCCCCACTAAAGTGTGGCACCTAAAACTAAGTACAATAGCCTACATGTGATCTGATAAGGCCAGGTAGCTAAACTATAAATGTCCTCATTCTGTAAATTATGCATCTTGTGGTCACATTATATTTTCTCCCATGTCTATTGTTAACTCATATTAAGCTTAAAGTCAATTAAAACTCTTAGAAATCTCTAATACAGAACAATTATGTAGTGATCCTATATCTCCATTCTCTCTCTATGGATTTGATTTTTGAAATTGAAATATAGGGATACACAGTTATTCTTTTTTAATTGCACTTTGTTAGATTTATCCCATTGTCCTATCCTATAGAGGTCATTGTGTCTCTTAATTTATCCAACCAGTTAGCTTTCCCTCCCAGGCTCAAGGTCACTAATAAAAAAAAATGTTGAACCAAAAAGGAACAAGGAGAGAACATGACCACCAGAGACCTTCCTACAGGTTGACATTAATCCATTAACCACCACTTTTAAGGAGCTGTCAACTGAGACAATGTGATGTAGCTGGCTCAGATGTCAGAAAATCTGGATTCAAATGTTTATGTCCAGTGTGACCTTGAGCAAGTCACTCGAGGCCTCAATTTCCTTATCTGTAAAATGAAGAGTTTGGACTAAATGTTTTCAGAGTTGCTTTCTAGCTCTAAATTGATGATCCTTCTATGCCTAATTGTACTGTCATATCATCCAAAACACTTCATCTTGTTTCCATGGATAGTCTGAGAGACTTGAGAAGAGGGCATTCCCCTGGTGTACCAGTCTGGGGTCAGAGTTTAAGACACTAATAAACAGGGAGCAGCTGCACCTCGAAGGTGATGACAGTGCACAGCTGTTCCCAGTTGCCAGTTTAGCCCCCAGCCCTGGACAGACAGGCTGAAAGAAATATTCTCCTTGCTGGTGTTTTGAGCTGTCCCAATAGAAAATAGATCCTAGGTCTGGTGACAAAGAACATTGTCAAGATTGAGTCTATCTTTGAGGGAAAGAAAGTGAGCAAATGACAACCCCTAACCCCATGGCCATGGTCAGCATGGTAAGTTTTGAAGGCTGAGAGAATTGTGAGTAAAGGCTGAGGTTAGTGGGCCCAGTGGGTATGTGGGAAATTCCTAGTGAGAGTGAGTCCAGGTGGCAAATGGTTGGCCTGTCCTAAGTATTTTAGGGTTGTCCACTCTATAAATTGATACCAACGTTAGAGAAGAATCATGAGATGTGGTTTCATGTGATTTACCTTGGTTATCATTTACTGATGCCCCTAGAATCTCTAAACAGAAAGGAAGGAAAGGAATGCCTGAGGAACACATAGGAAGATCCAGGGCTCAGGGTCAGAGTGATTCTACATGGATCCATGACATTGACAGCAATCAAAAAAAGGTATGAGCTTGCATGATCTCTTCTAGATGACCCTCTGCAGCTATTAGTGATCACTTTTTTCTCTTTCCAATTTCTCACAAACTATTCCCTTAGTTGTATATGCTATAATTTTGTCAATAAGGTCAAGTTCATTGGCCTTCAACTTAGAGATTTAACTCACTTCCCTTTTTAAAAAATTGAGATGTTGTCCAAACTCTACTCCCACATCACTTCCATCATCAGAAGTGTTTCAGTGATAGTGATTACAGCTCACCATTACATAACAGATCTTTTAATAACCTGGCATATAATTCACCTTGATCTGGTAACTAATTCATTGAGAGTATTTCAGTCCTTGTTTTTCTACTTATATTTGAGTTTTTAAACATTTCTATTTGATTTTAGAGTAGCTGACTGGTGCGATGGGTAGAGTGCCAGGCCTACAGTCAGGAAGACTCATCTTTATGAGTTCAAGTCTGGCTCAGAAACTTACTAGTTGTGGGACCCTGGACAAGTCACTGAAGCTTCTTTGCCTCAGTTTCCTCAGCTGTGAAATCAGTTGGAAAAAGAAATGGCAAACAGCTCTAGTATCTCTACTAAGAAAACCCCACATGAGGTAACAAAAAGTTCATCACAACTGAAATGACTTAGCAACAAATTTGGTTTTAACTCCTTGTGAATTTTTTTTAATTCTATCCTCCTGAAGTTTTTTCTCTCGGTAGGGGAAAAAACCTGAAAGCAAAATAAGCAATAGAGAGATAATTTTGTTTTCTCTGAACTATTTCTTATCATTCTCCTATAAATTCTGAATAGAAGTCCTAGCCCTTCTTCAATCTTTCTCTTGTTCACAGCATAACTAGAAAACTGACTCCCTTACCTTTGTCTAATCAGACATAGAATGTTAGAGCTGAAAGAAACTACAAATGCAATTTCCTTTCCTCTTCTTTCATTTAACCTTTCTGTGCCTCACTTTCCTTATCTGTAAAATAGGGCGTTTGATTTCTAAGGACTCTTTCAGCACTAAATTAATGATCCTATCACCTTATGACCCTGAAGTCCAGCTGTGTAAAGTGGCACATCTAAAGTAATCCAGGGAGTTAGTGATGGTATCTGGACTATAAATTAGGTATCCTAAGCTCAAATCCACACTTTTTGTTTTGGTCGCCTCCATTGTGAAAATGTGTCATGATGTCAGGCTGCCAAGATGAATATCTAACAGAAATAGACTTCCTTTTCCCAATAACAATCAGTAAAATAGCATCAGATATCTAAGAAGTTTATGGGAAGATGCCCCATTGCCCCTGCTGAGGAATAGGAGGGATTCTCTCATTGAACTGCTTTCCTTAACAGGCCTGAACCTGAAAGAATCTTTTTGGTTAAGGCCTGCTATGACAGGATCACTATCGGCCATATCCCCCACCTCCTCATCCCCAACACCATGGAGGTTGGGCTAATTCTTTCCCTAAAATGCCAGGCAGCTAGTCCTAATATTTGCTTGGCTTAGGAAAAGGGTTCTTAACATTTTTGTGTATCATAGATCTCTTTTTGCAATCTAGTGAAATCTAATAGCAGTGGTTTTTAAGACAAAAGATAAAATACCTAGAATTGCAAATGAAACCAATTATATTGAAGCAGTTATCAGAATATCATAAAAGGACCAAATTCACAGATCCCATAATCCATAGAACCCCTCTGTAAGGGGTTGGCGGAATCCCAGGTTAAGAAATCTTAGAGGAGATGTTTAATCTCCAATGATTCAGCTTCCTGATGTTTGCTGGCCATGTTGTTGTGGCTTCCTGGTTATCTAAGGGTATAAAATGGCCCAACCATATGGAATAAAGACCCTTCAGACTTGATAGATGACCTACATGACCCAGGAGGCCCCAAGAGTCATCCTACTTTCCCCTGATGACCAAGCAAATTTCCACATAGAACTGATGGGAGCCACAGCTACCCTTTTGTTGTGGTTGAGTCGTTTCAGCCATGTCTGACTCTTCATGACCTCATCTGAGGTTTTCTTGGCACAGATTCTGGAGTGGCTTGTCATTTCCTTCTCATATCTACTGTGGTTAAGTGCTATAGTATTCTATTGAATATGCTTTCTATGCTAAAGTTAACTAAAACCCCCTTTTATAAACTAGTCATTTTTATCAATCAGGGCTATTTGAGGAGAAAGACTATCATTGACCTTTCCAACTAGGATGCTGTGAGTTTTGGTCTAAACTTGGTCCACATGGCAATTTGGATTTGCCCTGGTCTTTCCAACTGAGCTCAGTAGATTAGGAGTGGAAGGTGGGGTAGGGAGGGAAGGGGAGTATTTCACTGAGAAATAGTGAGAGTAGCCGAAGTCTCAGCTGTGCAGATAGGGAGTTGAAGGAATCCTGCCTCCAAATAGACAGCAAGACAGGATATTTGATCCTTCAGTGGACCTTCCTAATCCCAGAACTCTGAGAGCCAAGTTGGTTGATTTTCATGCACCTATGGTTTACGTGTTATTCTTTATCTCTCCAGGTTTATTTTCGAACGTGTCAACACACTTCTGAAAAGGTTACACATATGAACTAAGTCTAGCAAGCAGTCTAAAAAGTGGAAGCAAGTTTGGGTTCTGGAGACCTATACTAATGAGGTTTTCAGGAGAATGGCCATGGCCATACACCAAGACAGACTGAGTCAGAATGTTATCCAAAACAGGTGCTTCTACTTTTCTGTGTTTTTAAAAAATGCTACAGACTTCTACATGATAGACTTAACTGGTAGGGGTTGAAAGTTAGCCATAAATCTGAGATGCAACAAGGACTGCCACATGCTTACTGAACTATATTTATCAAGGTTCTTAATAAAGCAAAAAGCCCAGAGGTATTTGGGATTAGACTCTTTATTTTTATTTTTTATTTTTTTGCCAGACACCAGCAACAAACGGTTTACTGCTTGTTGTTCAGTTGCCAAGTGGGTGTTTCGATTAAAATAGGAGACCCGCCAAGATCTGTTTATATGAACCTATGGGAGGAGAGCTCAGAAGTGGAAATGGCCCCTGTTTGCCTGTCTGAGGCTGTTGCTATTATTTTTGCCAAGGTTAGTTCAGATAAACTGGGAGTGGGTGGGGAGTTCTAATAGATCCATCTCCAAAGTAGACATTTGTCAAAATGAATATCCAATGACACTATCACATTTTCATTATAAGCAGCAAAGAGTTAACCTGGAGCTCTGTCTACAGAAGGATATTGGACCAACTGCTGGGATTGAATTGACTGGATAATTTAGTGCAGCAACCAAGAATTCAGTTAAACAACTGACTTACCTGATTTTTTTTTATTGTTTTACTTAATTAACAACCTAACAGAGTGTTAGAACTTTGAAGGAACCTTAAATAAATATCATGCAGGGCGACACCTTTATTTTGTAGATGAGCAAAATGAGGAAGAGTTAGCAATAAAGATACAAGTAATAAGAGTTCATATAAATGCTTTAAGGTCATCTCAGAATCACTGCTTTTAAGAAGGAAGGAAGGAAAGAAAGAAAGGAGGGAAGGAAGGAAGAGGAAAGGAAGGAAGGTAGGAATGAAGGAAGGAAGGAAGGAAGGAAGGAAGGAAGGAAAGAAAGGAGGGAAGGAGGGAAGAAAAGAGGAGGGAAGGAAGGAAGAGGGAAGGAAGGAAGGAAGGAAGGAAGGAAGGAAGGAAGGAAGGAAAGAAGGGAGAAGGGAGGAAGGAAGGAAGGAAGGAAGGAAGGAAGGAAGGAAGGAAGGAAAGAAGGGAGAAGGGAGGAAAGAGGGACAGAGGAAGGAAAGGAGGAGAGAGAAAAGAAGGGAAGGAAAAAGAGAAGGGGAGAAGGAAGCAGAGAGGGAAGCAGAGAGGGAAAGGAAGGAAAGGCAGAAGAAAGAAACATTTATTAAGAAACTTCCAACTTCCCCAGCCCCTCCCCTTTGCTCCTTTTTGTACCTTCTGGGATCCAGTGAAGCAAGTCAAATCTCTCTTTCACATGACAGGTTTCCTAAACATTGAAAACAACTATCATGTTCTACCCTGAATTAAAGGTCATCTTTAAACCAGAAACTGAAACAAAGAAATAAAGAAATATGTCTTCTTTTCTCCAGATGGAACACTCTCAATTCCTTCAGCTAATGCTTTTGTGGGGATAGAGCACTGGCCCTGGAGACAAGAAGACTCATCTTCCCAAGTTCAAATCTGGCCTCAGACACTTAGTTGTGTAACCCTGGGCCAGTCACTTAATCCTGACTGCCTCAGTTTCCTCATCTGAAAAATGAGTTGGAGAAGGAAATGGCAAGCCACTCTAGTATTTTTGCCAAGAAAACAGCAAATGGGCTCATGAAGAGTTGGACATGACTGAAAAATGACTGAACAACAACACAAGTTGCCCTATGGTATGGCCTCATGGCTCTCAAATATTTTGGTTGATTCTCTGCATTCTATCCATAAATCAGATATGTGACATATAGAACAGTGCACCAAGCCTGAAATCAGGAATTCCTGAGGTCAAATCTAGACTTAGACAATTACTACCTTTGTGACATTGGACAAGTCATTTAACCCCTGTATGCCTCAGTTTCCTCAACTATAAATGAAGATAGAAAGAGCATTTACCTGCCAGTGTTATTGTCAGGGTCAAATGAGATACTAGTAATGTGCTTAGCACAATGCCTGGCACATAGTAAGTATTTAATGAACCCTTTTTTCCTTCCTTGCTTCTTTCTTAAAATGTGGTGCCTAGAACTAAACACAATAGTTGAAACAGGGCAGAGTTCAGGAGTTGATCACCTTCCTGTTCCTAGATATCATGCCTCTCATAATGTGGATTAATTATCTCTTTTTTTACTTTTTTATACTCATATTGACCTTAAAATCAATTAAATACCCATAACCTTTTCACGTACTGTGTTGGCTAGTCATGGTACAGTCATCTAGTATGGGTACTGTTTTTTAAAAAAACAACCCTCAAATATAAGACTGCATTTATTGCTATAACATTTTGTCTTCTCTTCAAGATCACTTGCTGTAAAGTAAGTAGACGTCAATGTCAGAGTCAGGAAAACCTCACGTCAAGTTCTGATATATGCTGACTGTGCAGTCCTGGGCAAGTCATTTAATTCCTTAGGTAAGTCTTTAAGATTATGAAATGTAGAACAGGTGCCAGCATACATCAGTAGAAAGATTTTCTTCATGGACAGTTCCCTATACTAATGAACTCATAGACTGATAAAGAAAAAGTGGATTCCATGTTCTAGATTGCCAAGATGTTTGCCTGTCCCATAACTTCTTAGCTACTCCTCCTGGTTTTCTGACATCAGCTTCTCTAATATGCTTTCATCCTAGTCACTGACAAAAATGTCCAGCTGCATGTGATTAAGGATAACTTCCAGAAGTGTTGCATTTGAAAAATCCCCTTCAACACTTTGACCCAGCAATATCACTTCTAGGCCTGAAGGACAAAAATATTTATGGCAGCTCTTTTTGTGGTGGCCAAGAATTGGAAATTGAAGGGATGCCCATCAATTGGGGAGCTGAGCAAGTTGTGGTATATAAAATATAATGGAATATAATGGAAAACTATTATGTTATAAGAAATGATGACGGGACAGACTTCAGAAAACCTGGAAAGACTTATATGAACTGATGCTGAGTGAAGTGAGAAGGACCAGGAAAACATCGTACACAGTAACAGCCACAATGTGGGATGACTGACTTTGATAGACTAAGCTCTTCCCAGCAATGCAAGGTCCTAAAACAACTCCAAAAGACTCAAGATGGAAAATGTTCTATCTATATGTATATAATCTCTCCAACTACCCAAATACTGAGAAAAGTCTCAAGAGTTACAAATATTATCTTTCCATGTAGGAATGTAAGCAGTTCAATTTTGATGAGTTCCTTAAGGCTTTTTTTTCCTGTTTACCTTTTCATGCTTTTCTTGAGTCTTCTATTTGAAAGTCAAATTATCTATTCAGCTCTGATCTTTTCATCAAGAATGCTTGAAAGTGGGACTAGAGCCAAGATTGGCAGAGTAGAAGGATGCATATACTCTAGCACTTCCCCCACAGCCCACAAAATACCTGTAAAAAATGACTCTCAACAAATGCTAGAGCAGCAGAGCCACAGAACAACAGAGTGAGAGATTTCCAGCGAAAGGTAACCTGGAAGGCCAACAGGAAAGGTCTATTCCATGGGACACTGAATGGAGCGGAGCCCAGCCCTGTCCACACGGCACCAGGGAGAGACAGGACTGAACAGGCCTCCAGGGCACAATCCCTAGTAGGGAGGGTCCCAGATCCCTTCACCCACAAGCTACACAAGAAAGCTTCAGAGGTCAGTGTGGGAGGGCTTTCCCAGCTGGGCAAAAAGGGAGGGGAGTCCCCACCAGCACTGGCCCCAGGCAACACAGAGGTGGTGACAGCAACAGCAGCAGGCGGTAGGTGGCTATGGTGACCATGGAAGCAGCCTGGGTCCATTGTCCTCAGTGGCTCAGTGTAAAGCCTCTGGGGGAATTGAGCAGGAGATGTCAATCTCAGCCCTTAGTGGCAGCCCTGGCCACACCTAAAGTCCCTGGGGGAATTGGGCAGCTGATCTAAACTTCAGACCTGAGCATGGTCCCCAGTGGGAAGAAGAAGCTCTAGGACCCTCCTCTTGACAAAGGATTCAGAAGTCAAATAATTGACTGGGAAAATGCACAAAAGGGGGAAAAATTAAGACCATAGAAGATTACTTTCTTGGTGAACATATATTTCTTTCCATCCTTTCTGCATGAGGAAAAACAATGCATACTGTCAGAGGTAGTCAAGGTTTCTGCCTCCAGTACCACCAAAATGAATATGAAATGGACTCAGGTCATAGAAGAGTTTGAAAAGCAAGCTTGCTAAAGAACAACCCAAAAAATGCTCAGGAAAATAACACCTTTAAAAATAGGCTAACTCAATTGGAAAAAGAGGTCCAATGAGGAGAAGAATGCTTTAAAAAGAGAAATTAGCCAAATGGAAAAGGAGGTTCAAAAGCTCACTGGATAAAAATAGTTCTTTAAAAATGAGAGTGGAGTTCAGGGAAGCTAATGACTATACGATAAACCAAGAAGTTACAAAACAAAATCAAAAGATTGAAAAAATAGAAGATAATGTGAAACATCTCTTTGGAAAAACAACTGACCAGGAAAATAGATCCAGGAAAGACAATTTAAAAATTATGGGGCTACCTGAAAGTCACGATCAGAAAAAAGAGCCAAGACATTATTTTTCATGAAATTATCAAGGGAAACTGCCCTGATATTCTAGAACCAGAGAGCAAAATAAATATTGAAAGAATCTACCGATCACCTCCTGAATGAGACTTGAAAAGAGAAACTCCTAGGAATATTGTGGCCAAATTCCAGAGTTCCCAGGTCAAGGAGAAAATATTGCAAGCAGCCAGAAAGAAACAATTTGAATATTGTGGAAATACAATCAGGATAATACAGGATCTGGCAGCTTCTCAATTAAGGGATCAAAGGGCTTGGAATAGGATATTCCAGAAGTCAAAGGAACTGGGATTAAAACCAAGAACCACCTACCCAGCAAAACTGAGTATAATACTTCAAGGGAATAAATGGTCATTCAATGATATAGAGGACTTTCAAGCATTCATGATGAAAAGACCAGAGCTGAATAGAAAATTTGCCTTTCAAACACAAGAATCAAGAGATCCATGAAAAGGTAAACAGGAAAGAGAAATCATAAAGGATTTTCTAAAGCTGAATTGTTTACATTCCTACATGGAAAGATATTTGTAACTCTTGAAACTTTTCTCAGTATTTGGGTAGTTGGAGGGATTACAAACACACACACATACACACACACACACACACACAGAGTACAGGTCAGGGGTGAGAGAGGAAAATATTGGGAGGAGAAAGGGAGAAATGGAATGGGGCAGATTATCACTTATAAAAGAGATAAAAAAAATCTTTTTCAATGGAGGAGAAAAGGATGGAGGTGAGAGGGGAAAATTGAAGCTTATTCTCTTCACATATGGCTTAAAGAGGAAATAACACTCACTAAATTTGGTATGTTACACTACAGGAAAATAGGGGAGAAGGGGACAAGTGGGGTGAGGGCAATGATAGAAGGGAGGGCAAATGGGAGAAGGGAGTAACTAGAAGTAAACATTTTTGGGAAGGGACAAGGTCATATGAGAGAATTAAAAAAAGGGGAGACAGGGTAGGATGGAGGGTGATATGGTTAGTCTTATACAACATGACTATTATGGAAGTCGTTTGCAAAAAGACACATATATAGCCTTTATTGAATTGCTTGCCTTCTTAGTGGGGATGGGTAGGGAGGGAGAGAGACAGAGAAGTTGGAATTCAAAGTATTAGAAATGAATGTTGAGAATTGTTATAGCATATAACTGGGAAATAAGAAATACAGATACAGAGTATAGAAATTTATCTTGCCCTACAAGAAAAGAGAGAAGATAGGGATAAGGGAAGGGTGGGGTATGGTATAAGGGAGGTACATTTAGGGAGGGGGTAATCAGAATGTAAGATGTTATGGGTGGAGGGAAGGGGGAGGGTTGGGGAGAGAAATTGGAACTCAAAATTTTGTGGAAATGAATGGGGAAATCTAAAAATAAATAAATAAAACCAGTAAAAATAAAAAAAGAAGATCTCTTGAAAACTCTCTATTTCATTCAATGACCATTTTCCCCTGAAGTGTATTACTCAGTTTTGTTGGGTAAGTTTTAATCCTAGCTCCTTTGAGCTCTGGAATATTATATTCCAAGCCCTGTGATGTAGAAGCTGCTTAATCTTGTGTTATCCTGATTGTATTTCCACAATACTCAAATTGTTTCTTTCTGACTGCTTGCAATATTTTCTCTTTGATCTGGGAGCTCTGGAATTTGGCTACAATATTCCTAGGAGTTTTCCTTTGGGGATCTCTTTCAGGAGGTGATTGGTGCATTCTTTCAACATTTATTTTACCCTCTGGTTCTAGAATATCAAGACAATTTTCCTTGATAACTTTTTGAAAGATGATGTATAAGCTCTCGTTTTAATCATGACTTTCAGGTAGTCCCATAATGTTTTAATTTTCTCTCCTGGATCTTTTTTCCAGGTCAGTTGTTTTTCATCTGTTCCCCAAGAAAATAACCTTCTATGGTCTTATTTTTTTTCCCTTTTCTGGGCATTTTCCTAACCAGTTACTTGACTTCTGAGAGTCCTCTCCACCCTGACCTACGTCCGGCCAGCTAGTGCTTGGGGTCTGAGATTCAAATGCTGCTCCCCAGCCTCAGGGCTTTCAGTGGCAGGCCTGGCTGCCATTCAATGGGAGCTTAAGGTGCTCAGGTGGGGGCAGGGCCGCCTCCCAGGCTCAGTTCCCTCAGGGGGTTTACGCAGAGACCTTTTGTAATGTAGCTCCTGCCGAGCTCCTGCCTGCTCTGGGAGCCTCTGGCCACCCGCTGCCTCTGCTGCCTTCCGAGGGGGCCTGAGTTTTGGAGACACCCCGCTCCCCTCTCAGCCTGTCCAGACGTCTCTTTCACTGACCTGTGCATCTGTGGGTGGAGGGACCTTCGTGGCTGCAGGAGATTCTGTCCCTGAAGCCTGCTTGGATCTGCTCGGTCCTCTCAGTGCCGTGTGGCCAGGGCAGGGCAGGGCTGAGCTCTGCTCCTGTCCAGTGCACAATGGACCTTTTGTGGTCGGTTTTTCAGGGCTCTCTGGAACGAAAATCTCCTTCACCCCGTTGCTGTGCGGCTCCACTCTTCCAGAATTTGTTGGGAGTTCTTTTAATAGATAATTATGGGCTATGGGTTCGGAGCTAGCATATGTGAGGCTTTCTACTCCGCCATCTTGGCTCCGCCCCCCCCCAGGTCAGTTGTTTTTCCAATGAGATATTTCACACCATCTGCTATTTTTCCATTCCTTTGGTTTTGGTTCATAATTTCTTGATTTTTCATAATGTCGTTAGCTATCTGTTCAATTCTAATCTTTAAAAAATTATTTTCTTCAGTGTGCTTTCAGACCTCCTTTTCCATCTGGTCAATTCTGTTTTTTAGGGCATTCTTCTCTTCATTGGCTTTGCCATTTGAGTTAGTTCATTTTTAAAGTGTTACTTGTGGGGAGTCTCCTTTAGCAAGAAGTTGACTTGCTTTTCATGATTTTCTTGCATCACTCATTTCTCTTCCCAATTTTTAATCTACTTCTCTTACTTGATTTTCAAAATCTTTTTTGAGTTCTTCCATGGCCTGAGACCAATTCATATTTTTCTTGGAGGCTTTGGATAGAGGAGCTTTGACTTTGTAGTCTTCTGTTTACATGTTTTAGTCTTCCTTGTCATCAGAGTAAGATTTTATAGTCTGATTCTTTTTCCAGTTTTTGTTCATTTCCCCAGCCATTTACTTGATTTTTTAGCTCTTTGTCAAAGTAGATCTCTGCTTTCAGTGAAGATAGTGGGGTGTACTGTCAGTCACTTGATTCCCCCACAATCTGTGGGCCTAGAGCTCCAGAAACAGTGGCTGCTGCTTTCCCTGTTGCTGCTGTGGTTTCTGTGCATTCCTCTGCCCCCTCCCCCCTTTGCTGCCCTGGTGCTGGTGCTGGACCACTCTGCTCTCCCACACTGGTCGCACAGGCTTTTTCCATTGACCTTCTAATTTGTCCTCAAAGTTTTGGGGTAATGAAGTCTGGAAACTGCTGAGAGATTCAGTCTCCCCAAGCTTGCTCAGAGACCATCTGTGCTGGTGGGGCCCACACTGGACTGTGCCCTGCCCACAATGTGCTGAGATAGACACTTCCCAGCAACCTTTCAGGTTATCTTGGGCTAGAGATTTGCTTCACTTCATCATTCTGTGGGTTCTGCAGCTCCAGAATTTGTTTAGAGCCATTTTTTACAGGTATTTGACTGGGCTTGGCAGGAGCTCTAGAAAATTCCTGCTGTTACTCTGCCATCTTGACTCCACCCCATTTCCCAGTATTTTTAATCTAGTCCAAGCAGTGCTTGGGGAGTTTTGTTGGCCTAGTTGCTTAGAGTTTGACACTTCTGATCTAGCCCATTGGTCTTCAAACATTTTTTATCCTAAATTCCATCAGCATTTTTTCCCATATGTAGTCTGTCTATCTATCTATCTGTCTATCTATCTCTCTATCTCTCTATCTGCTATCTCTCATCTATCTGTATTTATATGTGTATGTATGTATTATTCATAGTTATATACATTATATGTGTATGTTGCTGTACTAATAATTATACCCAAGCAGCTAGATGCAATGGAAAGAGTGCTGGGCCTAGATTGAGGAAAACCTGAGTTCAAATCCAACCTCTGACATTTATTAGCTATGTGACCCTGGACAAATCACTTAACCTCTGTTTGCTTCAGTTTCTTCATCTGTAAAAAGAGGGTCATAATAGCACCTTTCTCCCAGGGTTGTTGTAAGGATCCAATAAAATACTATTTGTTAAGTGCCTGGCACATAATAAATCCTGTATAAATGTTAGCTATTGTTATTACAGTCCAATACTTAGACAAAAAAGAATTTAAAGTAGGATGAGATAAAGATGAAATACTGTTTGATTCTAGAAGCCATAGGGAGCTGCTGAGGTTTCTTGAACAGGGTGAGTGACATGATTAGACCTACCTGTACTTTAGGAAGAATCATTTTCAAAGCTATACAGATGATGGATTGGAATGTCAGGGAGACCAACCAATCAGGAGCCTGATTAAGTAGTCCAGGTGACAGGGATGAAGTCCTTAGTTAGGGTAGTAGCTCTGTGAGCATAGAGAAGGGAGAACACACTAGAGATATTGTGATAAGATTCAGCAACTGATTGAGTATGTGGAAGTGTCAGGGATAATGCCTAGATTGACAATGTGGATGATTACAAGGATGATGGCTTTCTTACCAGTCAAGAAAGAAGAGGAGGCCACTTGGAGGGTCAGTAATGAGTTCTGTTTGGGCCACATTGAATTTGAAATTGAAATGTCTAGGAGATATCCATTTTGAAATGTCTAAAAGGCAGTTCATGAGGAGAAGTTTAAGAAAAAAAATTTCAGCGCAAACAACTGTAGTGGATAAAGAGGCAAGCAATGTCAGAGCCAGGAGGATCTAGGTTCAAGTCCTGCCTCTGGCACATGTAGACCTATAACCCTGGGCAAGTCATTAAATCTCTCAGTTTTCTAGGGGATGTCAAAGGCTCAGCCTGCAACTCTCAGGGTGAGATTAAAAATATAAATTAAAATATAGTGGGGAAAAATATTTTACAAAATAAATAAAAATACAATCAAACAAATAATTATCTTTTGTGATTTTTTAAGTGAATGTGCAGTTGTTCTTTCCCCTAAGGCAGAGGTCCAGAACATGCTGCCCCAAGGCCATATGTGGCCCTCTAGTTCCTCAA
Source organism: Potorous gilbertii (assembly GCA_028658325.1). Lineage (NCBI taxonomy): Eukaryota > Metazoa > Chordata > Mammalia > Diprotodontia > Potoroidae > Potorous > Potorous gilbertii. Next base: position 582,332,853 of record CM053770.1, on the reverse strand, counting down.
GTGTGGCCCTTTGAATCTAAACTTAACAGAGAGGTCAAAGGACTGCACTTGAGCACCTAGAGGGCCTCATGTGGCCTCAGGGTCAAAGGTTCCCCACCCCTGCCCTAAGGCATCTCACTTTAATATTGTTTTAACCCCCAAACAATTGTGCAATGAGCAAAATATCAAAAAAGGAAAACAACAAATAGGTAATGTTTCACAGCCAACAAAAGACATTAAGATAAGTACAGAAATCAGCCTTCACACACAAGAATAGTGGCTGCTATTTCTAATTGAGTTTGATACCACTACCCTAGGCACATCTTTAAGATTATGAATGCAAATAGCTAGCTTTTATATAGCACTTAAAGGTTTCCAAGACTTTACAAACATCATTTTATTTTATTCTCCTAACAACCCTTGAAGGTAAGTGCTTTTAACTTTTCCCCATTTTGATGAGGAAAGCAAGTCAGACAGAGATTAAGTGACTTTCCCAGGTCCACATAGCCAGAAAGTATCTGAGACTGGGTTTGAAGTCAGGTCTTCCTAACTCCAAGTCCAGCATTCTATGCACAAAGCCACTTAGCTAGCTCCCCACCTGGATTGATAAAGGAAACTCCCTCATGTGGGAATTCTCTATGTCAATGAAATCACTAATCCATTCTCTATCAACTCTTCGACAAGTGGGAATTGCTCCCTCTGGTGAGGGCTGCCCCTACACCTGAGGTTATTCCCAGAGACTCTCTTGAAACTGGAGGACAAATGGGTTAGTTTGTGAGGTCAGAAGTCACAAGAATGGTGGCAAAGGGAAACAATTTCAGTAAGAGGAGGTCCCTAATGTGAACCCAAAGAGAAATGTGCCTCCTGTCAGATAGGGAAAACTCTGGAGGACTTTCTATTTGCACTGAGGGACAGAGAAAGATCCCATTCTGTCCCGAAGGAGAGTTTTGGCTTTGCCTGAGAACATCTGGCAGTGCCAGATACCATACAACAGGAGAAGCTAATGAGGAAACAGAAGAACATTGAGAAAAGCAATGCCTGAGGACAGCAGCTGGGAATGATGAGGAATTTGAGTGATAGAGAATCCATTTTGGATTCAGAGAACTCAAGTTCAAATCCCAGCCCTCTTGCCAAGAATTGCCTATTCAGGTCTGCCTAAAAATCTATACAGATCTTCAGGAGAGAGTTATTTTGTTAGAAAAACAATAGCAAAGGTGAAATTTAGAACTGCATTATTTGGTCCTTTATTTTGTCTTCTCCATGTTAGAAAAGTTTGCATCTCTTTATAGTTGAGTCGTCTTAGATCTGCAGTTGGGCTCCACATGTTCAAGCCTCAGTACCATCTTCTTGGTATAATTTTTTTTAAATTAGCTCTGTTTGACTCCCATAGGCCCTCTATTCTGGTCATTGTTCCTTTTACCCTCAGTATTTAGGGCAATCTTGTCCTTCTTAGAACATATCGCTCTCCAACGTTGGTGCTCACCACACTTCTCACTGTAAGTTCTTCAGGTATGGTGGCTGTTCACTATGACAGCAGCAGTGTTGTCAATCCAAAGAAAAGGGAAGGAGTTATTTTCTTAGGGTTTTATTTGAGGTTTTATTTTATTTTATTGAATTTTTCCAATAAACTTTCCTCCTTTAATTTTGTAGACTGTGTATTTGAAAGAGAAGCTGGTATCAGTGAATGGAGTGCTGCCAGGTTGGGATTTTCACAGATTTTCTGGGTGTAGGCCATGAGCCAGAGAAAGTAGAACTCAAAAGTAAAACTGAGCCTTTTAGTTGTGAGAACTTTGGACATTAGGATGATTCTCTAGCCCCCACTGTTAAGAGCCAGGTATGTTACATTTCACTCCACCCCCTCCCCAGGGTTCCCTGGGATCTTTTAGGGGATAAGCCCATATAGATTGTGTTGCCGAAACTTTAGGGAATTTTAGAGAATTTTAGCACCCCAGTTCCATTTAACCACTTAATAGTCAAATTAGCCTTTACAAATAAATGTTTATTTCAAAAGTATGGCAAGAACAAATATACAAACATGCTGCCCCGTCTTCCCCAACACCTAGGGGATTTAAGCTCTCCCCTACTACCTAGTTCTCTGGGAAAGGGAGGGAAATGAGGTTCACATTTTCATTTCATTCCTATACAGCACTGTCTCACCCAGTCCAAAGTCTATTTGGACTTGATCCCAGCACCTTGGCTTCTCAAGGATTTCCTGCTGGGCTGGCAGAAACAGCTAGCCTGGAATCCAGGCTGTAAGGTCACCTTGGCTCAAGCTCCTTGGTGCAGGATTACTCTCTGCACTTACAACTAAAACAGAGAAATGAAATAAGACCAAAACCTTAAACTCAGTTTCTCTGGGCCATAGAGCCTAAAGAAAATCTGGAAGGTGCCCTTTACCTCACCCAGCTTAGTGTCCTTGTTGTGAATGGAGACCTTTACATTTAGATGCCAATGGAAGAGAGAGACTATGGTAAAAATTCCACCAAGTTCCAGGTATGTAGCCAATAGAAAATGGCTGGTCCCATCTACATGGTTGATTGGTTAGTTGTTTTCCCTTGCACTTGAAGAAAACCAAAATGATATCACTATGTTGGAGTCAAGGTACAGCATCTCCAGCTATGCCTGACAAGACCAATACAGGTTGGGTACAAACAGTCCGTACGAACATTTGGAGTGGAGATGTCTCTAAATTTGTGCATCTCACATTTCTTTTGAGCTATAGCTATTCTGCTTTGCTCATAGAATACATGGTCTTCTGTGATGAGGACCTGCCACACTGGGCAGTCCTGTACCAGGGTCTTCCCTCTCAGTTGATTCCAAAGTTATTCAGAGAGATCTTGAGAGACTGCTTTTTTCTGACCACCCCTCCCCCACACACACACATAAAAACATTCTCCATAAAAGAGTCTTTTAGGCAAACATACTTTTAGCACTTCAACATGGCCAGCCCAATGTGGCCTACTGCCCACATAGTAGAGGAAGGTGGGATGTCAGAGTCAATAAAAATTTAAGTTCCCACTCTGTTAAGGGCTGGGGAAACAAAAAAAGGCATAAAAGGTAGTTGCCCTCATGGGGCTGACAATCTATTGGGGTAGATGACCCATAAAAGGAAGGTAAAGAGAGAAGAGGGGGTGGGTAAAGAAGGTGTGAGCCTCTGAGATGATTTCATTTTGCAGAATGAGTTTCTGGAGATCATAAAGTTCAAGAAAGCAGGTGAGTTGGAAATCATGATAATTCCCTAGATGCCCTCCTTAGATGGTAGAGCATCCCAGAGGAGCTCCCAGATGTCCACCTCCCACCTCTCCATCCAAAGGGAGGAAGGGAAGGAGGGACCCCAGAAGCAGGAGGTGCTGAGTTTCAAATTGATTTCATCTTACAGAATGAATTTCTGGAGATCATGAAATCCAGAAAAGTAGCAAGGTGGGAAATGATGAGGAGAATTCCTTCCTAAGAAAATATCTTTTCCCAGAAAATGAGTCCCTGAGATCTCCCACCTGCATGCCTCCATTTTAGGTAATCTAGGCATTCACTAAAGGCTGGTCACACAAACAGGTAAAATTAAATGCAAACAAGTAAGACTTGTGAGTTGCTTTATCTATCACACATAAGAAAAATTCACTGTTTAGCATAACTATCTTTGAATGTCTAAACAAACTCAATGAAATATTAAAAAGTCAGTATGATACAGTGAAAGGAGAATTGGATTTGGCATCCAAGAAGATGGGTTTACTTTCTGAGTCTACTGCAAACTAGCTCTGTGACTTTGAGCAATTGGCTAGACTTCTTTCTGCCAGTTTTCTAATTTGCAGAAAGATTGAGATGCAACAGATGACCCTTAAAATCCCTTTTACTTCTAAATACACAACACTATGCTCCTAATATTAAGAGATTTAGGTCTACTCACAATTGAACAAAATGTTGATACACTGAAAATAAGTCTGATTCCTATGCAAATATCAATTTACCTCTAACTTAAGATAAATAAAATAAAACAATGAGAAAAAATTAAATAATATTCCTCAACTTTGGTTCAAGGACTTTGAAAGATAAGGAAGGATAACTGAAATAAGATGAATCCCCAATTACTCTGGATTCTCAGCTTCCACTTGGAGAGGCAAATGTATACATCTTGTTGGCAATCAGCTGCATGAATTATGCCAGGGAATCTTCAGGCTCTGTCAACCGTGACAAGCATTTTACTCAGGAATGGACAGTTTGCATTCCAGAAGTAAGAGGAATAGTGATGTAGAGAACTCACAGTCAGAAGGCCTGGGATTTTATCCCAGCTCTCTCACTTTCTGGCTAGATCACCATGAGGGGTACATGGAGTGTTCAGGGAGAACTAGCCCCTCTGCCGTGAGAGCTGCTGAACACTTTTCAGGGCAGTTCATCCACGTTTGGTGTGCAACTTCACCCAACTCTCATCCATGGCTCCAAGAAGCTGTAGCATATACAGTAAACTGATCTTAGCAGGCAGACTAAACAAGGTTAAAGATAACCAACAGAACTTAAACTTGTTGGTGAGTTAAGGGGATGTCTACCTCAAGTAAGTGAAGACTTTCCCTTGACAGAATGAGAACAATTTGTTCCGATGGCTATAAAAGTAGCTGAAGCAGGAGCTCTGGAGCACTTAGAGCTTGGTCAGGCATCAAAGACACCAAGGTCATCCATAGCATCCTGGGCCATCTCTGATTGTCCTGACTTGTTTTCCACTGGACTTGGATGACTCCAGAAGAGAGAGTGACGCTGATGGCTTTGTGCAACTCTGCCTCACTTAAATCCAATTCATTTGGAAGCCAAGACATTACCCTGTGATGCTTTTGGGATGAAGGATAAGCAACATATCACCACATTTAAGTCACCTCCCATGCATGAACTTCAGTTTCCTTATTAGCAAATTCAGTGCAACGGATTGGATCAAGTGTTCATTTTGTGGCTTGTGAACTTAGCTATATTTTAAAATATTGTAACAACTATTTCAATAAAATTGTTTTACTTCTTTATTTTATGGATTTAAAATCCTGAGAGAAGGGGTCCATAGATCTCACCAGATGGCAAAAGGACTTTATGACCAAAAAAAGGTTAAAAGCCCCTGAACTAGATGATCTCTCAGCCCTCTTAACAACTTTAATGTTAGTCTCTACCTTTTTATTTCCTTTAAAAAAGAAAAAATATCTTGTAAACTAAAGTGCTACTTAAACATAAACTGAAGATGATTACGAACTGTGTTTCCCAAAGCATTATTTCTCAGAACTTAAGGATTCTGCAAAACAGTCCCAAAGGTTTCTTGAAGAAATCAGATTGTAGTGAGATAGGAATCTGCCATGGTATGAAGGAAAGAAAAGAATGCTGGATTTGGACTTAGCAAACCTGGGTTGGAATACTGGTGCTATCATGTGTTGCCTGCATGACATTGGGGGCCTCTTGGGGCTTGTTTCCTCATCTATAAATGGAGAGGTCTGGGTCCCATCCAGCCCTAAATCTGTAATAAAGACATGCAGCAAACTATCTGTGGAGGAAGGAAAGAAGCATCAGAAAGCAGCCAAAAGTAATTATAAGCCTGAAAAGCTGGCTTTCTATTGGCCTGCAATCAAACACTGAATGTACCCATGCACATGTGATATAGAATCAGTTGATTATCATTCATTCTCAAAAGAGAACATTGATTCGACCAAAGGCTGTTTTAGGATTTTTTTTGAAGGGGCCGCTTTTTCGCTTGTTTTGTTTTAACTGAAGACTATGTGAGAGCCCCTTGTTATGACCGTGACACTGGCTGGATTTTCTATGGATGTCTTCATATATCATGTATGGGAAAGAGTAAGAGTTTAGTGAGGGGAATGAGCAGATGATGAGGGCACAGGCCAGTTCTGCCCCTAAGAACTTCCTGGTTCCTTTCAACTTTGTCTGGAGCATGACAAGTTGAGGTCAATTTTTAGAAAGTTCTCAGTGTATTGAATATGACATCTATACTCTCAGTACATTCAAAACGCAGAATGAAGGACTTAAGGCTGAAAGGGACTCTAAAGGTCATCAATTCCTTCATTTTACAAATGAGAAAACTGAAGCACAGAGAGATAATATAGCTTGATGCCAGATTTGAACTTAGGACTTCTGACTCTATCTACAGTCACACTCTCACTGCCTCCTAAAATATGCCACTGTAGGAATTTCTTACTGCTCATAGGGTTGAAAAGGGAGAGCAGTATCTCAACACAGGTGGGAGCAGACCCATCATGAAATGATCACAGGTAAGCAGTTTGGCATACTACATCTTGGCCATTCTGGATTTTCCTCTGAAAGACCACACCCAGGCCAGCCCTTCCTGTCTGTGGCCTCGAGGCCACATATGGCTTTTTATGTCCTCAAGTGCAGCCCTTTGACTGATTCAAACTTTAGTTTTTGGACTTGGATTTGGGATATGGAAGTTTGGATTCAGCCAAAGGGCTGCACTTGAGGACCCAAGGGCCACATGTAGCCTCCAGGCCACAGGTTCTCCACCTCTCCTCTAGGCATTAGTCCCATGCTCCTTTCTTTCCCTGGTCTAGCCCCTCTTATTGAACTAATCCAAACCAATAGCTAATAACCTGTAAATGTGTTACCTATGCTGCCATGAGCTATATCACTGACAGTATCCCTCCCCTAGCGAAAAAAAAACTTCAGGGGCTAAAATACAAGGTAATAATCTCTTTAAGCTGGAGTTTAAAACCCTATGCTACCTGGCTCCCAATCAACAAAAGAATAATGTAAGCTCCTGACAGGCAAGAATTTATTTTTTTAAAATCTTAAAATACTCACTTCCCAATAATGCCTTACATATTGAAAGCATTAATACATTATTGTTAAAGTGACTGCATGAGGGGGTAAGGGGACCCTCCTGGAGATACGGAAAATAAACTTGATGTAGAAAACATGCCACTAATAATAAGAACTTCAGGCACTGAAGGGGGCCAAAAAGGGAACTCAAATCATCCTGCTAACATGGAGTCCTCCCTTACAGACACACACACAGATACAGACACAGATAGACAGACACACACACACACCAGTTGTAAGTATTAAATGCCTACTGTGTACTTAGCACTGGAGATACAAAAACAAAAATGAAACAATTCTTGATGTCACATTATATTGAAGAAAGGCAGAGAAGACAAAATGCACACAGAGAAGTAGATACAAAATATTTTTTAAAAAAATCTATATAAATAATAATTGGGGAGGGGGGTTGACATGAACTGCTAATGCCTCTTGAAGTCTGTGCCTTGAAGGGAATTGCAGGTGCCAAGTGTCAGAGGTGAGGAGAGAAAGCATTCCAGCCATGATAGACAGTTTGAGCAAAGGGTCAGAGATGGAATGTCCTATTCGAGGAACAACAAATAGGTTACTCTGGCTTGAATGCAGAGTGCATAACAGGGAGTTCCGTGTAATCATCCTGGAAAGACAGGCTGGACAGAGATTGTGAAGGGTTCTTAATGCCAAAAAGAGGAGTTTGGATTTCATCTTAAAGGCAATAGGGAGTTACGGAAACTTCTTGAGGAGAGAAATGAAGACCATCCTGGTGCTTAAGAAATACCAATTTTCAGATGGCAGAGGAGACTGAAAAGGGGCAGAGAGACCAATGAGAAGATTATTACAACAGTCCAGGCCAAGATGGTAAGGACCCAAACAAGAGTGGTTGTGATTTGAAAGATTAGAATTTTTGAAGAAAAACCTGAAAAATTCTATGTTTAAACTGAATGTTTATACCTTTAAAATGTATACACCTAGAGCCTAAGTTCATAATTTCTTATATAAACTTATGTTCATTTTTATTGACCCTCATCTGACCTTGACTTATAACATCTTAATCTTCTTTGTCCCAGTCAAACATTCTTGGATGAGCAGTTAATGATTCAAACTATGTTCAAAGAGCTAAAGTCACCAGAAAAGTTCACGTTTCAGAGGAGCCTTCAGGATGAATCAATTTTCAGGCAGACTCTTCCCCTTCTAGTCTATCTGCTTTGCAAATTATTTTTCTATATGTGGAGCTTGTTTGTCTAGGGGGATCCCTGTGCTCAGTATGGCTCCTTAGAGAGTAATACTAACCAGGTCTGAAAGACCTGGCTTACACAAGGGGCATGCTGGTAAATATTTAACAACTGGCTGGGGGAAGAAAGGAATGTATACCCAACATACTTCTAAGAATAATCTTAATTATTATCACTTTCTGCATTGCTTTCTGAAGTGCAGACATTCAACAAATCAATAAACCAAGTCCTGATGTGTAGCATTTGCTGATCTCCAAAATGTAAATGTTCACACTGAAAATTTAACAATTAATAGCTAGTGGTTTTAGGATGGAACCAAGATAGCATAGCCAAGGCAAGGACTCATCTAAGTTCATCCAAATTCCCCTCCAAATAACATTAAATAATGCCTCAAAACAAATTCTAAAGAAAAGTATGGCGTGAAATAATTTTCTAGCTCAAGACAACTTAGAAGGTTAGCAGGAAAGGTTCTATTTCGTTGGGTAAAAGTGAAGCACAGTGTGGCACAGGAAGGATGAACTAGCACAGTTGGAAAAAGAGCAGGTCAAAACTTCCATGGAAATAAGGCTCTATATCCAGAGACCACTGCACTTACAGCTGGGTGGCATAGGGAGATCCAATTTTATAAAAAAGAAACCTAGTCCAGCCCCATATTACAGATGATGGACTACGCCCACAAAATTGGAGTGATCTCCCCAAAGTCACATAAGTAGTACCCAGCAGAGCATGGATTGTCATCCTAATCCTATAATTCAAAATCTAGCACCTGCTAGCTCAAAAAAAAGATGGAAAGGAAAGGAAAGAGAATAACTATTTATTAAGTTCCTACTGTGTACCGGACACTGTGCTAAATGCTTTACAAATATTATCTCATTTGATCAAACTGAAGGTCACTGGCATCAAGGGTCTCAACATCATAGAATTTTAGTGTTGAAAATTACCTCAGCAGCCATCCAGTACCACTTGCAACCCTCCTCCCACAACTGATATTAGCAAGCACTTATCTAGCACCTTAAGGTTTGTAAAGCCTTGGGTTTGCAAAGTGCTTCAGCAGGCACTACAAGTGCCTCTTGAAAGCCTCCAGAGAGAGGAAGTCCACCACCTCCTAAGGCAGCCCAGTCTACTTTGAATCAGCTCTAATTATGAGGTAGTTTTTCCTGAAATCAAGTCTAAATATTCCTTCATGTTCCTTTCACTAGTTGTTCCTGCTTCTGGCCACTGTGGTTAAACAGAAGGAAAGGGCAAAATAATAAGTATTTATTCAGCACCTACTGTGTGTCAGGCACTATGCTAAGAACTTCATAATTATTCTACATCATACCTATCAGATCGGCCAACATGACAAAACAAGAAGATGATAAATGTTGGAGAAGATGTGGGAGAGTTGGAACACTAATTCATTGTTGGTGGTGCTGTGAGCTGATCCAACCATTCTGGAGAGTAATTTGAAACTATGCCCAAAGGGCTACAAAAATGTGCATACCCTTTGACCCAGAAATATCACTTCTAGTACTCTATCCAAAATGGGAAAGGGTGCCATATGTACCAAAATATTTATAGCAGTTCTCTTTGTGGTGGCCAAAAACTAGAAATCAAGGGAATGTCCATCAACTGAGGAATGGCTGAACAAGATGTGATATATGAATGTAATGGAATACTTTTGTGCTATGAGAAACAATGAACAGGAAGACTTCAGAGAAGCCTGGAAAGACTTATATGATCTGATGCTGAGTGAAAGGAGCAGAATCAGGAGAACTTTGTACACAGCAACAACCACAATGTGCAAGGAATTTTTCTGGTAGATTTAATATTTCATTGAAATGCATGGACTTAAACTATTTCCCATGAGCTCTTGAGACAAAATGCCTTCCACATCCAGAAAAAGAACTATGGAATTGAATGGCAGATAAAAACAGACCATTTTCTTTTGCATTATATTTTGCTTTGTTTTATTTTATGGTTTCTCCCATTCATTTTAATTCTTCTATGCAACATGTATTTAATTAGGAAAGTATGTGTAAAGCCTATATAAGATTATAAACTGTCTCAGGGAGGGAGTGGGGAGGGAAAGGGGAATGAGGGGGAGGGACGGAAAAAAAATCTAAGATATATGGAAGTGATTGTCAAACACTGAAAACAAAATAATTAAATTAAAAAATAAAAATAATTAATAAAAAATTAAAGAACAAAAAGAATAATAACTAAAAAAGAACTTTACAATTATTACCTCCCCTGATCCTCACAACTACCCTGACAGGTAGATGCTCCTATAATCTTGATCTTACAGTTGAGGAAATTGAAGCAGATAAAATGACTTACCAAGAGTCACGTTGTTAGTATGTTGGAATCTGGATTTGAACTTGAATCCTCCTGAATCCAGAATCCACTATGAACACACCTGATCCTTCTTCCACATCACTGCCCTTCCAATACTTGGACACAGCTATCATATCCTCCTGAGTTTCCCCCAGCCTAGATACACTCAATTCCTTCAATGGATTGGTCATGACATCAGGGAAAAAAATTGTTCTTTCTGGGAAGGCAAGTCCTGGAGACCTAAACCATATGCAGCTAATGGAAATGGAAAACAACCTTTCTCTCCAGGTCTCTGTATGTGACCCTTCTGCTGAGGGTGAAAGAGATGAGCTACTATCTAAGAAAATGCCTATGACATCCAAACACGGGGTCGTATCCCTCAATCACCGCCTCCTATACACAAAGCCCCTTGTCAAAGTGACCTTTTCGATATGTCAACACCTGACTACAGTTAATTAATAAGGCCTCCCTGACTTCAAGGACCTCCTTACAGAGCTGTGAACTAAGCTCAGGGAAAGTGATAGGGCTACAGGCAATGCTAGGCAGGAGGGTCCATGGGGGTCCAGGACACCCCCAATGGGAGATGCTGAGTATTAACACAAGAACACAGATCTTGATATGGAATGAACCACAGAAGCTATCTGGCTCAGCACCCTCATTTTTCCAACCGGGAAACGAAGGGTCAAGGAGGCCGAATACCTTGTTTGAGGTCACAACAGTAGTGCCAGAGACAGAATTTGAAGCTGGGTCTTTTCATTCTAGAACTCCTAGAACTAGTGCTCCTTCCACTGTACTACCCAATTTTCACTTGCTTTTTCTCTAGAGCCCATCCATACAGGAATAAAGTATTGACCCAGGACAATGGCAATTTTGTCCCGACAGGCTTTAACAAAAGCTACTACAAAGAGGAAATTGAAAAACTGAGAAACCTGGTGCTACGAGTTTTGTCCCTGATCCTTTTTCACCTGGTCTTCTGAGTGTATGGATCTGGTCATGTCAATTCTCTCTTCAGAGAGCCACCATCACTCCCTATCACATGTTGAGTAAAGTAGTTAGTTTCAGACTCCTCCTGGCATCCAAGGTTATCTATAACCTGGCACCATACTACCTTTTCAAGTTTAACTGGCAGCCTCTGTGTTCTGGACAAATGGACAATTCCTTATTTCTATGCATGTGTCAAGGCTCTCTGGTGTTGCTCAAATTCATCCGTAAACAGGGAAGGCCATCATCACCCCAGTACTCTAGTGCAGTGAGGATTCATTTGATATTAAACAATAAATGTGTAGTTGTCTCAAATGACCATTGATGAAGAGTTTTAAATGCCAAACAGAGCATTCATATTTGATCTCTGAAGAAAAGGAGCTCATTGAACAGAGGGATGATATGGTCAAATTTATCCAATTAAAAAAATCACCTTAGCAACTGACTGTCGCATGGATTGGAATAGGATTTGAGCAGGGCTGTACTAAATATTTAACAACCAGTTCTCTAGGGAGAAATATATACACAATATACTTTTAAGTTTAATCTGTATTATTAAAATTTTCTCCATCACTTTTTGAAGTATTGACAATCAGCAGAACAATAAATCAAGCCCTAGTGTCTAATGTTTGCTGATTTCCTAGGTGTTCATGCTCACACTAAAAATTTAACAATCAGCTTTCAGAAAGTGGTACAAGTTGGTGCCAGCACAGCAAGACCAATTAGAAAGCTAGTGCAGTAGTCCAAGGTACTGACAAGAAGCACTGTTCTGTCTTAGGAAGCATCTGAGAGCCTACCTCACAGCAGGCACCCTAAATATAGACATTTTCCCAAGTTCTTTTCTTGATTCTTTATCAAGATTCTTTATATATTATTCCATCCTATCCTTTGACAATTTCTTCAACAGAGACAGCTTCAAATAATACATCCATGCAAATAATTCCCAAATACTCACCAGGGCCAGGGAGGCCTAACTAATTATCTGTGTTCAAAGCTGCTTTCTTGAGCTATAGACTTGCACACTTTAAATTCCACAGGTTAAAAATTGGATGCATCTCCTTCAGACTTAATCATACCTGTCAATAAAACCACCACTCTCCCCAAATCATCTTCAATTTCACTTTCTCCCTCATTCCCAATATATAACCAGCTTAAGTCCTATCAATTCAACTTCCAAAATATTTTTTGAACCCATTTCCTCCTTTCCAGTCCTGCTCTCCCCATCATCAGATTTTCATTATCTCCCACATGGACTCTTATAATAGCTTCTTCAACTGTCTCCCTGACCCTAATCTTGTCCCAAATTCTGTGTCTCCTACATACTGCTTATTTATTAATCTTCCTAAAGTATATGTCATTCCCCCAATCACAAATGCTCGGTGGATGATTATTCCTGCTTAATACAGCACACACACTTTACACAGTGGTTTCTAAACCTTCTGAAGCAACATACATCTTTTAAAAAAAGTTGTGTCCCTCAAACTTCTTTTAAAATCTAGGCAAAGAATTTTATTTATATCTTAATAATTTTATGACAACATAGACATTTTAAACATGTGATAGGAATAATATATAAAATAATATGAATTGTCATTTTAAGTTCATTACTTAAGGGGATAATAGATCTAAAACTGATAGAGACCTCAGAAGTTGTCTAGTTTAATCCCCTCATTTTACAGATGAAAAACTTGAAAATGTGACTCTCCCAAGATGAAAGAGCAAAGTCTTCTGATTCCAGATTCAGCATTCTTTCACTATGCCAGATTGCCTCTCCAAGGCCAACATGAACATAAGATGGTAGCAGGCAGCACCTTCACTTGCCCAATCTTTAAAACTCTTAAGGCATGAGAGGATGTTATTTCATCTGTGAACGGCACGTTCCTGACTATCTAGGCACCATCCAGTTTGTCCGTATCTTCCTAAGATGTGGTACTGTAAAAGCAAGCACCCAGACTTAGAGGATAGCTTGCTGTCACAGGTTCTTTGATCTGCTTTTCTAAAAGGAAAGCAACTTTTGAGAGGTTAACAATAATCACCTTAATAAAGCGCGCGCATACACACACACACACACACACACACACACACACACACACACACACACACACACATATATATTATTCACTTAGTTCAGGGGGAAAAGTTAGCATCCTGAACTTTAAAGAAAACACAGAGAAATAAAGATCAACACATACATCACAGATCAACAGACAGATCCAGCTGTCTGACCATACTTACATAGTGACCAGAGAGAAGCACCAATATCTGGGTTTTCAAAGCTTGAGGGCCTATTAGTGGCCACTCAGTCTCATCTAGTCAAACAAATACTTCTAATGAGGAAGCCCCAAAGTAAAACCTAACCTCAGAGTATTTATACAGTCAGAGGGCATCATAACCCTTGAGAACCAGTGACTCATTAAAAAATTAACAACAGGTGTGGGCCTCCCCTAGTCAAGCTTCCCTTAATGGGCAGGCCCATTAATGGGTGGGGAAGATCTTTAACTCTCATAATTGCCATCACAGCTATTAATTCTTTTCTCCATTATTTCCACCCTACCTATTCCATTTTGGTCTCATTTAATTTCTTCTAGGTACTCTTATAATACTTATCAAACAGACATTTTTTTGCCTTTCAGACTTTATTTGGACTTATGAGGTAACTCCCATTCTCTGGATTTGCTAACTGGGAATCTCAGTCCAAAGTATTTCTTCATAGTATTCAATATTTTCCTGTGGATGGGTCAAGCCTCGGTTAAATGGCGTAGAAAGGCCCTGCTACTTCTGAGTGTGTGGCTATGAGCAGGACTCTCTCTTCACCCACTCAACCTCATTCCCTTCAAGGGACTCTAGGGCTGCCGAAGGGCTCTAAGGTTTACCTTTGCATTATGCATTTCCCCTCTATAAGGGCAACTAGGTGGCACAGAAGATAATGTGGTGAAACCAGTCTTGGAATCAGAAAAGCTCATCTTCATAAGTTCAAATCCAGCCTCAGACACTTACTGGTTGTGTGGTCCTTGGAAAGTCACTTATTCCCATTTTCCTCAGTTTCTCATCTATAAAATGAGCTGGAGGAGGAAATGGCAAACCACTCCAGTATCTTTGCCAAGAAAATCCCAAATAGGACCACAAAGAATTGAACACAACTGAACAACAAAGACTCTGCTGTTTGGCGGCTTCCATGGGCTGGTCTTCATCTAGGGTCCTTTTGCCAGTGGGCTTGGGGCTTAGAATCCCTTTCCAGTTTCCCCAGGGCTGCTTTCTACTATACTGTTCATGCACTTGGTCTAGTTAACCTCAAGTTTCACCACAAGAAGTTAATGATCGTTCTATACATGCTGGGACTGAGTAGAGGAGTCTACAAGTGATCTGATTTCTTTTTAAACTTTACTAATATATTAGTGAGGCATCTGGCACCCTCAATCTAGGTCCTAACCTGCCAACATTTTCCCTAAATAATGCTCTTTTCTTTTCTTCCTTTTTTTCTTTGTTTTATTTTTTTGGATGAAATAGAAACTTTGTTGTATATTTGCTAAAGTTTTCAGTCAAGGTCAAAGTCATAAAGAACATCTTCTTTGGGCTGGGTTATTTAGCTGCCAAAGCCATCATAGCCTAAAATCATTTTAGCTTTCTTAATGGCCTTATCAATCATCAACCAATAAACACTTTTTAGGCACCTACTATGTGCCATGCGCTGTGCCAGTGCTGAGAATATAAAAAGAGGCAAAAAATAGTCCCTTCCCTTAAAGACTCATTATGGAACTTAAAGTCATCTAAAACACTTCAATCTTTAACCTCTCATATCTTCAACTCAATGTGAAAAAGTATATTAGGATATGGATAGATGCTAAGCCTATAGTCAAGAAAACCTGGAATCCAATCCTGCTTTAGATACTTATTAGCTATGTGACTCTGAGCATGGCACATAAACTCTGTGCTTCATTTTCCTCATCTGTTATAACAAGATTTTAGGGGATGCCCTGTTTTCCAGAGATATGATTCAGCCAGCAAGCTGTGCCCTGAGCTTGGCGTAACAACAATCCTTTGCCCTCACCCTCTGAATGATCTCAGCCACAGCAAAATCCCAGAATTTTGTCATATAAGTATTGCATTGCTTCGACCAGCAGCAGGTCTTCTCTGAGCTTGGGCAAACACCAGATAAGGACCCACATTCTGGTCATGAAGCCTAGCTATGAATGAAACTCATTACATTGTTGGTGTTATTTTCCTTTTCAGAGCTACAGCTCATTGCACAGTCATACATGTAAGTATTGAGATTTGTCTGCTCCACTAGGGGTGGGGCTCTGGCACACATGTCCTTGCTTAAAGGCATTTTCCTCACTTTGAAATTAAACATGTTTGATTTCTGACTCTCATGTCTCTAGCAATGTTGTTTGGCTCCAGTTCTCTCCAGGTGACAGTACAATAAGGGGGCTGGACTAGATGACCGCTTGGGTCCTTCTCGCTATAATCCAACCAATTTAAGATAGCAGATAATAATATGGATAGTAACTACTCCACAGCGTTGGGAGGCTCAGATGAGGACATTTTTGTCTAAGTGGCTGGGGGTTGAAAAAGAGAATGACTTACTCTTTCTGTATGTCCCCACTATTGTGCGGCTAGCCACTCTCTCCCTATTCCTCTTTTCTGGTGTGTAGAGAAGTTTCCTGGCACCTGCTGGAGGAAATAAAGCAAAAAGAATGGAGATTTCCCCAGCCCAACAAGTTCAAAGTGGTTTTCCTTCTGTTTGTCCCTACCTAGCTTCCTTCCTTCAACACAGTCAGCTCATTTGTGCCTATGGAAGCCAAGATGATCAGCATTCATTAATCTTTCCCTCGCTTTGGGGAAATTATAATTGTAGTGGAGGGCATTGCCCTTGACCCCCATGGAACATGCTCAGTGACTCTTTCTGGTTCCAGATGACCATGTAGAAACTTTTCGGGGACTGCTTCCAGCCATGCCTTAGCTGGTCGCTAAGGGGTTTGCACTGAGCTTACTTTGACTTTCCCATATGACAAGTAGTACTCTCTGTGCTCTTTTCATGCTGTCACCTACGGACTAAATTAAGTGAGTGCCATAGCCCATGGCTGCTCTTTCCACCTTATTTTTCCTGAGTAGACACAGTTCTTAAGGTGGACATGAAGGAATCCTTGTGTGTTTGAGAGATCCTGAGGTCCTGGACCTAATGACATGAATAGCAGTTTGATTACAACCATGGCAGGAGTGGGCAGGGGGCAGGGAAGACTCCTAT
This sequence comes from Potorous gilbertii, assembly GCA_028658325.1. Lineage (NCBI taxonomy): Eukaryota > Metazoa > Chordata > Mammalia > Diprotodontia > Potoroidae > Potorous > Potorous gilbertii. The sequence continues at coordinate 582,316,308 of CM053770.1, read as the reverse complement.
CCTGGAAAGAATGGCCCAAGCCTTTGTCATTTTACCAGTGGACATGTCTCAAGAGTGGTTTGTACAGTGCCAGCCTGTGGTGAAATGAAAAGTATCTAATTATCAGTCTTGCACATTGCTTGGTGGTCTGATGAGCTTTGAGTATCAGCTTCCTCAAAGTCTACAGCAATGGTTAGAAATTATTTTCTATTAATGAATGCTTATGTCTCTAATGTTTAGTATTTTTTGTATGTGCAGGAATAAATTTATTTTTCCCTTATATCTGACTCATATTACACTGTACACTGAATACCTTTTAAATTCCTCCTCCTCTTTTTTGAAGAAGCCTTAAAAGTGAACCATCAAGAAACTCATCCCCAGAATGCCAAGGTGGGGAATTTAACAAGTCAAAGAATGTGAGAAAAGGGAGTCTAGCCTTTTCATTAGAATCAGTCCCCCCAGGACTGACCCAGGTCCAAATCACATGATTGTGTACAAAACAGAGAATGGTCTTGAATGATAGGAATAATTCTTATCAATAAAATCTGTTTGGTTCATCTCAAGGTTCCATTTAGATGAGAGAGAAGTATGGAGGATGCCAGGGGAAGGAGGAGCAACCAGCAAATTAGAAAAAGTCTGTCTTCTCTCTTCATTTGTTCCAGTTCAACCATAAACTCTTTTCCCATAGCTTTTTTTTAATCTACACACACAACCAAAAAAAAAAATACCCACATGCTAAAGTATATCTTACAGAAACTGGTTTCTTTTTTAAGAATGTATACCTAATAGAGAAATTGAACAGACTTTTTTCCCCCCAAGCAAATAAGGAATAGAATATAGGCTCAGTGAGAAATAAAAGACAAAGAGGTAACACCATTCTGTTCCCAGCTACTAGGAAGCAGGTATGGTCTCTTCTTTTTGTCTTAGCATTCTCTCACCTTTGAGTTCTTAACCACTTCTACAACAGCAATAAGTAGCAGTGACATTAAGAGATAATGCTCACTAGTCATATGAGTCATGGAATCATACACTTTATCAATATATTGCTCCTCTCACTTGTTGGGAGATTTCTCTCACTCCCCTCTTCCCAACTTAAGAGAAAAGGGAGTTATCTTTTCCTTGGGCAGGTACAACTGACAAGGTCCTTGGATCAAAATACTAATGATTTATAACTCATCCTTCAGACCTTTATCCCAGCTGCATTTCAACTCCTTGGACAAAGTTGTGGAGAGCTCCTTTCATAAAGAGACCTTTCCAAACTTTAAGATGCTGCATAAATGTCAGTTACAGTTATTAAGCTGATTCTGAACCCCATTTCCTATGTAAATGCTTTTGCTCATATGCCTAGAATTCCTTTTCTCCCCCAAAACATAGACAATTCCTTTCATTGTCAAAGAAGTCCATTGAGAACAACAGTTCTCAAATTTTTCGGTCTCATTGGATTTCATTCTTTACATTCTTAAAATTATTGAGGATCCCCCAAAAAGTTTTTGTTTATGTGGGCAATATCTGTTGACATTTGCCTTATTCGAAATTCAAACATCTTCTTGCAATTAGAGTTACCAAACCCACTGTCATGGGGCTCTTTCCTTATTGGTGGAGATCAGTGCCCTATGCCTATGTAAGGAGCTGGGTAAAGTTGGAGGCAGCAGGAGAGAGGAGAGCACTTTAGTTTTCTTTGAATTGATGAGTCTTTTTGGACTTTGGCTGCTTCTGGTTTCCAGGTTCAAGAGAGAGAAAATGGACGATGCCAATCACACTTCATGTCACTAAAGGAAAAAACTGACATGAGAACAACTGGCAGTCCCTCATCAGATATCTCTCCCCAGTTTGCCACACTAGACTTTATGGAATTTCCCCTTGAGTGAGATCTGGAACTCTTGGTTGAGCAGAGTTATCTCATTTCCAATGGAGAAGTTCTTTTATTGTCTGGTCTAGATTCTATGTATAACATCTGTGATTTCCATTTTGCTATTGACTTGGAAAAATGGACTTCTTTGTACTTGCTATACACATTCATTGTAGAATTGGTATTTGATGGGGAGTTAAACCTTGGATATAAATCTTGGGTCCTCCTTTCTCCATTAATGAACAACAGTTAGAAGTGTTGCTTGTACCTCAAAAATCACATCCATTAGACTAACAATAAATAAGAAAGCAGACAGATATATATAGCCCAGGACCACTCCCACCCTTTCTCTGAGGAGAGTAGAGTGACCAGGCTTCTGACCCCAAAATACTTTGGCAGGATTTAAAATATCCTTTGTAGAAGGGTGGGGAAAGAAGAAGCTAGGAGAGGTCTACTGTGACTCCTTTCAAGCCACACGGAAACACCCTTGTGGTACATGTAGGGAATAGCCCTCGCTACGCTAGTATCATTATGAAACTTATTTTGACCTCACAGACTCCCTGAAAGAATATTGGTAACTTGGACCATACTTTGAGAACTACTGATCTAGCATTTCCCTACTATTTCTATTAAGATTTTATCTATAATTCTTGAATTTTATGCAGGTATGCAGGTATTGGTGCAAGTTCCTTATGGATTAGAGAGTATGTCTTTTTGACAATAGCTCTGCCTTTAAGATTTGCAATAACTTTTACATACTTCATTTGAACCTCACAACAACCCTGTAAAATCGGCACTACAGGCATACTTGTTCCCATTTTACGGATGAGGACCCTGAAGTGGCTTCCTGAGGAGGAAGGAAAGAAGCACTTAGAATGTGTCAAGCACTGGATGAAATGTTTTACAAATTACATCTCATCTCATTTGATCCTTACCACAACCCTGGGAGGCAAGTGCTATTACTAATCCCCATTTTACAGTTGAGGAAATGGAAGCCAATAGAGATCATGTGACTTGCCCAGGATCACATGGCTAGGAAATCTCTGAGGCAGCATTGGAACATAGGTCTTTTTGCCAACAGTCCCAAGTGCTCTATCCACTGCCACCTAGCTGCCAGACAGAATACTCAGATAGCCCTTAGGGGGAAAATTCTCATTCTGGTCTAGTTTGATTCCTTGTCCTGCCATTCTCTCTAATACCATACCATGCTTCCTTTCATTATTCACCATCATATTCCCCCGAAGAATCTACAAAAACATCTTTTACACAGAGTAGAGGACTGATAAACACTGGCTGAACGTATGGATGAATGAATTAAGGAATGAAATGTTGACTCTTTAAGTTTAGATTCAAGGGAAAGTATTATGCTTTTAATTTCCAAAAATGTTTGAATCTGACTGTCTGAGAGTTCCAGATATACAGGAGGTAGTTCAAAATCCAAAATACCAAGGAAATCTTTGGTTATATAATTATTGACTCCAATCCCCCAACAGACTATGCTTGAGACAGTCATCCTTCTCATCCCACCTCAAAGCCATTCTGCATTAGTCATTTTTATTTGACTAAAGAAAACCCCATAAAAAGCCTGTTACTGATACAATGTATTTTATTTTAAAATTCACTATTATGTTTTCCAAGTGAGCCATAATGCAAAGAGCTTCTCAGTTATTTTGTAGACATAATTTCAATGAAAATATTAGGAAATACAATTAAACATCTCTGTGGAATATGGGCCACCAGCATTTGAGAACCACGCTGTAATCTTAAGGGAAACGAAAAGCCAAATTCCAAAAAATATTGATGGTGGAAAAAAATGTTTTATAAAGGCATCTAATCCTAAAGCTTTTAACCTCTTCTAGTCATTTAAGGAGAAATTTGGAACTAAAAGGCAAGTAGTGAAACGCCTTCATTTTATAGATGAGGAAACTGAGATTCCAAGAGGTTGAAGTTGTTTACTTGAGGTCTCACAAGTAGTAAGGAACAGAACCAGAATAGAAACTCAAATGGTCTGATAAAAAAACCTGGCATCTCTTTTCACTTGACCACAAGGTCCCTGAATAGAATCTAGATAGCCAGGGGATGAGGCAAGAATGCCAGCTGGTCGAGAGGCCAGGGTGCTTGATATGATGTCAAAAAAAACCTTGCCTCTGATTCTTATTAGTTGTGTGATGCTTTGTGATTTGTTCCTCTTCAGCCTCGGTTTCTTCAGCTTTAAAATGGGCTTAATACCTATAGTGCTTCCCTCATGGGATCATTTTAAGGATCAAATGAGATAACATGTGTAAAATACTTTCTAAACCTTGAAATGCTGGAATATGTCGACTCAACAACCAGAGTGTTAAATTTTTAATGGGTTTATTTTATACTTTAAATGTTAGCCAGCTTTACATTTTAGGGCTTGATTTATTATTTTATTAAGTGTCTAGACTCAAGAAAGTAATGGAGAAAAATGTTAATAATGCAGATTAAACTTAAAAGTATGTGCTATGTACCTTTTTTTTTTTTCAGAGAGTTGGTTGTTAAACATTTACCAGCATATCCCCTGGCTCACAAAATGCTTTTTATTGTAAAATAAACTTTTTTTTATTTTATAGATAAGAAAACTGAAGCCCAGAAAAGGGATGTGACTTGCTTGAGTTATTGTAAGGAGTTAATGGTAAAACTTGGACCCAAAGCTAGGTCTCCTCATGCCTGGTCCAGGACTCTATAATACTATGTACTATTGGAATCCCCAAAGAAATCAGAGGAGCTTAGATCATAGATTTAGAGCTCAAAAGGATCTTAGAAGTCAGTTAGTCCAATCTCATTTTACAGATGAGGAAACTGTTCCATGCTGACTCCCCTGGGCAAAAAGAAGGATTCAAATGCCGAATATTTATACTGTACCTTTCAATCAAAATCCCTCAGTCTTTATGTAAGTATCCCAGGTTCATCCACTCAGCCTCTAAGTACTCAGGGAACTCATCAGGAGGCTTGGAAATAGGCTGTAATTCACTCATTCTCACGAGCATTTCTATTAAAGTATAAATGGCTGCATGGGCTTGCATTGAAACAAAAGAAATCAGCTATGTGTGCTGGTTGCTTGTCTGTCCAACACTCGGTTTCAATTATCTTGATTCATATTGAATTGTTCCATTTCCCTTTACAGAGTCTCAGCTTCTAAGAGACACTGACAAAGAAAGAAAAGAAGAAAGGAAGAAATAAAAGGGAAGGAAGGGAGGGAGGGAAGGAGGGAGGGAGAAGGGAAAAGGGAGGGAGGAAGGAAAAAGGAGAGAGGGAGGAAAGAAATAAAGAAAGAGAAAGAGAGTGAGAGAGAAAAGAGAGAAAGAAAGCAGCATTTACCACGCCCACCACTCAAAGAACAAATCAATACAAACAGATGATCCAGAATACTTTCATTGTTTATTCTGGTCCTTATCTAGACCAAATGGCATCCAACCAGCTTCTCTACCTCAATTTGTTAAATAACCATGCATGTTATCATCTTGATTGAATCAGGTGCTGGAGCTTCCTATTTACACCTATAAGCTGGGCACCTTCCCAAGGACTACAGGGTCAATAACAACTTTCAACACCTTCCCTGTAGTACACTGCTCACCCTGTTGTGTACCCTCTGCCATGCCATGTGGTGTATACTTTGCTATGCTGAGCACCTTCTGCCATTTTGAGTTCTGGGAGTAGATCATCTTTAAAACATCTGTGAATCATTCAAAGGGCCCCTGGAACTGCCCTAAAGGGTTTGGAATTTTAATTTAGTTACACAGAATCCCTTGTCACACAGGTTACTCATGTAATAGAGATTTGACAGATGAGCAGAGATGAGGGGTAAATTCTTTTGTAAAGACAGAGATAGAATGAGAACTGGCCCCAATATTTGAAACTATTTCAAAAGAAGCAATAGATGATGAGCTGGACTTGGAGTTAGTAAGATATAAGTTCATATCTGATCTCTAGCACTAAGTCACTTGCCTTATCTATAAAATGAGATGGTTGGATTTGATGATCCAAGAGATCCCCTCAAATTCTATATCTATGACACTAGATATATGGTCCATGCTTCATGTAAGGGATGGGTTAGCTGACCTCTAATAACTCTTCTAACATTGGAATTCCATAATTCTACAACTAGAACCAAGAAGTAACACTCAAACACTTGTTAAAATCTAGGGGAAAAAGTCTCTGATTATTTTCTGCATTTATCTTTCATTTTTCCACAGATTTTTCCTAGTCCTGTCCCCTCATCGCTTGTTTCTTCTGCCTTGCCCTTCTTCTGGAATATTCTCCCAATCACAACCTCACTTCATATCTGAAAACCTAGGTTTCTTAGCTGATGGATGCCTCCCAAGCTAACCTATGGCTTCAGGATGATGGAAATAAATCAGACCACCCAGCATAGTGAACCAGATAAGTGCTGAATTTGGAGTCAGAAAATTCTGGGTTCAAATCCTGGCTCATATATATTATGTGACCCTGGACAAATCATTTAAACTCTTAAACTTTCATTTCCTCCTCTGTTAATTGAGGAGGCTGTGTTCCCTGTCTCAGAATACCCTTCCAACTCTTAATCATAATCTATGATCCCTTACTCTTCCTCCTCCTCTCATCATAAAAATACCCACGTGGCTCTGCTCTCAAATCAGCTGTGACACTTAAGTGAATAATGACCATAGTTACAGTTTATATTAACACTTCAAGATTTACAAAGCACTGTACATATATCATGTGATTCTCACAGAAATACATTGAGGTATCATTTAGCATTCTCATGTAACAATTGAGGAACTGAGGCTGGGAGAGATCACAGAAATAGTAGGGTCTCTGAAGCAGGATTTGAGTTCAAGTCTTCTTGAATCCACCATTAAACCATGCTGCCTCCAGCAGTTGTACTGATCCCCCACTGCCAGAGCAGCCATGAATCGTGGGCTCAGTCATCCTAGATCTTCAACTTGGAATCGGAAAGACTTGAATCTGAATCTTGCAGCTTCACCTTAGTCTAGTCACTCAAACTCTTTTAGACTTTTTGTTTGTCCATCTATAAAAAGGAGGGGTTGAACTTGGTAGCCACTAAGATCCTTTTAAGGTCTAAATTTATGGTCCTATGAACTAAGAAGCGCCTCTCCTTATCATGGTCTGAGGATCTTCATTCTCAGCATTCCTTGGCAACACCTCTGATTGCACCCTCTCCCTCTTTGGAGAGGTTAGTTTTAACTTCAATACAACTGGGAGAGGGTTTGCCCCAGGTTGGAGGAGTCAACTCTACCCCCACACTGTGAGGTGAGTGATGAGACAATGCATCATTTTGGTTGGTCCTGGCCTCAGTGTAAAGACAGGATCTGGTACTATCCTAGTACCCGTCCTTCATTGACCCTGCCTCATCCCCAAGTCCCTTTGGTGCCTTGACTTAAGCAACATGACCTTCCCTTGGGGGTTTTCCCTTGAACATGACAAAAAAAGGGGCCTGTTCCTCTCTGCTGTGAATGACTCATCTAAATTCTTCTTCAAAATCCTCTTTATTCCCAGAAACAGATTTTGATACTGCCTCCCCCAGGGATGTAGCATGGAAGAGGTCCATGCTGGTTATACCATACTTAATAATAATAGTGCTGTCTTTTGGACGTGTAGATGATGCTCTGGACCCCATCCCCATCATTCCAGCATTGACTGAGCAGGTCCTCCAGTCTTGGGAAGGGATTTGCAATAATTGACCACACTGTCTTGGAGCCCACACCTCTCTGGTGAGCAATGTTGTAGGATCGATGGCTGTGAATCCTAGGATGCAAAGCTGGAAGTGACCTTCAAGGAAACCCAGAACAACTGGCCCAGACTGTGTCCATGGAAAAGAGTGAAGTCTACATGGGGTTGGAATCATGGTCTTCTTAGCATTTTTCTCTATTCAAACAAGCCCATCTGAAGAAATATATAAGTAGCATAACAGGTTGGATTTCTCCATTCTCTTCTCCTAGATAAGCCTATACTCCTGAGGCTTGAGATGGCTTTCCTAAAAGCAAATCCTCTCCTGAACAGGTGAACTGTTGGCCTACTCAAATCATCTCATGTGGCTATTATGGGGGAATTGTTTTTGCTTTAAAGTGCTACATAAATATGGGAAGGCAGTATGGTACAGTGGCTAGATGTATGATGTCAAAGGAACAAAGGGTCAAGTTCAAGTCTTTTCTCTGACATGTTATCTGTAGGCCCCCAAACAATCCTCTTAAATTGTTACAGACAAGTAGCTCATCTGCATCAAAATCACATCTGGACCCAATAAATTTACATCTGTAAACATCCCTGTGCTAATGCAACAACTATTCATGTTAAGTAGCATATCCATGCTAAGTCCTGTCCTCCAAGGGACCCTGTGACATAGGCAATTCAAGAATTACTATCCTCATTTTACAAATGACCAAACTGAAGCTCAGGGAGATTGAGTGACTTTCCCATGGCTGCACAAGTAATAAGTATCAGAGCTGGAAGTCCCATCTTTTAACTCCCAATTTAGCATTCCTTGCTTAACACTGATCTGGAACTTTTAAGGTTGTAAAGTACTTTACACACAGCAGCTAATCTGATTGTCACAGCAGCCTAGTAAGGAGGATGTTGTCACTGTTATCACCGTCTTCGTTATTGTTCCCACTTTATGGATGAGGAAACTTGGACTGAGAGAGGTTTCATGTTTTGCTGAGGTTCACACAGAGAGCATGCATCTAAGACAGGATTCCAACTCAGGTCTTCCTGACTCGAAATCCAGTATGCTACCCCCCTGAAGCACCTAGCTGCCTAATATCTGTTGCTGTTGCTACTGCTGTTATGAAGAAAGAGGAGGAGCAGGAGGAGCAAGAGGAGGAGAAGCAGAAAGAGGAGGAGGACAGAAAGAGGAGGAGGAGGAGAAGGAGGAAGAGGAGGAGGAGGAGGAGAAGGAGAAGAAAAAGAACAAGAACAAGAAGGAGGAGGAGGAAGGAAAAAGAGAAGAAGAAGAAAAGGAAGAAGAAGGAGAAGAACAAAAAGAAGAAGAAAGAGAAGGAGAAGGAGGAGGATGAAAGCAGAACAACAGCTACTGCTCTAAATGTATTGAAATGCCCTTTTCAGTAGTAAACCAGATTTCAAATCACAGGGGAAAACTCATCCTTGTTGCTATGGTCAGACCTTGCCTTCAGTCCCTAAACAGTATTACCCAGATAGCCCAGTTACTTAATTCACCATACTTGACACTAAATGACTACGAGGGCAGTTCCTGAAGAAATGTCTTTAAAATGTTTTGAACAGTGATGACACAACTGCAATGGAGATACAGCAAGCTATGCTGAATAGGATTCTGACCCCAGAATCAGGGTTTGACTCCCAATCCTTACCCTAACTTTATGCCTTTGGGAAGTAGCTTAACCCCTCTGAGCCTCAGTTTCCTTATTTATAAAATGGGATTAACTGCAGTACTTACCACTTAGTGGTTGTGATTCTCATATAAGAAAATACATGTAGAGTTCAGTAGTAGTGTCAGGTAACTAGTTTAGAAGAAAAGAACTCATTTAGAAGAACAAGTCAAGTAAAGTTCAGGCAGGGTTGAAACTACCACCCCTATAGAGAATCTGCTTTAGGAAATATCTGAGGATCAAGGGACCTAGGACAGTGTTGTACATGGATTTTCCTTCATCCACCTCCTACCAATACCTAGGATCCCTTTAAGTGCTTGGGTTTATATATAGTGATTTCAGCACAGGTATGACCTCTCAGTGCATCTGCTGCTAGAGGGAAGATTTCTGGATTTGCATGTGTTAAGCTTTAATAAGCTATGGACTGGAGAGACCTATGTCCTAGTTTTGTTAAATGGAGCTGTGATGGTATGGTTTGATGAGGGATGGGTGGGGTATCTGACCTCCTTCAAGAGTTCAGCTTCCAAAGATCTTGATGATTTTCTTTTCTTTTCTTCTAATTTGCTGTGAGTATGACACTGGGGAAGAGACAATCTACCTGCTAAAAATAAATTTAAGATGTCTAGTCAAGAAGCCTAGATAGAATCCATCTCCCTCAGCTCATGATAACAAATTTCACAGCACAGGGAAATAGAATTGTGACCCCACTTAATGAAAAGAGCCACAGGCAGCTGGAGACACAACTAAGGGAAGGAGCCTATCCAGGGTCACCAGGAAATGTAACTGCAGCTACTCTCTCCATCACGGGTGTTGGTGGGGTCTTTTCTAAGGTAAGGGGGGGTTGCCATAATGATTCCATACTAACTTGCGGCAATCAATAAACAATCATTTACAAATACTAACAGGAAAAATGAGACAGTTCCTTCACTCCAAGAGCTTAAATGCCAACTAGCTAAACATGCTTTACCAGTCCAATCAACTGATCAGTAGATATTTACTTAGCATCTCCTTTGTGCCAGACACAATGGCAGATGGTGGGGATTTAAAGATGAAAGTAAAACGATCCCTGACCTTCTGGGGTTGCATTCTAACAGGGAAGACAACCTGTACCTGTTCAGATATATACATAACACATAAGATAAAGGTAGGCTTTAGGGGAAGACATTAGGGTATATAAGGACCAGGAAAGATTTCATGCATCAGGCAGTGCTGAAAAGAAACTAGGGATTCTAAGAAGTGGAGGTGAAAAGGGAGAGCACTCTAGGAGTAGGGGACAATGAGTCCAAAGCAAAGGAGTCAAGAGATGATTATCCTGCATGAGGAATGACAAGAAAGTTCCCTATCGAGGTGAACCATAGGGTGCGTGGATAATAAGGCTGGAAAGAAGGGGCCAGCTTGGAAAGAGTTTTAAATGCCAAGCAGGAGTTTATGTTGTATCCTAGAAATAACAGGAACTCTTTCATAAAACTATCATAGAATGACAGAATTTCCAAGTGGAGAGGTTCCTTGGCTACTACAAACTTATATCTGACCCCAAGTCCTTCCATAACACTCATGACACATGGGATATCCATTCTCTGCTTGAAGACTTCCAAGGAAAGAGAACCTATCAATCGATCAATAAACATTTATTAAGTGCCAGGCACTGGAGATATATTAAAAAAAAAAGAGTCCCTGTCTTCAAGAAGCTTCCTTCTAATGAGGGAGACAACATGTCAACAAATATATTAATAGTGAGCTTCATACAGGATAAATAGGAAATAAAGGAGAGAAGGCACTAGAATGAAAAAGGGTTGGAGAAGGCTTTCTATAGAAGGTAGGATTTTAGTTAGACTTAAAGGAAGCCTGGTAACTTCCTTTCTTATTTCCTTACAGTGAGGGCCCACTGTCTGAATTAGTGGTTACCTGAGTCTCCCACTAAATCTAGGCCCAGCTTTCACATCAATCCTTGCCCATTTCTTCACTAACTGCCATACTTCCTATACCTATTCCCTCTCATCTTTTCTAGTTTTGGAAACTATCCCTATAACTTTCTAAACCAAAGTCTCTCTTTGCCACCTCCCATATACATGCTAAAATGTTAGCTCCTTGAGGACAAGGATGATTTTCATCTATACACTGGTACATCTCAGAGCTTAATACCATGCTGGTACACAGTGAGTGCTTAATAAACCCTTTTTCATGCATTCATTCCTAATGCAGCCCATTCCACTCTGGGATTGCTCATATTGATCTTTATCTTTTCCAGACATTAAGCCTAAACTTACCTCTTTGTAACTTCCACAATTTGCTAGAAATTCCTAAATTTCCTCTATCTATACAAAGAAAAAAAAAGGGCCACAAAGAATCAAGAAAAGTTCCATGAAGTTGTTGGTAATAGATATATTTCAGTACTGCTCTCCCTCAAATCCTTAAAATTACCAGTGTCTAAGGGCTAAAGGTAGTAACCTCAGACTTTCACATAAAAATAAATTTTGTTTAGCAATTTTTTTGTATATGTTGTGTATATATATATATATATACTTATATATATTATATAGTATATCTCATATATACTATATTATATATATAAGTATATTGTATATGTATATATAATATAAATATTTTGTATATTTTTATTCTATGCCAAGCACAGACGTAGACAAATCCCCTATTCAACATCAGTCTTTAAAAAATGAAAAATGATGTTTTTTCTAGATAGTAAGAAAAAACATACAATAATAAAGCATATTTGACTTTAGTTTGTTTACTATTTCATGGATGCAATTATATATGTAAGATGGTAGGATATTTAAAACACTAAAAAATGACTTGTTTTCAAATGCCTTAAAATTATAACTTACACAAAACCAACCTATGTGCTAATTACCAAACATGAAAATACCTGGAGAGTTACTACTAGGCAACCTTGTTAGCCCTTTTTAAAACTAAGAATGTATTTAAGAAATTATTCTTTCCTATATTTCAAAATTCATACTTGTCATTAAATAAAGAAGAATCTGCTTTAGAATGCTTTAAATAAAGAAGAATCTATTTTCTTTAGGTCTCATTGATTAATTGCACAAGTTCTAGTTTTTTTCCATCCAGATACATTCAAAGAGTTCTTTCTCAGAAGGTCTGTAGGCCCAGGCCCAGAGCTGTGGCTTCGTCAGTATTCCATACCCTGCTCTATCTCTGTGTCCAATGCATAACTCAGGGTATCTCAGGGCTGTGTTATCAGGCCCCTTCTCCTTTCTGGAAAGAATAGACTGGATCCCAATGACAACAGAAAGCAGAGCAGATTCCTGAAGAGTGTTGAGTATGGTGGAAGATTAGGGGAACTAAATGGTACAATGGAAGTGGTAGGGATCTCATAGAACAGTAAGGAGCATGAATAATACATTGTATGGCGACCACTGTGATAGATAGATGGTAGATAGATAGAGAGACAGATAGATAGATAGAAATGTATGTGTGTGATGTGTGTGTGTGTGTGTGTGTGTATGTAGGATTGTCCTTCCTGGTAGGCAGAAAGGGTAGCCTCTTCCTGGTATAGTTTCAGGAACCCCAGCAGGGTTCTTCTGCTGCTGTTTTACCACCATCAAAAAAAAGAAAAAGCAAAAGACTTCCTCACTGATGCCTGAATTTCTTGAAACAGAAGAAAGAGCACCTCCCTGCCAGGGTTATTGGGAGACTCCAATATCATAATAATTTTAAAGCACTTAGCACATGTCTGGCACTTATTAGAGGACTATATAAATATTAGCTCTTATTATTAGAGCATTTCTCTCTACAAGGCAGCTACATGGCATGGTAGATAGAACACAGACTGGAGTCAAGAAGCCCTGAGTTCAAATACAGCCTTAGGTACTTACCAGTTGTGTGTCCCTGGAACTCACATAACCTCTGTTTGGCTTAGTTCCTCAACTACAAAGTGGGAATAATGACCATACCTAACTCACAGGCTTGTTGTAAGGATTAAATGAGATAATATTTAGAATGTGCTGTGTACGGTGCTTGGCAGAGTGAGTACTAGATAGATGCTTATTGCCCTCCTCTCTTACCCTGAAATTAGAGAGTACCCCCACAAGAGTTAATATTCTAATTTCAATTCAAAGGAATAGGACCTAACAACCCAACCTGGGATTTCATTGGTATAAACTCTTTTACATTTCCTTTTCTCATAAAAGTAGAAACCTTCTCTGAGTCATGTCATGAATAATACTTACGCTGATGACTTTGTATCATTTTGTAGCACAATTCATATGAACATTTCTACCTAATGCCTATGACAATGAGAGATTGAGTGAGCTGCCCAGTATCACATAGCTCATTCAGCGTTTGGTGGGTTGACTGGCTAGTTGTTGTCCATTCTCACAGAGGACCAAAATGACATGTTGGAGCCCAAAATGATACATTACAGCTCACAAAGCAGGAACTATATAAATGTTTATTCTCTCTGTATCACATAGCATATGCAGTAAGCACTATGTAAATGCTTATTCTACACACACACACACACATACATACACACTTCAAAGGACATGAAACTCACCACAAGAAACTAATGGCAGATCCTTTCCTGAGAGAAATGCTTGACAGGAGTGAAGAGGCAGAAAGTAAGAGGGTTCTGGGTGCAAGAATCACTTGAGGGGGTAAGACCCCACAGGAGTTAGAAAGGGACAGGACTGAGGGCATGGGCAAAACAATCAGTCTACAGAACAGAAGTGGTGTTTCCTCTTCTGATAAAAGGAAGGCAATGAGAAAATGTGTACAGGTAAAAGTGTATTGAGATGGTAATGCAGATCAATTGGAGAGCTTATTCCCATGGCCTCTACGTTCCCAAGGAAGGAGGAGCCAAGATTCTTTGCTGAGACTAAAGGATGAAGCAATAGGATTAAGGCCAGAGAAGAGAGAACAACTGGACTACTTGTTGTGGGAAGTTTTCATTTAAAAAAAATCAATAAGGAATTGCTGAGAAACGACAAGGGTCTAAGTTGAGACTGGATATCATAAAATAGGCTAGTCGGACATGCATGGTGACTTCTCTCAGCAATACTCTGTGGCCTGGAAGCAAGAATAAAAACCACACTGTGTCAAATGACCCCAAATTGGAGTCTGATCTGGTAGTTTAGCAATAGATTTAGAGGTTATGGAGTCCAAGAGAGTGGTAGGAGAGCATTAAAATGGCTAATCATGGTGTCCAGGCTAGGTAGAGGGTCCATTATAGCCAGAAGGGAGCTAATGGAGAAGGGAAATAGAAGATATTGCTTCTGTTTGGTTGGGTATCTAGATCTGTGGGAGTTATTAGAGAGTGAGAGAAAGAAGAACTAAAAGAGGTTATGGTCAGATGGTAACTGTACTAAAGCATGGATCTTAGAAATGGAAGAGAGACCAATGAGGTCAGTAACCAATGGATGGCTACCATAGTGCTATGTGAGTATTGTAGAATGAGAAGTCAATCAATCAAGAGATATTTATTAAGCATCTTTTGGGTGTCAGGCACTGTGCTAAATGTTAGAGATACAAGTAAAAAGACAGAAATAATTCCTATTCATATGGAGTTTGGCTACAAATTAGGGAGACAACCAAAACATATAAAATACAGCATAAATATAAAGTGAATAGATAGAGATTCAGGGAACTCCAAAAGTCTTAGTGTAAGTTTAAGTTACCAAAGCTTCAAACTTTAAAGCTATTAAAGTTTAAAACTGCACTAAGACTTTTTAGGAAAACTTATAAATCCAAAGCAGTTAAATATGAGGTAATTTAGGAGGAAGGATATTAGGAATCAGGGAGGAATTAGGAAAGGTTTCATCAGAAAATGGCATTTTAGCTTTAACTTAAAGAAGAGAGAGAATCTATGAGGCAGAGATAAGGAGGAAGTTCATTCCAGGTATGTGGGAGTTGACCATCACAAAGACACACAGATAGGACATAACATATCATGTGTAAGAGAAAATCAACTTGACTGGCTTGTACAGTGAGGGAGGAGTAGTTATGTTCAATGAGACCAGAAAAATAGTTTGGAACAAGATAGGTCGAGTGATCTGATAGGTTTCCCTCATGAAAGTTGGTATCATGATAAGATATAAACAACGTGTATTTGAGATTCCCCTCGTTGCTACTTCATTAAGCTGGTTCCAGGTATGACAAGTCATTGTTGTGTTTCTCCTGCCCTGGAAAAGTATCAGGAGTGCAAGGTCTTACACTGGACTCCAGGTGAAAGCTTCATTGCTCCCTGAGCTAATCTGACCCAGCTCAAGATAAACAATACTTCTGCTGATGGTTTTGTATAATTGCATAGTATATTCAGTATGAATATGTCTTTGCAGCCTTTCAGTCTGGGGGCTCCACAGGAAACTAGCAATAATCTATCAATCAAATTTATTTACCCAAATTCTTCCATTATAGTCTGTCCTACTCCAGACCTCCCCTGGTACACAGGTCCTTTCTTAGGCATCTCAAAGGCTACATTCAGGCTCTTCCAGACCCTGTCAGACCAGAAGGGTTTTGAGCAGCGACATATGTGAACTCTCCAAGAATCAGGCTAAGTCTGGACAGGCTCATCACCAAAGGGGTGACCACTAGGTGATGAGATATCTTTAATCCTCTCATCCGGTTGTCAATGAGTGTATCCGTAATCTTTATGGCAAGTTGTTGGGCAGCACAGAGGATAGAGTGTCAGATCAGGACCCTGCTTTGGATACTTTCTAGCTGTGACTCTGGGCAAGTTACTCAATCTCTGACTTCCTCTATTTCTTTATCTGTAAAATGGGGGAAATAATAATGCCTACCTCCCAGGATTATGACAAGGATAAAATGAGATAATAGTACTTCTGCTTATGTTTGTAAAGCACTTTGAAAACCTTAGCACCGTAAATGCGAGCAAGCTACTCAGGGAGAGATATCCAAGTTGCAAGCAAAATTTCAATTTCCTGTAACCTAAGCAAACCAAAAATTTACATTTACATATCAACTTAGAGACCACCTGAGAGAGACAGATATAAGCAGCATAGCTTTGCAAAGATGTATATTCACGTTAGAAAATGAATTGTTGGAGCAATAGAAAGTGACTCTGCTAAAGAAATCCTATTTATGGGTAGAGTAGAAAGATCATTCAGTTCCTAGTCAGTAATCCTGTGTTTAAGTCCCCACACTTACCAGCCATAGGACTCTAGGAAAATCACACCAGGGGGGTCTTCTATGAAAGGGAGATCACTCAATCTCAGAGCCAGCAGGAACCTCAGAGATCATGTATTCCAACTTATATATAATTATATATAACTAGATAAGCATATTCTCTATAACATTCTCATCTGTGATGTCATGGCCTCACTTCCCTGATGCCATGGTCTTCTTTGGGAAAGAAGGACAGACAAAAAACAACAACCTTTTTCCCTGGTACATAATAGATTCTTAATAGATGTTCACTGATTGATTACTTTAGCAGGGATGGTGTTTGGCGGGGAAAGCCCTTTATAATATTTACAGAGCTACGGAGTATATGTGTTAATCTCTATCAGTTATAAAAGGGCTACATTCATTTCCTTTTAATTGTCCAATTGTATAGTATGAGGACAGAAATGATTCTCACTCAAAGCAGATGACTGGGATACCGAACACCCTGAATGTGCCTCATATCCAATCACCCTAGATCCTTTATTTGGGCTCTAAACTGTGGGTGGTCAATTTTTTCTTTCTTCCTTTTTAAAATTCCCTTCTCTGTGCACAAAAACCACAAATAGATAAACTAAGGATAGGTCCTGGCCAAAAAGTGAACAAGTAAAATAACTGAAAATATAAGAGAAGGCTTATATCCTCAGTGGATACAGTTAAAGCCAAAGGCAACAGAACAAAATTGTTGCTAAGACTATCGCATAGGCACCCCCATGAGGTCCTCATACAGGAATTTTGTACTAATGAGACCCCAGAAATAGTTATACAGTTTCACCAAAAATGTAGGAAGAGGGGAATACTCCCTCTTTGCATGGAATGGCACTGGCTGGCTGAGTTCTCAGGTCAAATAGCATGGATTCAATGGGTAGTTCTACTTTGCTGACTAGTCTGATGCTGATCGACAACTCAGAGAGTCACTGAAAGAGGACAAAAGAATGTAGAAGGACTCTGGACATATCTTTACTCTCCCTCCCTCTCTCCCCTAATTGATTCAGTGGAAGGGAGGGTGGGGGGAAGATCCTTGCGAGTATTATGAAGGTACAAAAAGTACACATCCGATATAAGGAAACACCAGGAAAATAATCACTATAGAGTCCTAAAACAGTTACCATCATCCTTTTTCATTTAATAAGCTCTATTTAGCAGCTATATGCCAAGTACTGTGCTAGGAATACCAAATATAAACAAAAAGCAGTCATGAAACCATTCCTATCCTCAGGATCTTATCGCCTCCACACAGATATCCTTAGCTTGGATAGGTCCAATTTTGTCTTATCTTGCCAAGGTCTAGGCCTTAAGAACAGGGGCTGTCTTGTTTATATTTATATCTCCAGCTCTTCATACAGGACCCGAAACATAGTAAGTACTTAATAAATGTTTTATCTATCTAATATTTATTGAAAAGGAAAGGGGGAGAAGGACAGCCTCCAATGGTATCCCATGTTACCAAATGGGACATGGCTTCCAAATGCCCATCCAATTTGTGACAACTTCCATATATGCTGACTGCTGAGACAAGAAGGTTCTCAATGATTGAATATAGGGAACTGAACTTCTTCATAAGGACCAGTAAATTATAGAACTACAGAACATTAGAGCTGGAGGAGACTCTGGAGGTTATTTGCTCAGACTCCTAATTTCACAGATGAAGATATTGAGGCATGGAGTTTTTAAGTGATTTGTCTAACTCAATGACTGCAAGGAATCCAAGCTATCTAGTTGACAGAGTCAAGACTAAAACCCAGATATCTTGACGCTCAAATGAGCAATTTTTCCAATATAACTACTTGTCCTATTTTTGTCTAGCACAAACACAAAATCTGAGTTGAGAGTTCAAAGGCCAAATATATAGGCCTATATGTGTGTGTATATATGTATATATATATATATATATATATATATATATATAATGTATTATATATATATATATATTATATATATATAATATATAATATATATATATATATGAATGAATCACCTCTATATTCTCCCTTGAAGACCTCCAGTGATGGAAAACCATTGTCTCCTAAGATGGACTGTCCCATTTTTTAATGGTTCTAATTGTTAGGAAATTTTAGCTGGATCATGCCTAAATTGTCCTCTTCAATTTCTGCCTATTGTTTCCAGTTCTGCCCACTGAAACAAATGAAACAAGTCTAATTCCTCTTCCACATGACAGTGTTCAAATTCTTAAAGAAAGCTGTCATGCCCTCTCTTAGCTTTCTCTTCTTAGACTGAACACCTTTTTCTTCAAGTAATCAATATAACTTGATATATATCTTCTCCTTTCACCATTCTAATTGACTTCTTCTGGATGTATACCAATCTGTCAAGGTCCTTCATAAGTGTGGTATTCAGAATTAAACATACTGCTCCAGATGAAGTCTAACCAGGGGTAATGAGACTTGTTCTCTTATTCTTAACTTTTGGGGCTACCATACCATAGTGTTGACTCATATGGAACTTGCAGACCAAAAAAGACCCCAGATATTTGTTCTTTTATGTGACTTCTGACCCAGGACTGAAACTCCATCTTTACAGAAACTGAATTGAATCTTAGGAGCTTTACATAAACTGCTCTCCTTGTCTAATGGTCTGTAGTGAATATATTCTGACTCCTCCCAGAACTAGTCAGACTGCATCTGCCCCTGAGGGCTCCAGGGTACCCTGTGAGATTGGAAGGTTTGCTCTCACTGTTGCCATCAGCTTGTACTGTAAGGTCCACTTACATTAACCATTTAGCATCAATTAACAAAGTGATATTTACTTCACAGATAGAACAAAGACTAAAGTATAAATATTCCTCCCCTACATCTCAAGGGCACACTCCTCCCTATATCACCTCTTTGTCTATGGAGCTTGGGACTCACTCTTAGAACAGTTTCTCCCTAACCCTGGTCCCACCAAAAACAACTTACAGTGTGCATCCTCTTCTCAGCTACTGCTTGGCTGGGACCCATAGATTATGTCTACAGGCCATTCCTTTCTCCTCTAGGTATTGATGCTGAATGAGCTATAAAACTTTGACCCTGAAAAGCTCAGGGGCTCACTCTCCTGACCTTTCAAAACGCTCAATATCAAAGCTCCAGTCTCTTTTCCAGAACAAATGTAGAGGCCAAGGACAAGACTGTGTTCTCAGGACCACATGGTCCTTCCTAAGTAGAAGTCAAACTCCCACAGCAGAGTCAAGGGAGTGAGGTCCAGACACTTCGCTGAAGCTAACTAATGCCTTTTTGAGGACATCTCCAATTCCAGCTATGTAGCCAATTAAAGAAGGAATTTCCCAACCATGTGGTTAGCAGGCCAGAACCAGTTACAGATGCTCACATCATTGCTCTCCCAGGCACTTTCATTCCACATCCTCGCCACTCTCCTGTCAGTAGGCTCCTCAGCCTGTCCACATAGGACACGCCATCACAGACACTCAGTGCATGTGCCAGGCCTCCATTACATCCTATCAAGGATTTTCTCTGAGCACACTAGAATTTGGCTAGCTTTTACCCACCCAAGACTTTCTCTGAAAATATTAGCTTATATCTACGTATCTACAGGAAAAGTAAAAAGGGTTCTAAACTCCCATTCAGGCACTTAAGCTAAAAATACATTCAATATAGAATATATTTTACCTTTAAAAAGAGAGGGGAAAAAACCAGAATAAAGTGAACTCACAACCAAGCCTATATACAGTCAAAGTATGTCCTCTTCCTTCTTCAGTAGCCCTCTTCTTTCCACCTAGCAACTACCATAAGCCCTAGGGCTGAGCACTTGCTCATCTCAAAACTCCTCCCCCAACACACACACACACACACACACACACACACACACACACACACACACACAGATGGGATTTAGGATTAGTCGAGAGTCAAGCAACTCATCTTTTAAGCAAATTATACCTCTCATGTGGACTACATAGTTGTCTAGATTTATAGAATTACCCTTAGACTGAGGCCTTCCTGCTAGGAGAAAGAACTGAGGGTTGTTTGAGAGTCAACCCCCAAGCTTCCCCCACCCCTCAACTGTACACAGTCCCAAGACAGCATAGTTTTTAGAAAACACAATACTAGTAAAGGGCAAGGTCTAGGTTTTCTCCCATACCTCCTAACTTGTACTGTGTCCAGGAACTACTCTGATTAGTTTGTTTCCCAGGAACCTTGGCTCCGGAATTCCTCAGTTTATCCGGGAATTCCTTGCCTTTCTCCTATCTCTGGCATCACATGATTCCCTACTTATAGGGGCTGTCATAAGTCTGTGAAGTGAAACGTTCATGTATGCCAAGATTTTCCTCCTCCCTGACAAGGTACCAATTCCAACTCACTGTGTGTAGCTCTTCTCCCCCATTGGCATCTCTCATCTTTTCCTAACTCCTCTTTGTAAAGACATAGTTTAAAGATATAGCCCCTACAACTCTGAAAATATCCATCAATCACTCATCCTTAATGTGTTATAAATGCCCCAATGAGCATTCATGACACTGAGAATTTGCACCCATTACAGAAACATCTTCAACTCAGACCAAAGACGTAATCCTTTAACCTTATTATCTTTGACCAATCTCAAGCAGGGCAACCCTCTATATCTATAAAAACCCTTTAAATTCCTGCTTCTTTCTATCTGACCACTGGAAATGGTAAATTCCTGCTTTGGCACTCTTACACATTGGAAAAAGAAGGAAAGCTATGAACCTTGAGGTTTTATTTTTAGCAAAGGTGTTTTTTCAGCTTGCTTTTTTAGTGTGAAGAAGTTTAAATCTCATCGGTTTATAAAACAACCGGAAATAACTGATGTGCATTTGCAACCTGTTTCTGAATGCTCTTGCAGAAAGCTGTTTCCAAATGTCTTGCTGTGACCTAATAGAAGAAGTTTCTCTTGGAGAGATGCCTAATATGAACTTATCCCAGATTGAATAAGCAAATGAATAGGCAGTTGTTTGCAGATCTGCGGTTCCTTTGAAACACTCAGCTGTAATCCAGGAGGAATAAGCGAGTGGGAACAGAGTCCAAGAAACTCCAGGCTGCTCTGATCTTTAGTTTTAAATAGAAGCCAATTTGCATCCTCAGCCCAGAATCAGAGGCCAGGATACTTGCAGTGATATTTACACTAATACTGCCTTGATTTAGATCTAAAACTACAGCAATTCTCCATTTCTCATTTAGGGACTCCCAGGACAATGACCACATTCCCTTCATCCAAGTCCTTATCAAAAGTCATTTATTAAGTTTCTAGATGTAGACGCCTGGTAAAGCTCATAGACAGAGAGGCTCAAGCAAGGGATGGTGGGACTGTCTACTTCCAGGCTGGGTTCGAACTAATACTAGGGGAGGAAGCTTACTGGGCAGAATCAGAATGTCCTTCTTTTTCATAGAACCTCACACTAGACTGTTTAGAAGGATAAAATATTCCCTTCCAATGCATGCTTATGCACTCCCATAGTACAGCCATGACAAGAACCCACTGATATGGTCCTTCAGAGTTATAAAACACTTCCTGCACATTGTAAGAGGGCATAAAATGTAGGCAAGGTGTGCCAGGGCTCCATAAACACTTATAAAATACAATAACTTATTTGACAAGCGTCATCTTCATCACCACTGTTCATATTTATTTGTGCCATGATAAGGAGTGGAGCATGGCATGGTGAGTAGAGGGGTGTCAGGATGACCTGTGGTCAAGCCCCACTTCTGGCATATCCATTGGCTATGTGACTCTGGGCAAACCATTTACTCTCTCAATGTCTAAGGTAACTTTCTAAAACTTGATGTTTTGAGAAGGCACTGATCTATGTTAGTAGGGGGAGTCTTCTCATCAGACTCTTTCTATACCAGTGAAATCATAGATCAAATTCCATTCATCCCTGCCAATAAAAAAAAGCATTTATTAAACACTAATCTACACCTGGCTCTTCACTGAAATCTGTATACAGTGGGTTGGACCATATAGTATGACCCATAGTTACCTCCCCATAAGGGCCCTAAGTACAAAGACACACACATATACCCTGCTGGACAATCTCAATATCTTCATATGGACATAAAGCCTCACTTTGAAGGATGGTTTTCTATCTCTCCTAGTTGGTGAACCTACAAACAGTTATTGAGTAAATTCTCCCTTTTCAGAAATCTACCAGTGACTTCTCCAGTGAAGAGAACCTGCCCGGATCTGACCACCTGGTGGGATGAAATGTGCCCCAGGGACTATGCTGCCAGTACCTCTATGGCTCTTTCCCTTGGGGTAAAACTATGACCAACTCACCCTATTTCCTGTTCTGCCCACAAGCTCTAGGATATAACTGTCCTTAAAGAATGAGTGTTCCACTACACCCAGAGAGCTATAAAACTGTGCACACCTTCTGATCCAGCAAGAGTATTACTAAGTCTATAGCCTCAAAGAGAGCAACAAAAAGAGGGAAAGGGAAAAATATTTGTAGCAGTTCTTTCTGTGGTGGCAAAGAATTGAAAATTGAAGGGAAGCCCAACAACTGGGGAATGACGGAACAAGTTGTGATAAATGAATGTAATATAATACTGTTGTTCTATAAAAAAATGATGAGCAGGTGGATTTTGAAAAATCCTGGGAAAGCTTACATGAACCGATGCTGAGTGAGGCAAACAGAACCAGAACACTATATACAGTAACAGCAACATGTGCGATGACCAATTTTGATAGACTTAGCTCTTCTCAGCATAACAATGGTCTAAGGCAATTCTAAAAGTCTCAGGATGAAAAATGTTATCCACATCCAGAGAAAGAACTATGGGGTCTGAATGCAGATCAAGCCATGCTATTTTCTCTCTCTTTTTAAAATTTTCTTATGATTTTTCCTTTTTGTTCTGACTATCCTTTAAGAATATGACTAATGTGGAAGTATGTTTAATTCGATTGTACATGTATAGCATGTATCATACTGCATGCTATTTGAAGGAGAGGGAAAGGAGGTAGAAAAATTTGGAACTCAAAATATTATAAAAATGAATGT
Organism: Potorous gilbertii; assembly: GCA_028658325.1. Classification (NCBI taxonomy): domain Eukaryota; kingdom Metazoa; phylum Chordata; class Mammalia; order Diprotodontia; family Potoroidae; genus Potorous; species Potorous gilbertii. The sequence continues at coordinate 582,292,979 of CM053770.1, read as the reverse complement.
TGAAAATGAAAAATAAATAAACATTATTTTTTAAAAAGAATGAGTGTTCTATAAAAATAGAGCCCCTAACTGCCAAATCCAGTGGGTTCTGCTCCAACATCATCCTTACTACTATTTCCTGATCGCTGGCATCCACATGTCCAAGTGCTTTTTCAATGTGAGCTATTACTACTATTCCATGACAGTGAATTCTTCCATTTTTCCTCCTAATTCTCTGCTGGATCCTACCTGCTGTCCTTTAATGACTGGATCCTTCCTCATCTTCCTTCCCCTTAAATCTCTATTTCCCCTTTTCCTCCTTCTTTGCAGAAGTGTGAACTATGAATGTGTAACACTAAATATAATGCCAGTCTCATGCAATGTGTTGGTTAGTTTTGCAGAAATGCTTTTTTCCCTTTTCTTTTATTCTTTGTTGTAAGGAATGTTACAAGGAATACACAGCAGGGATATATTGGGAAATGTAGGTGATATACAAACAAAAGATATCAATAAAATTTATTTTAAAAAAAAACAAAATTCAAGTACATCTATAATTCTCTGCCCCCACCAATTGTTTTCGGTTAATTCATTAATCATTTATCAAGAACCATGTGCAAGGCACATAACAACTAGTCACTATCTTCAAAGAGTTTACATTCTAATCTTTTCTTTCCTCTCTACCTTTTTCTTTTTTTATATCACCCACTGCTTGGTTTTAATTATGATCCTTATGGAGATAACTATTATACATGGCATGGTTTGAAGGTGGGTGAAGGAGGGCTAATCCAGAAGACTACCAAGATGGTGATGTGCCTCAAGGTCATGTCATTGGTTGATTGTTGTCCTTTGTTCTCTGAAAAGATCAAAATGACATCACCACGATAAAGTCAAGTTTCAATGTGTCTGACTGTGACTGAGCATACCAATATGAGCTCAGAATGTTCTACGACAGATTGGGCACAGATAGTCCATGTGAATATTGGGGCAGATACTCCAAATTTGTGCATCTTACATTTCCTTTGTGCCATTTCAATTCTGCTTTGCTCATAGAATGTAGCACCCTTTCTGCTATGGGCACGCCATGCTGAGTGGTCCTGTGTCAATGTCTCCCATGTCACACAATCAAATCCAAAGTTCTTGAGAGAGACCTTGAGAGTGTCCTTATATTGCTTCTTCCGACCATCATGTGATCACCTGCCCCATGCAAGTTCTCCATAAAATAGTCTTTTTGGCAAGCATACATTTTACGATCGAACAATGTGGTCAACCCATCAGAGATGCCCTCTCTGAAGCATAGTTTAAATGCTTGGCAGTTTAGTTTGAGCAAGGACCTTAGTGTGTGTTACTTTATCCTACCAAGTGATGTTCAGAATCTTGCTAAGACAGTTCAAATGGAAGCAGCTCAGCTTCGTGGCATGGTGCTGGTAGACTGTCCGTGTTTCACAATGAGGTCAGCACAATGGCTCTGTAGACTTTCAGTTTGGTAGTCAGTTTAATACCTCTTCTCTCTCATACTTTTCTTTGGAGCCTCCCAAACACTGAGCTAGCTCTGGCAGTGCATGCGTCAACCTCTGTACATCCCTGTAAAGTACAATGCCAAGGGAAGTGAACTTATCCACAGCATTTAAAACTTCTCCATTTGCTGTAACTGGTGGTTTCATGTATGGATAGTGTGGTGGTGGCTGATGTGGAACACCTGTGTTTTCTTGGTGTTAATTATTAGACCAAAATTAGCACAGGCAGCAGAGAATTGATTCATACAAACTGAAGGAACTGCAGATGTTCAGCCTTGAGACGAGAAGTCTTGAGAGACCTGAGAACTATCTAAGTGAAAGAGAGATGGGATTTGTCTTACTTGGCCCCGGAAGAGGTAATTTTTCACTGAATGAAAGTCACACAGAGATGACTTTAGGTTTGACCCAAGGGAAAGCTTTCTAACAATTGAGCTGTCCAAAAGTGCAATGCTCTGCTGTGGGAGGTAGAGGTACTACCACCACTCCTTGATTTAGGTCTTCAAATAAAGTCTGGATGACTCCTTGTCCAGTAGGCTATGGAGGGATTTTTGCTGAGGAATTGAGTGCCCTGAGAGGCCTCTGAAAGTCCCTCCAGGCTCAGATATCCTGTGATCTTAGAGTTGGGTCAGGGAGCCATTCCAACTAACTTGTGTTCTATCTCCTCCAAGGCTGCTCAAAATCAGTGAGCTTTCCATTTCAAAGGGTTTCCTGCATTAAAGCCTTGGGAGTCTTTTCATTAAGCTTTTCCAAAGCCTCCCTTTACATCCTTTGTTTTTGTTTTTGAAAATGAGAAATACACCAAAGAGTGAAGTGCAGGTCACCCAAAAGTTATAAAGGAAGGAAAAAACTGTTGTCATTCCTTGATCCTGGCTTGCAGAAATTGAACTTGGTTGAACAAGTTTCTCTTCCTCCTCCACATGCCAAACCTTTTCATCAAGTCAATTCACTTTTCTGGGCCTTCATTTACCCATCTGTAAAATGGAACATTGAAGATCTAAGAGGGTTGAGCTAGAGCTGCTTATTTAGCTAGAGCAGGGGTTCTTAACTTAAGGTCTACATCTTTTTTCTTTAATATGTTTTGATGACTATTTCAATATAATTGTTTTCTTTGGTAAATCTACATATTTTCTACCAGATTGCCAAAGGGTCATTATGTTATATGATACAAAAACATTACAGAACTCTTGCTTTAGAAGATATGTTAAACTCCTCAGAGCTCGAACATTCCATAGTACTATAATCACTATTCTATATTTTACATATATATGTGTGTGTGTGTATGCGTGTGTGTATACGCACATCTATTTGCATTTAATGGTGACACCATCTCTAGGGTGAGGGGAGGGAAGAAAAAAAGGAAAAAAATTTACATGTTAATTTTGTTGTATGTTTCAAAGGAGTAACAAGTTGTACATAATAGATTTGCAGTTCCATGTGAAATCATCTTTTTATTATACTCTGCCATGGAAATGTTTGTTTTATTCCAAAAATTAAAAATAAAATAAATTTTTTAAAAATACTATAACCATTGAGGGACAGAGAGAAAATAGGAAGAAGGAGAGGAAGTGGATCATTTAATTAATAGATGGATTCAAAATACATAAAAATGTCAGTAGAAATGAGGCCAAAATGTTATTCTTGATAAACAAAAGCAAGAATTTGGGAGAAAGCTGTAGAATTCATGCATTCATCTGCCCTGGTGTTGATTTATAACCATAAGGCAATTTTCTTCAACCAACTTAATTCCTGTTTCTTGCTCAATTCCCTCTTGCCTTCTAAGTAATGTTTTAATTCTCTTTTGTGTTCTCTTTGCTACTGAATCAAAGCAAAATTTATCTTTCTTTTACCAAAGCCCAGCAAATATGGAAGGCAAAAAATACTATGAAAAGACAAAGGAATTGGGAGAAAATGTATTGTTTCATTCCAATGATTCAGAACTGGTACAAGGCTGTTTAATAATTATATTAAATCAAAGGAATGTAAATTGCATAATTCATATTCATAAATTGCTGACAATGTGAAGCTTTGGAAATGTTCTGCAAGGGAAAGCCTTCTGGTGAAGTCAAAAGGGAGGGGTTCAAAGGAAAGAGCAGTATTTTCATGGGAACATCATGAGCTCTTGCCCCATCTTCTTTCTTTTCCTCTTAGAAGGCTGCCATTTTATCTAACGTTTATTTGCGCTCCGGCCAGGCCTGCATTGCAAGGCAATTCACTTTCTAATAGTCAAGTCTTACAGAATGAATTCTATCATTGTACTAAACTGTTTTTCATTCAGTTAATAAAAATCATAATCATACATAAAAACTAACTTTCATAAAGTTCTTTAAGGTTTATAAAATACTTTGTGCATATTAATTCATTTGATCCTCATAGCAAGCTTGTGAGGTAGGTAATATTATCCCCATTTAACAGATGAGGAGATTGAGGGTCAGAGAGGTAAACTGACTGACCTGGGCTCAAGGAACTAGTAAGTGAATTAGGAAGATGTTCAGCTCAAGTCTTCCTGACTCTTAGTCCAATATATTTTCCATTTTTTTCTGCTGCCTACCATGCCAGTGTAAATAGACCTGTCATGAAGTAGCTGATGAATTACTTCAGAAGTGTAACAAGCACCATTAGATCCACCAGTTGATTGTTAGAAAACATTATTTTACCAACTGAAATAGCTGAATTAACCCTACCATCAGCTCCATGTTTCCTCCTACCTCCATATGACCAGCCTTGACATGACTGCTTTACCAACTTCTAGTAATTTGACTCTGGCATACCTGTTATCTTGGCCTCAACCAAGCTCTCAGATTCTCTGAACTTGGGACTCTCTGAGATTTTGGACTCCTGGGTATATTTAGATCACCATGGGAAAAGTTCTTAAGCACAGGTCTAATCTTGCCACTGGAATTCAGTTCCACAATAATATATGAGTCATCTGCATAGAGACAATGCAGGTCAGAACTAGACCTATCATTTCATTTATGTCAAAAAAAAAAAAAGAAAGAAAGAAAAGAGAGGAGAGAGACAGGAAAGGAGCTTGAAATCATTAAAAGCATTATACAATTTCCCAAACACAATCTAGGCCACACTCTTCCTCCTCTTTAATGTTATCCTCAGTACATGTTCTAGATGACCTGATTCATGAACCAATTATTGAATTGTTTGTCATAGTCTGTACAAAAGTAATTTTTCATCCACTTAGTTTTTCCTATGTAGTTTGCAAAACCAATCTCTTTTGATCATTTCGAGACCTCAATGAGAATATCTGCATTGTTCTGGTACTTGATGTAACCTGCAAACAGGAATGCCTGGAGGGTTTCCCTATAGATACAGAATCTCCTACATTTGGTCTTTGCTCAGATCATTTTCCATTAGAACACTTGTAAGTAAGAGAAAAAAATATTTTTAAGCACTTAAATAACTACCATTTGTTCAGCAGCAATTGGTACACTGCAATTTTAAATTATTCATATCTGTTCAGTAAAGTTAGGTGTAACAAAGGGAACAGATCCAAATTTTGCCTTCCTAGTAGGACATATAAAACATGACAGATACTTCTTTGGTTTCCTGCCACTGTATAGAAACTTGCAGAATCAGTTTTCTCAGCCAGGTTTGACAGATGTAATCAAAAACAACAACAAATCTTCTAGTTAACTCTGGAGCCAGAAGAGCTGATGACTTAGGATTTCCTGAGCAAGAACTGAGTAGGTATACAACGCTACATCTATATAAGGGGTGGACTGGCCCTATGGCTCTCTTTCCTTTGTGGCCACAAGGAGATAGTATTCTTTACAGTTACTTCTCAAAGTTCTGAATAGAGGAAGAGCCACTATCTGGTCTCTAACCCAACCAGAGCATCCCCAAGCATGTGGCCACCTCTATCTCCTTGTATTCGTTCTTTTGTGATCGTTGGCAAACAAGTATTCAGCAACAGAAATGCACAGACAATCTCATCAGAGGTTCCATTAGAGTCTTTCAAGGATGGAAGGAGACTCATGATGAGGAGGCATATACTAGTTATGGACTCCAGCAAAGCCTTGATTCTCAGAGCTCAGCAGAGAGTCACACTTAAGGAGAGTTATTTAGAACTCCAAGAAAGGAGAAAAGTATTTCTAGGATCAAAAGTTGAGAGATATTCCTTTGTCAAAAGTGTTAGGATGGGTTATTATTGACATGATATGTTAAGTTTGTGTGCATTTTATCCATAGATACTGTGGGTATTTGTGAGAGTGTGGCCCATGTTGGAGTTGAGTGGGAAGGAAATGTTTTTTACTAACTGTACCATAACTTCATTTTTTTTTTACTATATACAACTTTCTATTCCTTGTAAATATACACAACAAAGTTATCACATAAATTTCTTTTTTTTCTTTTTTTCCCTTCCCTCCCCTCCCTAGAGATGGCCACAAATAGATACATATAGACACAAATAGGTATTTATAAATATATGTATGGATGTGTGTGTATATATATACATATATGTATGTATATGTCAAATTACTCTATACATATTTCTATTTATCAGTTTTTTCTCTGAATATAGGTAGTCTCTTTTATAATTAATTTGGGTATTTATAATAGTCAAAGTTACTTATTCACTGAAAACTCTTCTTAAAACAATATTGCTGTTACTGTATACAATGTTCTCTGGGTTCTGTTCATTTCACTCTTTATTATGTCATTCAAGTCTTTCTGTGCTTTTCTGAAATCATTGGGCTCATCATTATCTTATACCACAGTAGTATTCCATCACAATCATATAGCACAACTTGCTTAGCCATTCCCTAATTAATAGGCATCCCTGAAATTTCCAATTCTTTGTTGGCACAAAGACATCTGCTATAAACATTTTAGAACATATAGGTTCTTTTCCATTTTCCCTAACCATATTTGGAAACAGAGACCTACTACTGATATTGCTGGGTCTAAGGATACAGGCAGTTTAATAACTCTTTGGTCATAATTCCAGATTGTTTTCCAAAATGGTTGGATCATTCCACAATTCCACCAACAATGAATTAGTGTCCCAATTTTTCCACATTCAGTCCAACATTTTTCACTTTCCCCTTCAATTATTTTAGTCAATCTAGTAGGTATAAAATGGTATCTCAGTTATCATAACTTCTTAATACATATTTTTCCTAAAAGCTAATTAAGCCTGGATAGCTAATTGTTTGTGGAAATCATACCAGTAGGGGCTCTTCAGTGATATTACTAGTCCTTTAGGGATGTTCCTAAAACACTGAGCATAACACTAATTGCCCCCTTTGAAATTCCAATCTAACCTTCAAATGGGTTTGGGAGTTAGGGTATAGCCCTAGAGGAGGTGCTACATAAGCTTATCACATTTCTAATACTTGATGAATTCATAAAAATCTAACCCCTCATTTTATTGTTATGTAAACTAAGGCAAAGAAAAGTCAAGTGACTTGCCACAGGTCACACATAGTCACAGAGCTGGAATTCAGACTCATGTCCTGTGATTCTAAGTTCATCACTCTCCACTGAACCCATCCTTTGGTCCTGAATCCAGTCAATTTGGTTAGTCTAGTTCTAATTACCATAATCCATGAAAGTGACAAAGATTCAATTTCTTTAAAATGTTCTTCATAATTCATATGTCTCCCTTATTCCGACGGGTCTCATTTTTCTTTCTCTACTATCCACTCTGATACTAAATCATTTTTTATTTTTAATTTATAAAATAAAACAAGCATTTTATAATACAGTATAATAGAAAAAAATAATTGTACATAAAAGTGCAAATCTACTATGTACAATTTGCTATTTCTTTTAAATATGTAATAAAATTATCATGTAAGTTACTTTTTTCCCCTTTCTCCCTCCCTCCCCGTGCCCTAAAGATGGGTACCATTAGACACAAATATACTTCTGTATTTTTAAAATTATTCTATACATACCATTATATAATGCATTCTATACAACGATGTTTTAACTTACATTTCTCTTACCGATAATGATTTAGAAAACTTTTACATGACTATAAATTGTCTGATACCAAATTTTAATCAATGAGGCTTTTGGTATCCACATACTTGACCCTATATAGATCCAGCCTAAATAAATTCTCTCACTCCAAAACTGTAAAAAGTGGTATTTCTTTTGCTTTCAAATAAATAAATTATAAACTATTTATATTTTCATAAAAATCTTTCAGATTTCTTAGATTCTTCTCCTCCCTCAGATTCTGAATGAATGTATAAATAAAGGAATGGATAGAAAAAATGAATTAAGCACAACTATGTGCCAGACACTGTGGACACTGAGGAAATATAACAAACCCTCTCATGGTCTGCCAGTGTCCCTTTCCTCTCTTTCCCTTGTAGTCTCCCACAAGACAACGTCTAATCCTTCATGAGAACAGTCTTCTTAAGACAATTCTTCCATGATTCAGACACACACATAGAAAGCTCCTCTCCCTCCTCACCCCCAGAAACTCAAAGCACATGTAGTGAGACATGAGAAGCTACAGATTCACATAGCTGATAGAAGATCACCTCAAAACCATCTGTGTACCACCCATCATCCATCAGGAGGTCACTCAAGTTAGACATGGCTCTGGCCGGTTGAAGGTCAAGTGACATTTCTCATTCCTTTCTGACCACTGAATAAGGGATTGGGACCAGGTTTATGATTCCATTGGCATGGGGAACTCTGGATGGGGAAACCCTCTTACCAAGGTCAGCATTTTCTGGTTCTGCAAATTATAGTTGTAAAGAGTCATTCAGAGCACCAAGAGATAAAGTGATTTGCCCAAGGCCACACATCCAATATATAGCAGAGACAAGATTTGAACTAGTCTTCCTGACTCTAAGGTCGTCCATCCATCTGTCTCTCTCTGTCTCTCTCTCTCCTCCCCTCCCCTGCCCTCCCTCCATACCAAGCTTCTTCTCATCCTTCAAAAACATAACACAATCCTATAGAATTTCTGGGATAGCTAGGTGATGCAGTAGACTGGAGAATTCAAATCATGCCTCAGATATTACTTGTGTGACCCTGGGCAAGGCACTTACCCCTGTTTGCCTCAGTTTACTCATCTGTAAAGTGAGTTGGAAAAGAAAATGGGAAACCACTCAAGGATCTCTGCAAAGAAAACCCCAAATAGGGTCATAAGGAATAGGACACTACTGAAAACAACTGAACACCAGCATAGAATTTCTGGCCTCAGCAGTGTTTTGAATACGAGGCTTTGTTCTTTTATTTTCATTCCAAGCTGTGCCATATGCATGGCTCCCCACTAAATGAATTACCAAGTAGCAGACAGCGCACGGGCTGTTGCCGTGATGTACATAACCTTTTCATTTCTGGAAACACCCAATCAGTCATGATCTTAGAGATTAGTTGTTAAAGTTCAATTTGGTTCCTGGAAATTGTATAGGATTCCTAGTTTGATATGAATGTTACAGAATTGCTGGCGCTGAATAGTACAGATAACAAGATATATAAAGAGCAGAGGGAGAAGGGACAGCAGAGAAGGGAGAATTTGGCATCTGTCATCTCAAAGTGAAGACCAAGGAGAATTTTGCCCTCCAGGTAGACAAAGAGAAATGAATAGGAAATAACTTTTAAAAGGCAGAGAATATTTATACTTTTTAACAATTTCTATTTCATATTGACATTTAGGTATGGTTTGTGACCAAGTCACTAAACCTCTTGAGGGACTTCAGGCAACTAAGACCAAGTTACAGACAAGTTATGCAGATAGATATATGTGGAGGAAGTTTCCATACAGGGAGGTCCCCATATAGATGAAATAACACGTCTGGACATGACTATGTATGCATATATGCAAATGTAGGCATATACTTATGCATATATGTCTACATATATAACACATACACATATATGTATATGTGTACATATCAGGGCAGCTAGGTGGCACAACAGATAGAGCACCTGGCCTGGAGTCAGAAAGAACTGAGTTCAAATGTGACTTCAGACTGTGTGAGTCACTTTAGTATATTTGCCTCAGTTTCTCTATCTGTAAAATGAGCTAGAGAAGGAAATCGCAAACTACTCCAGCACTTTTGCCAAGAAAATCCTAAACAGGGTCACAAAGAGCCAGACACAAATCAAACAAGTGAACAACAAACATACACATTTAGATACACATATCTATTTAGTTGCAGATACGTATTTAATTACAATGCAGACTCTGTATATCCTATGATTTAAAAGTAGAAAGCAAATTAGCATGAAGGAAATCACTGAAGATTTTAAGAGGGTGATATACGGTTGAAAGTATGTATATTTCAAAAGAACTATTATCATATTGATCCAATGATTCCAAATTCTTTCTTGTAGCAAACCTGAATGCAAATTATAATTAATATTGTTTTTCAGTGAGGATGTGCGTGTGTGTGTGTGTCTACACACACACATTTCTTCCTTTAAAGAAGATGTAGATGTAAATGAATATATAGATGTTTTGAAAATATATTCAAAACAATATATAGATCAATATATAATTCATCATGCATTTGATTTTGAATTAATTTTTGATCAATACGCATTCCAAAACCTTTTACTGTTGCCAAATATTTCATAGCCCCACACTCACAGTTTAAGAAGTGCTGATCTAGCCACCCCCCTCATTTTATAGAAAAGGAACATAACATTGAAAGATGTTAAGTGACCTGCCTAGGGTTACTCAACTAATACAAGTCTAAGGAGGAGGTAGCCTCATAGAACAGAAGGAGTTCTGAACCCTAAGGTTAATCTTAATCTGCTATCAGTGTAAACTGGGATGAGTCTTCTCTCCTCGCTGACCTCAGTTTCCTCATCTGTGAAAACATGCTTGGTTGGACTGGCTTATTTCAAAGGTGACTTCTAGCTCTAAATCCTATGAATCTATTATGTTTATGAGTGATAGTGAAAAATAATAACTTCAAATAATGGAGAAAAAAGATGGCTCTGGAGGTAGAGGGAGAGGATGGATTGAATTTACTCATCCAGTATTCTTTCAATACTTAGGAAACCATAAACAATTATATAACTTTTAATTTAAAAACAGCTAGGAGATCAGAAAAAAAAGAAGTGAATAGTAAGTACAGTGGTGTTCTAAAGAATAAATCATGACAGGCAAATTTAATTTCCTTTCTAGGCTGAGTGACAGTCTTTACAGATAAGAGAAGGCAGTAAATGTCATATATCCAAACTTCAATAAGAATTTTGCTTCCGTTCCATGTAACATTTCCTCAGTAGAGGCAGACAATAAGATGAAGGTTATACTGCATGATATCAGGCCATTTCTATGTAGCATTCATCCCTGCCCCTTCCTAGCAACAAAACTACCCCCACATCCACATTTTTATTTTTGTTTAGTCATTTTTCAATTGTGTCTGATTCTTCATGACTCCATTTGGGGTTTTCTTGTCAAAGACACTGAAGCGGCTTGCCATTTTCTTCTCCAGCTCATTTTACAAATGAGGAAACTGAGGCAGAGTGCAGTGACATAGTTAATAAGTGTCTGAGGCCAGATTTGAACTCAGGTCTTCCTGAATACAGGTTCAGGAACTCTATCCATTGCACCACCTTACTGCTTTTACTCACACATAGATTTCCCCTAAACCATCCAGAGTTTGAGGTAGTCTAGAGGTTGGCATCTATTTAAAACCATAACTTACAAGTTTCCATCAACATGTTTACATTTACCAAGCTAACTGAGGGAGAGAGGACACAGTTCAAAACAAGTAACAAGAAAGATTCCTCCCATTCCCTCAAAGGTATAGCCTCCTTCATGTTGCCATATCACCAGTGCGAGAAGGGGCACACACTTAGGGATGTGCCTAGTGCAACTCAAATCTCTGAGCTAGTGATGCCCTTTGGCGATGTCGTCATGTCACTCTGCTCCATTCTATTTGGTGTCATGTCAGATCTCTAACGGACGTTACATTGTGCCTGCCACTTTCCACTGGGAATCATGATACAACTCTCTTCAGGATTCCTCCCCTCTCTACTGGAAAACTGTATTGTTCTTTAGCTATGGTGTTTACTACTTTCATTCCTATCATCTTAATCTTCGACTATGTGGGCTCTTCAGGGATATCTGCAGCATTCTTTTATCAACTGCTGAGATTTAGCTGTGAGGAAAATTAGTATCTTACAGGAATGGGCAAACTCTCTTTAATCTGCAAGCCTGTGGTTGTCCATCCTTCACTGTCAAAGAAGACAATGACGTCTGGAGGGTGCTGTCTTAATTTTCAAGTGAACTGAACTTAAGTAAGGCAGAACTGTACAAAGTCATCCGCTTCACTCTATTCTCCAGTCATCTAATTCAGTGACAAAACATAAGTCAGGAGGACTGGCAATGGCCTGGGATGCAGCAGGAGACTTTAGATAATGCTCCTGGTATTATCAGAGGCAGCCAGGTGACACAAAGCACTGAGCCTAAAGTCCAAATGACCTTCACACAAATTGGACTTCAAATGCTTACTTGCTTAACCTTTGTGTGCCTCAGTTTCCTCCACTGAAACTACCTCCCAGGGTTACTGTGGGGATCAAATGAGATAATATTTGTAAAGTGCTTAGCACAGTACCTGGCACATAAGTAGGTGCTTAATAAATGCTTATTCCCTCCCTCCCTTCCTGGTTAGCATGCAAACAAAATGCCCAGGTGAATCAATAGGGCTACCAGTTTCTGCATTTGTTCCATATTCCTGCCTTTGTATCTGCAATCAGTAACAGTGAAATCACTGGACTTTGTTAAGCATTCTAACCAGCACAAACCATACTCTCTTCTCTTCATTTACAAAATACCACTTACCTTATTCTTGTCTTATTCCTTTGAACTCATCCTCAGAGTGACCAGAAAGTGTGTAAACTGAAGGGAATCAGTGGTATTGTGAGGGATCTTTAAACATTCTGCTTGTTAAAATGCTAAGCATCCTTGAAACACTAAGTCAAAATGCCTCCTCTTCCAGGAAGTCTTCCCTGATCCAACTCCCTCTCTTCCCATTTGGTAATGACTTTGAAATCTATTCTCCCTAGATTTAGGGTAAATATACATGTATACATATATATGTATATATGTGTGTGTATATACTATACCCAAATATATATATACATATATGTATATTATGTATATATACACATAATATACATGTGTAATATGTGTGCATGTGTATATGCGTGTGCATGTGTGTATGTGCATGTGTATGTGTGTATATGCGTGTGTGTATGGGTGTGTATGTGTGTGTGTATACACACACACACACATACATTACCCAAATTTACCTCTCCTCTATCACTTTCCTCTCTCCTTCATTCCCCAAGATTCCACTATTTCCAAGCCAGTTGCTTTTCCTCTTTTTTGGTGAGATACCAGTCTAGAACTAGTCCAGAAATCTCAGTTGAGGCTTCCTGTATCTTTTAAAAGCAGAAATTATCAAAAAGGCAAGTTAAGGAATATTAGCTACTCTACTTTTGGCAGAAAAAGAACTCCAGTAGATATGCAGGTAATTGTGGTCCTCCATTACTGATGAAAGTTACAAATAGTAGCTAGAATTTATATAATGCTTTAAGTGTAAGAGACTTACTTATATTGTCTCATTTGATCCTCACAAAAACCCTATGAGGTAGATCCTATTACTGGTTTCATTTTACAGATGGACACTCAGGGTGTAATGTTCAATAACTGACCTGGGGTCACACAGACCCTTGGTGTAACAGGCAGGATTTGAATCTTGATTTTCCTGACTCCATGTTCAATGTACTATCCACTGCATCCCTAACTACCTATAGCTACTATTTCATGCCTCTTTGCAGAGGTCACATTCTTTATTTTGAGTTTCTCATCTATTTTCTTTTTCTGTACTCAAGGCTCTAGCCCATGCTTCAGAGTCTAATTTCAGGAAGAATATTTCTACCTTTATTGACTTACACCCAAACACTCTCTACCATGCTTGCCTGTCCTTAATGACTTAGGTGCCAGGAGTTTTACCCTGGAGACATTAATGGTTGTCTTTGGTTGTCTTTGAGCAGAGGTGCATCAGATTTAGAGATTCTTCAGCTTTCAGCTTGCAAGGAGACTTCCTTGACCCCAAGTTACTGAACTTTGAGTATCTAATTCCACACTTTGCAGAGTCAAATGACAGGCATATATGCTCAACCACATGGCCCAGGAGAGGAGAACCATCAAGCCAAGTAGTAGGAGTTTCTGAACCCCAGTCTTCTAAGGAAAGAAAAATAATTCCTAAGCAATCAGTTTTGACTTTGCCTCCCTAGCATCCCCAAGTCTAAATGTTCAAGGATCTAGTCTTCTAAGGAGAGAAGGTAATGTCCAGGCAGTCTATGTCTATGAGAGAATGCATTATGCACCTGACTTCTAAAATAAGTGGAAGAGCAAGGGATTGTAGGCCACAACAAAGGGGAGCAAAAAAAATTTTAACAGAGTTTGCCCTCCATAATTTCCATAAGTTACTTAGGCAGTATAAGTCTAAAGAGAAAGGCAGTGCCTTTGTAGCAAACTAAAGGTTATTTCCCTTCAACTCTTTGAGGATAGTCCCAAAAGTTTGGATACTTGTCAAAGTCCTTGAGGCAAAGAAGGACTCATTAGAATGGAAGAGAGTTGCCTCTTTAGCAACACAATGGTTTGTGTGACTTTTGAGGGAAGTTCAAACCACTGGATAGTGTTATGAATCTATAGGACTATTTAGCCCTGTAACAGCAAGCATCCCCAGGATGACCTATTAGCACAGGTTCTTGGATCTGCTTTACTAGGAAAGATAGCTGTTTAAGGAGTCAATAATATTTTTTAATTACATTCACTAGTTCAGGAGAAACGTCAGCACTTTGAACTTCAGAAAAAATACAAACAGGTAAAATACAGAGAAAATACAAGCAGAGGAATAAAGACCAACAGACAAAGCTCTGCTGCTTGAATCAAAGCAATATTGCTATACACTTTACATACATCCCTGGATCAAGAGAGTCTTTACATCTGAGGAGTCTGGGGGTCTGAACATACAATTACTCAGAGTCTAGACCAGGGAACCACAAGGTCCTTCTCATAAGCAAACACCCCAAAGCAAAATACCAACTCAGAGTTTATGTACACTTCTCAGAGCCAGAAGGCATCACAGCCTTCATGACTCAGTGCCTAATCAATTTAGTACCAAATGTGTGCAAGCCTTCCTACAAGCAAATCTCCCCTAAGCAAGCTTCTCTTAATGGGTTCCAATGAGGCCTACTAATGGGCAGGGAAGATCTGATATCCCATTAATATTACAAGCCCTTGGGGGAAATGTAGGAATCACAGAGGGAAAGGATAGAGAATTACATTGACTTATTATTGGTTACTGTTACTTGTTTATATATTTTCTGTGGGGGAGAATAAAATTTGTCCTGTACCGAAAAAACAAAGCAACAGAAAACAAAACTGGAGTTCAAGCAGTGGAGCTAAGAAGATTAGGTTCCAATCCCAATTTTAACGCTTACTAAACTATGCAACCCTGGGCAAGTCGCTAAACTTTTCTGAACCTTAATTTTCTCATCTGGGAAATGAGCATAATCATATACCTACTTCATGTAGTTGTAAAGATTAAAAGAGATGTTTGAAAAGCCTTTTGCAGCCTTTAAAGCACTACATAAAGTCAATTATTATTACCAGGACCACATCCTTCCAGTACTACCAAGTATTAGTGACAATACATAGGAGAGAATTTGCTTCCTTTCATTAGGATTTTGAGTTCACCTTCCCTTTTAATCATACTTTCATTATTGTATATATCTATGTACATATATAAGATATATCTTAGATATATCTGTGGATATCTAAGGCCAAGGGCTTTATTGATGGCCCCCTCCTTGTATTTTGTCACCTCTAAATTTCTGGGCATCCCAATAGTAATTCTTTCTATATTGTAGCTACTCCTTAACAATATCAATGGTGGCTGTATGTAGAAAGTTTTCTCCTTCCTCTCATATTTTCAGTTTAAAGCCCTTTTTTGTTTAGCTTTGCAAACAAGCCTTTGATAGAGGCACTCCATTCTCGTCTACAAACCCATTACTCCTATAGCTTAAGCTGTATACCACAAATTCAGATCATGTTCTCAGTCTAACCAAGCTGTGATCTCTCAAATCTGCCTTTCAATTTTATAATCCTTGGCTTTATCTGGTAGGCATGATTTAAAAATACCACCTATATGTCCTTAAGGTCTTCAGTTTCTGATCCAAGAATACCAAACTGAATCGACTTCATCTAGAAACTTAAAGCATTTGGCCTCTTTGAGAATAGGGTAGTTGATTCTGAATTTCAGAGTGGAAAAGGGGTTTGACTGGACAACTGAAAAGAACCAAAGAGAAATTAAGGTCCCATTCCCTAAATGTCTGTGTGTAGGAAAAAACTATTAAGAGTTCTGTAAAATTTACCTTTATTATTTTAACTGCATGTATTTTTACCTAATCTATAAACTCTAGTGGTTTCCTATTTTCTCCAAGATCATATATAAAGTCCTTTGACATTTAAGCTTCTTCACAACCTGGCCCCATCCTATCTTTGCAATTTTCATATTTTCTACTCCCCTTGGTACACCCTGCAATCCAGTTATACTGGTCTACTTGTAGTTCCTTGAATACAGCATTCTTTTCCTTGTCTCTGTACCTTTGCGTTGAATAATTCACAACCCTGAAATTCTCTTTTTTCTAATCCCTGACTCTTTAGAATCCCTTGCTTCCTTTAAGACAGTTCAAGTACTAGAAAGTCATTTCTTAGCTCCCCCAGCTACTTGTTAGTACCTTGGCTTACAAGCTTATTTTCCATCCATTCAGTATTTATCTTGTGTATTCTGCTTTACGTATGGTGCCTCTTCCATTAAAAAGTAAGCTCCTCCAGGACAGGAACTATTTCAGCGTTTTTTTCTTATATCCTCTGCACTTCACATAGTATCTAGCATGTAGTAAGTACTTCACAAATGTTTTAGTAGTTAAACCTTTATTTTAAAAAGAATCAAGGTCAAATCCTGAAGGATTGCTTACTACTTTTAGAATAAAGAGTAATTAAAAGGAAACACCTCTGCTTCAAACAGAGATATATGAGCCTATAATTAGGAAGGATGAGAAAGAGGTGGTAAGAATCACTTGAGACCATATTGGGCATGAGTGCCAGCCAAGTATGAATCACAGAAACTTCTAGAATAAAAAGCAATTTGCTGGAAGCAACCCAATTGGGGAAAAAGAAGCATCAGCTCAGTAGCATTCTACATCTTTACTACAAACTTTGGTAGAGTACCTTGGAATATCTGATACCAATTTTCCTGCTGATTGCAGCTTTTTGAAATTGACACCCCACAGTCACTCTAGTAATGGACCCAACTTGGCTTGAGTCCCTAATTAATGCCATGTACTAGACAGGCCTCATACAGCTCCTTAAAGAGAGCAAAACTGGTTGGCAAAGAACCCAAGCCAAAAGGAGAGCCATAGATTTGGAGGGAGCCTTGGAAGAATCATGCAAAAGAAAATCTTAATGTTCTGAGATATTTACATTCAATCTAAATTAGTCCATAACTCCAGGGATAGAATTTAGTGTGCAGAAACTACAGCTCCCAATAAAAAAAATAGTAAATTCATAATCAGAAAATCTGGGTTTGAGCCCTAGCTCTGCAAACCACTAACTATATGACCATGGGGAAGCTGAAGCTCTTTGAGCCTCGGGTTCCTAAGCTGCAGAACAGAGAGATTTGTCATATTGACTTGTAGAATCAAATGAGACAACACACAAAAACCTTGTTTTAATTGATTTCCCCCATATGCCAGGGCAAAAGTTCTAAACCAACCTAAATGCTGGGAATTACAATCCTAGAAAGAGAACATTCTCTTTCCACCAAGGAGTTTTAAAGGATAGAACAGCAAGAGAAAGAGAGAGCACTTGGTGGTCACAGTGTCCTCCTGGTTCAAAATTTGTGATAGTCCCAATCCTTCCCAGAGTCAATCTAAGTTTACAATTACCAGAATTCAAATTATTTTCAGACTTTTCCCCTGGCCCAGGCTGGAAATCAGTCCAAATCTATAAGCAAAAAGCTTTGGCAGTGAAAAATCAGTAGTGTGTGCCAGAAAGCAAAGTCCCTGGGGAATCTATGGAATAAAAGTTGGGGTCACAGGAGTACAGTAGCCTATAGTGTATGACATTTAGACTTAGACGCGCGCACACACACACACAGAATTATGACAGGAAAACTAACATCTATAAGCTCAAGCTCAACCAATATAAGCAATAAAGAAAGCAGGGATAAGAACAAAAATGAAAAACAAGCTTCAGAATCTTATCAAGCTACTTTCAAATGGTACAAGTAGTTCACTGGTTCACACAAGTAGTTCACAAGGGAACTACCCTCCCCCCTTCAAAAAAAAAATCACTATTCTCTAAAGAAACTCTATTGTAGTTTACTCATTAACACAATTCAATTCAATAGGTATTTTAATGCTTATGTTACATGCAAGTATAAAAAAAGAGAAAAGGAAAAGTTTGTTATTATAGTTCAGAGATTTTGAACTAAAAGGGATCTCTTGGCCATTTAGTTCAACCCCCTCATTTAACAGATGAGGGAATCTGAGGCCCAGGGAGATTAAGTGACTTACCCTAGGTCAAATAGGTGGTAGGCATCAGAAGTGAGGACTGAACCCAATTCTTCTGACTTGAGAGCCAATGTTAATAAGACCTTTCAGGTTAAAGGGATGTTCGGGAAGATTGAATTCTGGTATTTTCCCTGAACTGAATTTAGACTAAGTCTATAAAACTCTTATAGTGTAATGAATATATTAATTAGGGTTACTCAATCCCATTTATTAAGTGCCTATGCTGTGTTAACCCCTAAGGGAGCTCTACTGCTTACTATTCAAATGACTTTGGCCAAATCACTAAACCTTCTGGGTCTTAGCATCCCCACTGGTAAGAAGAGAAAGTAGACTGAATGATATTAAGTGTATGGAAGTCCTCATGAGGGAACTTCCAATACTAATATAGACCCACATCTTGCCTGTGTGATGAGGAAATTGATCAGAGGGCCCAAACTGTAAATCATATGCATAAGATCCATGTGCAGGCTTGGCAAGCTTATTTTCAAAAATGCATAGCTAGAAGACCCCTTTCCCTCTCTGCTTTAGAGTATATCCCACATGGTGACCAAAAGCCTTTTAAATGGCTGTTGAGCTAGAAATTGAGTCTGCATTCAAAAGTCTCAAGAAGATAAAAACCTCTCTCTTTTCCTTAGTAGTGAGCTAAGCAAGAACTACTGTAAGCTTCCAGGTGGGAGAAGAGGTCATAGTAGTGGAAGCTACTGTAGCATACTGTAGTAGAAGTCATGTGCCATGAGCACATGACTCTGCTATTATGCTTTTCTGTCATTGGCTAGTCTTTTCTGATCTTATATCAATGAGTATCAGAGATGAATCACTCAAGTTAAGACCTTGTAAGCTTCAAAAGATCAGAAAAACCAGTGACCAGAGTCAGTAACAGTGTGCTGGAGGCCTCAGCAGTCAAACCCAGTAAAGAATCCAGTCAGGAGACTTTAGAGCAGCCAAATGACCCAACTCAGCAGTGACTCAACCTGGTAGCAAACCATATCCCATAAGCAAGGGAACAACCTGTCCTTTGACTATGGCATACTCAGAAGTGAAACTTGAAGGGCAAGTGTTTTGTAACAAAACTACATTAAGTGTAAGTTCACCCTCCTCAGGGGCAGAGGTGCTAATAGAAATAGCCAATATTTATACATGGTTTACTATGGGCCAAGCACTGTGCTGAGTGCTTGCCAATTATTATTTCATTTAATCCTCACAGCAATCATGGGGGCTATTGCTATCTCCATTTTACAGATGAGGAAACTGAGGCAAACAGAGGTTAAGTGATTTGCCTGGGGTCACATAGATAGAAAGTATCTGAGGTCAGATCTCGGCTCTTAGGGCTTCCTGATTCCAGGACCAGAACTCTATCTACTATACCCCCTAGCAATTGCAAGAGTAAAACATGGGCCTGGTTTGAGGCTACTGTATGCCAGTCCCTGTCACACCTATTCAGCAAATATCACTTTGTAAAATATTACTAAGTAAAAATATTACTTAGTTACAGCTAGGTCTTGGTTAGTACAAATCATGAATACCCTGAACTGGTGGCACTATTTTAATTCAAACTGGGTATTCCCACTGAGCTGGAACAAAGTACCATATTTTACACAATTAAAACTTCAAATACTGCAGATCTGAACATATGTGAACACGTCAGGACAATAATTGTTGGCACTAATTGGGATCCAACTGTAATTTATATGAATTGGTTAGATGATGTTGAGGATATATTAACTGGTCAGTTCTTATTCTGAGCAACATACAGGACATGATTTCTCCCCAAAGAGTGTTTGGAACCTCCCCCTTTCATGATTACCCTAGAACCCTGAGAGGACAAGCCAGCTATAGTTTGAGGCTACTATCCCAACTCATCCGGAACTAGCAGGTTATGTCCCCAGAACATTAAGATTGCATCAAGCAGATCCAATTTGTCTCTAATACTCATTCACCTAAGATCAGGAAAAAGAATCACACAACAGAGGCAGAAGAAATAGCAGTGTCATATGTTCGTAGCCACATAGTGACAAGGTGAAAAGATAAGGCAACTAGCAGCAGGGATGAGGAGCTAGCAGCTACTACTACCACTACCATCGACTCTCTCCCTACCTAGAAACTTACAGCATTTCTTGCCTCTGTTACCACCTAGGAAGAGAGAAAGAGAGAGAGAGACACAGACAGAGAGAGACAGGGAGATGGAGACCCAGAGAGACAGGGTCCCTTATCCATATTACCTCGCATTCCAACTTTACAAATTAGGAAACTGAGGCTGAGAGAAGCAGTACTGGTGTTTAAAAAAAGAGTATTGGTTTTGGAGTCAGAAGGCCTGGGTTTAAATGTGCATGCTCTAAGGACTGAATGCTCACTGGCCAGTCCTTCCATTTTATCTACAACATAGAGTCTTAGAGAGTTGCCTGGGGATTGAGAGATTCGCCGACTTTTCCAGGGTCACAGTGCCAGTATATATCAGACATGGGATCTGACCAGCTCTTCCTTACTCCAAGGCCAGCCTTCTTCCTCCAGACCATGCCGCTTCTTGCCTGGCACATACTAACTACTTAATAAATATTTGTTGAATAGATGGATGGAACTGCCATAAAGTAATGAGAATGGAGAATAGTTAGGAGAACCGACAAATACTAAAAGGGGAAAAAACATTAGCCATGTACATATTCTTTCTAGAGCCTAGAATCATATATCAGTGTCTAATAAAAAGTAACATACTGACAGTATATTCGAGTTATAGAATATTTCCAAAAACATTAATTCATTTGAGTTTGGCAACATCTATGACTTAGGCTTTGAGAGATGCCAGGGGAGCCAAGAGGATTGGGACTTGACTCCTAGTCCCAAAGTCACTGTGTTTCAGAAGAAAAGCTGGGACTTGAATCTTCCTGAGTCTAAGGCTTGCACTGGGTCCACTATTCATACTACTACTCGTTTCAACTTTAGAAATTAGGAAACTGAGGCTGAGAGAAGCAGTACTAGTGTTTAAAAAAAAGAGTATCGGTTTTGTTGTCAGAGGGCCTGGGTTTAAATCTTGACTTTGCTACTTACAAGATGTGTGACCTTGGACAAGTTATTTAAATTCTCTGGGTTACAATTTCTTCATTTTATCGTTTGTAAAATGAAGGGTTTGAATTAGATGCTTTGAACATCTCTCCCACCTCTAAATCTCTGATCCTATGTCCCAAAGATCTATGATTCTATAAGCCATGTCCATCCTCTAGATTCAGTCTTCTTTCTGTTCTCCCAACTATTTGCACATAGTAAGCAGGATCATCTCTTGAGCTCTTAGCTATTACAGGTTGAATGTAAATCTCATATAACTCCAAGCACCAAGGTTTTCTCTTGTATTGTACTTCAAAAGTTCCCTTCAAACAAATAGCTCAGCATTTTTCACTCAGGAGCCTACAAGGCCAAAGAAAGAAATCAAGCTATAAATTAACCTTTGGGCTGTATTTTGTTTGTGTTTTGGTTCTTGTTCTAAATTGTAGTTTGAGAAAGAATGTTTTCCAGTGACAGAATGAGAAAGCTACCCAGCTGTGGTGGGCACTCCAAGGTGCTATTGAGAATGGGGTTACAGAATATAGAACATGAGGTATCTAAACAAGGGAGGAAGAAGGTCTTTTGTGTATCTTTTGGGACCCATTATCCCTGTACAACATAAGATTGTAGATTTTGAGCCAAGAAGAATCTGAGAAGTCATTTAATTCAACCCCTCATTTTATACCTGAAGAAGCTGAAAGTCAAGGAGATGTAGTGACTTGCCCAAAGTCATGTAAGTAGTTAGTGTCAGAGGCAGAATTTGAACTCATATTCTCTGATCTCAGAGTCCATACTATTTCCATTGTACTAGGCTACTACTCTGACCTCCCTTCTAGGTTCAGAGTCTTAGCTAGTCTGGGATAAGAGAAACTTTGTCCCAAGGTGTAGATACAGGCAGAGAAGAGAAAAGTACTTCCTAGTAGGGTTCTTTCTAGATATGTGAAGTGAGGGGGAGGGGTGGATCAGAGGAGGCGAACATGGGACTCTCCCTTCCCAGGTCATCACATTCCTATACCATATCACATAGTCCATCATTGGCACATACTATCACATAGTTTCTAGAGCACTACCATACCCCAGCCCAGTGTCCTGATTTCAACTTCTCTCCCCATCTTACACAACTGAATCACCACCTCACCTGTTGATGTTATCAGCAATTCTTGCCCCTTCATTTCAATTTTTGACACAAGCTAAAAAAAAAAGTTCCTGAAGTCCTATCCTTGATCACCTTACAAGATGGAAAAGGACACTAAAATCCTTGGCCCAAATTCTATGTCCATTGAAGAGTAGTTGCTGACATGTGGCTTCTCCCACCTTAGTCTGGATATTCTAGCCCTGTCTCATATTCCTTCTCGACTGGTTTGAGAAATAAAAAGACCTATTTATTTTAAGTTCTGCATAGTTAAGATAAGAGGCCATGTATAAATATATTTTATTGATATCTGGTATTTGCTTCTCAGGGTTGGGAAGGGGAAGCAAATTTCACATTTCTTTCTCACACACTGACAGACATAACATAATTGGCAAACTATTTACTCCCCCCTTGCAATAACAGTAAGAGGTAGGAGGAGGGAATCACTTGCTTTGGAAACCAAATATCACCTTCTCTTTGGTTTCTTTAGTTTTCTTCCTATTCTGTTTCTACCTTTTCTCTGCAACTCATTCTCTCACCAAGACAAGTGGGTATGGTGTTTCTCCATAGCAAAAATAGATGGCTGACTACATGGATGAATGCAAAGCCATTAGTAAGGCACACTATGTGCCAAGCACCGTGCTAAGCCTGAAGATGCAAATACAAAGTCAAGATAGTTGTTGTCCCCAAGAAGCTTACATTCTAATGGGGGGAAATAACACAAATAGGAAACTGGTGGACAGCAGAATGAGTTATGTTTGGGGAAGGCATGAAGACGAGAGGAACCATAGGACAGTCTACTGACGTTCCCTTTCAAGAGGCCACACTACTTTAGATATGATTACAATTCTCAATAATTATAAATAATAAGAGATAAGAATAAGAGATAGAAACTGGAAGAAGAAAGAAGTATGTGTGTGTGTGTGTGTGTGTGTGTTCATCCTTCATTGCCAAAGAAGACTACGCCAGCAGAGAAATAATGACATGATTTGTACTTGACTTTGTTTTGAGTGAGGGAGGGCTGTGCGGGTCACCAGCCTCACTTCTCCTGCAGAGCCATCTGAATCCAACGACCAGATATTCATCAGGATGAATGGAGATGATCCAGGATGAGGCAATTGGGGTTAAGCGACTTGCCCAAGGTCACACAGCTAGTGAGTGTCAAGTGTCTGAGGTGAGATTTGAACCCAGGTCCTCCTGACTCCTGCTCTATCCACAGCACCATCTAGCTGCTCCAAAGAAGTATGTGGTCTACAGGGCAAGAAAGGCAATGACCTTAGCTATTAAACCTACTTTTCACTTGCCATCCATGAAGAAATGTGTATTTCCTTTCAGGTGACACCTTAAAAACCAATCATCAATGTTCAACTTGACTGGATGATCACCAGGTCAGAGGGGTTAGGCAGTAGTATGAGTAGGAAAGGCTAGGGTTTCCTTAGGTGGAGTGTAAGGAAGTGCCAGAGGCTGGTGATCTATTTCATTTCAGAGAACATTAGGGCTCTTGGAAAAGTACTTTGCAGTGTCATTATCACTCTTGATCCTGGCTGTCTCTATATCAGTGGTGTGCTGCGCAAGGTAGCTAGAGTCTGTCCTTTGGAACATGTCAAGTCCATAAGCATCTATTAAGTGCCTGTTACGGGCCAAGCATTGTGCTAAAGGCTAGGAATACAGATACAAGCAGGAAGAAAGTTCTTTCCCTTGAGGAGGTTATATTTTAATGAGGGAAGACAACAGGTAAAAGAAAGTGGGAATGGAAGAGAAGGGAAGGATACATACTCAGAGATATGCTTGAAAAGATTGGAGAGCTGGGTATGTAGCCTGAGGTATTCTCAAAATGGAAATTCTGGGGTAGAGGGTACTTCCAGAATGAAAAGTCCAGGGGTAAAGTGAACTTCCAAGGTAAAAAGGTTTCTGTGGCATGGTAGAGTCTGGGGAGTTAGGAGTGCAGCCTTGAAAAGAATGAAAACTATGGCTCTAGAAGAATTCTCCATGGTTCACAAACAGGTATGGTGAACAAGATAAACAGTGCCATGCTGATACAAATGTTATTGTCACTCTACAGAACAAAGCAGAACAAGGAAGAATCCTCCAAGACGAGGTAGAGAGAAGAAAACTAAATCTCTATCTTCTTTTGATCATTTTTCCCTCACAGACATTGGCAAACAGTGACATTATTGATCAGTCAAAGAGTCATCTCTTACTAGTGGACTTCTTCCTAATAAGCTCAAAGTTCACGTTCAGATGATTGCAAAGAAGAAAATCTGGAATCAGATGATGCTTTACCTCTTCCAAGGCTTCAAATTTGAGTAAAAAAAAGTACCACTTGCCATCTCTTTTTTAGTCACCTGTCACCAGGATACCTGGGTGTCCAAGCAAGAGATAGGCATAATGGAAGAATTCTAATTGTGGTGAGGATGATGACCTTGTCTCTTTTACTGCAGCTAATTGGCCTGTTATACCACTGAGGTCACAGTGCTGTCACAGAACATGGACTGGGGAGGCATCAAGGGATAGCAGATGGAGCGCTGGACTCAGAATCAGGCCGATTGCAGTTCAAGTCCTGTCTTAGATGTTTCGTAGCTATGTAAAGATGAGGAAGTCACCTTACTTCTACTAGCTTCAGTTTCCTCATCAGTAAAATGAAGATTAAAAAATACCTGCAGTCTTTAACCTCACAGAGCTTCAGTAGAGATGAAGTGAAATGTTGTATATTAGGAGTGTTCTGCAAAGTTTACCATTCTGTGTAAATGCTAATCATTTTTACCACCTGTGGTTTTCCCATCTGGTGTCTCCCTCAGTGACCTGAACATGTCAAACACTCAAGAAATGTGTATTTGAACTTCTCTTTCTACAACTGAATTTTAGAAAAGTGAAGCAACTTGCCAGCTTACCAACCCTAGCAGTGAGCTTTGATCTAGTTTCCCTGGGTAGGAGTTGGCCTGTGAGAATCAGTATGACATATTGGAAAGAGAGAACATTGGACTTAAAGCCAAAAGACCTGGGTTTGAGTCCCAGATTTGCCACTTATTAGCTTTTGACTAACTTAGAGAAGTCACTTGACCTTTCTGTGCCTCATTTGACTGCTAAGACTATATAAGAATTATGTTTATAAGACCTGCCTCATAGGATTGTTATAAGAATCAAATGAGATAATGTTTTCAAAGTACTTTATAAGAGGTAAATGTGAACAGAAAATTAACCATCTATTAGGTATGGCTTTGTTCAATTAACAAATTAATTTTTTTAATTAATTAATTAAAAATATTGCTTTACGTGTACAAATCTGGCCCATAGTAATGTATAAACAATATGAATTGTGGTTGCCCTTGCCCCAACTTCAGAGCAGCCTTATGTTTACATTAATCCATGTTTCCCACTCTCACTGATGTCAGTTTTCATTTGTGGGATGGCAGGTTGTACCCAGGAAATGAAGCCTCTATTCACAGAGCAAAGTCCAGCTACCTAAGGTTGAGTAACTCACAGCAGCTACTAAGTGACAGAGCTGGGACTTTAAATCTTGTGATTCCAATACTAGATGACCTCCAGAAGTCCTTCCAATTCTCAAAATTCTACGTGTGGATGATTCTTTCCCAAAAAAGACAATTTGGTTTAATGAATAGTATGATAAGATTTGGACCTGTGTTCAAATCCTTCCTTCTCCAGTTTTTAGCCATATTTCCATGGGTTAGTTGTTTAACCCATAGGTTTTAGACAACTATTTAAGCCTTATCTCCTAACCTCCTTGAAAGTATGGATTATTTCACTGATTTTATGCTTCCCCACTTTCTAGAACATAATGATAGATGAGTTACACTCTGCAAGGGCAGCTAAGTGGCACAGTGGATAGGGGACTGGGCCTAGGGTCAGGAAGACTCATCTTCCTGAGTTCAAATCTGGCCTTAAACATGTGTGACCCTGGGCAAGTCACTTAACCCTGTGTGCCTCAGTTTCCTCATCTGAAGAAGGAAATGGCAAACTGCTCCAGTACCTTTACAAAGAAAACCCCAAATGGGGTCACAAAGAGTCAAAACAACTGAATGACGATACAGTCTGCAGTGGTGTCCACCAGTGAAATCAGTTGCATGATGTATGCTACCAAAAGACCAACAAATCATCTGCCAGGATCCTCCTATCAAGATTTGACTAACTACTTATCAAAATTAATTCTTTAGGGATAACGATTCTATAGAAAGATTATTATGTGCCAAGATAATAGCAATCCTAATAGAAGTGACTTTGTTACAATCCTTTACCAGACTTAGGCATGATTCCTAGATTGGATGATATTGTTCAAAGATAGAAATTTTCAGAATATTTACCACCTCTCTCCACTCTCCCTGTCTCCATTACTACTACTCATCAGCAACTCTTTAATATCAAGTTGAATTGTGGGACATGGAAAAGCATGGGATTTGATGGGCTAGAAGTTATTTTCATTCATCAACTCACTTTCAAGGGCACAGATGACAAATGGAAGGCCGAATCACTGTTACAAATAAAATATGCCTTATAAGTTGATAGAGCACACACACACCTCCATTCTCCTCATTGCTGGCCACTAATATATCAACTGTCACCAAGTGATAACAGCTTACAACCTCTAGCAACCAGATATTGATTTCTCCTATAGTCAGCAGTGGCTAGCACACAAATACAAGCTATCCTAATGTGTCTGGAAGCTTATATCAAAACAAATTAATGGTATGCTTTCTGCAGGAAAAATAAAAGTCCCTGATTTTAATAGAACCACAACTTTTCCCCCTACAACTGGAAAATAATGTTAATTGAAATTTTATCTAACTGTTACACTTCAGAATAATACTTCCCAAAACCTGCTGGAACATAATGATATAGTTGGCTTTTGATCATCCATTGTGTAGTTATCTAACAGACAGTAAAATCCTTAAACCATCTACTCCTGCTCTATTCCTAATCTAGATTCTTGTCCCAACTCTGTACCTTACTAGCTATGTGACTTGGCCCCATTAACTCTCCATCATCAGCCTCATCAGTAAAATGGTACTATTTTTGGCCTGCCTCTTGAAAGATAGCCGTGAAATCCAACTTCCTCTAGGCTTGGCAAAAATTTCTGGTATCCTGCTGTGACCCACATTTCTAATTTTATTTCATATTACTTACACACACACACACAGAAAGACAGACACAGACAGAGAGACAGAGATAGAGGGACAGACAGACAGAGAGGGACAGACAGAAAGAAATAGAGAGAGAGACACAGAGAGAGAGAGACAGAGACAGAGAGAGAGAGAGTTCTACTCAAACCTGATTGCTAGCATTTCTCTCCTCTCCATACTTCTCAATCAGTGTTTCCTCACTTTGGGAACATACTCACTTGCACTTAGACTCCTTCACTTCATTCAAAGCACAACTTGGGTACCAATTCCTAGGTGAGTCCTTCCAGATCCATTTAATTATAAGGGCTCCCGTACTCTTGAAATTACTTTGTATTGTTTTAAAAATATTCTGTCTTTAGTTACTTGTGTACATACTATCCCTTGCCCAGTAGAGTGTAAGTTTTATCTTGTCTTCACAGCCCCATTTTCTGCCATAGCACCATACTCCATAGCACATACTTAATCGATGTTTGTTGAATACAATTGAACTAATAAGATAGTGTATATGGAAGCACTTTGTAAAGTATAAAACACTGTCAAAACTAAGATAAGATTATCATATAGCATGTCTTTTTATACTGCTGAACCAATCAGTACGACCTCATGCAAACCTCTAAATAGGGAGAAAAATCACTGGAAACGAAATTATAGAATACATTGCAATGCAAAGCATACGTAATTTTTGGATATGCCACTATTCTAAATTAACTCAATAGTCTTTTCCTTTGTGCAAATAATCAAGAGTGGACTGTATTTTGAATGTTACATTTTTGTAAAAAGAACACAATATGCACTAAGCAAAAACATGAAGGTGAATTAGCAGCCCTAAGCCTAAGTTTTACAAGAAGGCAGTGGAAAAATCCTATCACATGGTTTGAACATCCTTCAGTTCCTCTGAAAAAGTCATTCTGACACCCATTTTTTTCACAGGTCACATTCTACATAAGCCAGATTGAGCATGTAGAATGGATCTTCATATGAAAAGGAGCTCATTAAATATGGTGCCATCCTTTCCTCAGATATCTCTCTAAAATATTTCCAAGAGTCAGCATTTGTCATCATGTTTGGTTTAACTTCAAAATGCACTCCACAGATGCTATGGAATGATAGCTACAAAGCATCAAAGACCTATCATATAGATGTGGTGTAAGATATACAAAAATAATGAGAAGAAATAATCCCTGCTTTGAAATAGCTGCACATTTAGTTAGGAAAGAAAGCTAAATAATTTACATAAGAACAATCACTGAACAACATTTGGAATCTGGACAAAGTAACAAAATATGTAAGGGTGGGAGTAATTCCACTCCAGAAAATTATTCCACTCCACTTAAAGTGACAAAATACTGCTCTCTCTGATACCTCCACCAGGTGTGAACATAGTCTGATTTTTTTTTTTTGGTATGAACAAAGCCTGAAGACCTCCACTGGCTTAATTAGCCAATCACAGGCTTCAAACTAAATGCATCAAGTACTTGGTCAAATCAAAGTCATGACGTTCATTAGAAGTTCATTCCAATAGGAAGTCTATTTAAATTGGGCAATGATTTGGTTACGCACTGTGGGGCTTGTATGAAACTAAGTAGATAGTTTGGCTTCAGACATTGACCCCCTACAGCATTTAAACTGTTAATTCTCTTCAGATACTTAATAGCTGTGTGACTTTGGAAAAGTCACTTACTCTCTTTGCATGTTTCCTCATCTGTAAAATGATCTGGAAAAGAAGGAAAGAGCAAATTATTCCTGTATCTCTGCCACAAAACCAACAGATGGGGTCATGAAGCAATGATCCCCTCTTTTTGGATACTTAGTCTTACTTTGGCTTCTCTTTTCTGCTCTCCACTTACATGGAATGATGATTGATCCTTCTTGACCTCATTTTTTATTTCTTCATCTAAATTCTACTTCCCAGTTATATGACCCTGAGGAAGTCACTTAACATTCTCTGGGCCTCAGTTTCCTCATCTGTAAAATGAGAGAGTTGGATTTGATGGCTTCTAAAGGCCAGCTCTAAACCTATGATCCATCTAAATGTGAGGGTCCTCAAATTTTCTTTCTCTGCATTATGTCCCTTGGAGAAACTCGCATGGCAATTATTATTTCTATGCAAATAAACTGCTGTTCTATTTATCTAATTCCTATTTCTCTCTGGTAATCTAAATCTACATCTCCAAATGCCTGTGGAACATCTGTTCCATCTGAATGTCCCACCAGCACCTCAAACTCATTATATCCAAAACTGACTTCATCAACTTCCCCCAAAACCTTCACTCACAATTTCCCTCCTTCTGTCAAAGATACCGGCAGCCTACTGTCACCCAAGATTAAAAACATGTTCTTCTCTTTGATTCTTCTCCTATCCCTTATACCAATACCCAATCAGTGCCAAGTCTTGTGGACGGATTCTAGGTCCTCCAGCTCTCTCACATTTATCTTCTCCCTTCTCTCCATTCACACTTCCATTATCTTAGCATCTTTAGTCTAGACTGTTCTTTGGGTTTTTTTCTTTTTTAAGTATATTTAATTCAAAATAAAGCAACATGAGACTACAGATATTTCTCGCCTGATACCTTTGGTACATAATCTCCAGGGAGGGGAGGAGTAAGAGGAGGCTCATCCAGAGGAGACTCAAAACTTAGTTCGGTTCCTCCACAGCCTTGATCCTACCAAGTTCATGTCCAGATTTATCATGACTGTCAGATGAGTCTGCATCTACTCTCCTGCTGGCCTGGGTCTCAAATATTGCTTCTGAAGGTCACTCCTTGTGCTTTGGATCATTAATGTTGTGCTGGCTACAAATCTGCAAACTCTGGAATTTTCACGTGTTGCAATCCTTCAAGAGGCAACTCAGGAACCAATACCTCCCTAACACCTGGGCTTGAGGTCCTGTTTTCTCACTTAGTTGCTGAGTAACCTTGGGAAACCATTTAACCTCTGAGTCCATTTCCTCATCTGTTAAAAAAAAAAGGATAGTAGGAATAGTAGTAGTAGGAACATTTCTACTTTATAACCACAAACACTAATTATTATTATATTTTATAGGTAGAACAGAGAAGTCATGATTTACCCAAGGGCTTCCAGAGAAAGCAAGTGGCCTTAGACGCCAGCTTCGCAAGCCCTTAACACAAAGGTCTTTCTGCTACTTGGGACCACAAAACAGAACCATTCAGTGATGACAAAGGAAAGAGTAGATGGAGAAACAGTTTCAGCCTTATTAGAACTTTGCTCAGTAGCTTACCTGTTACCCTAGGACTGTTACATGTTTCAGCAGCCTAGGAAGACCCACACTGAGTCCCCAAAACCCAAGGCAACCCAAGGAGATACTTATATCGAGAGCATTATTTCCAGTCAAGAGCCCAGGCACAGATTCAGCTAGTTTATTTTAATGGGGAGATTTATAGAAATGCAACTGCTTAGACCTAATTCTAAAGTTAATGGATAACTAAAGTTGTTGATTAAATAGCTAAAACTAAAGAACTGTATGTAGCAGTGAGATTGAAAAAGCAAGCTGAAATTTCCTTCTTAGAGTATAAACCCCTTGAGGACAGGCATTGCCTTGCTTCTGTTTTTTTCTTTGTGTACTCCATAGAAGCTAGCATAGAGGAAGGAAGGGAAGGGAAGGCATGGAAAGCAGGCAGGCAGGAAGGCAGTTGTGGCAGCACTTAGCCACCCAGCAGTTAAACTATCACAACATTATACTATACTGTTGGAAGATGTGAGTAGACAGTGGGGGTGTTGTGGTGAGGGAGTCAGGGTTTAGCAAAATGGCAAGATACAAAAAAGTTGACAAACTAATTGTAACATACAGCAACAGAATTAGGCTTCATGGTGTAATGAAAATAAAACTTGGAAAACGAGGTTTGGAATCAGATAATATGTGATATAAAAAAATTGTCCAAGGATTCCTTAATAGATTCTGCAGCCAATCATACTTATCCAACACAGAAATATTATAAAAACAAATTTATTATATGCTCAGAGCATAGACCCATGATGCTATACAAAAAACCAATGGCCCTTCAGGAGCCATTTCAGCAAGTTGATGTAGTTCTTAGTTACATAATCAGGAGACATACAATGGAATTTTACAAAATCCAGAGTAGGCTCAAAACTTAGTTCAGTTACTTACTACCTTACAAAAGGCAGAAGTGGAAAGTAAAGTTTTACCCATCAAAGAACAGATAACAGAAGGGAAAGATCTATATCAGGTTAAATAATAAACTAGTCAATTAACACTGAGGATATAGCTGGAATTTGCAGACCACTAAAACTGGAACACCTAGGTAACACAGTAAATAGAGCATTGGTCTAGTGAGGAAGATCCTAGTTCAAAGACAGCCTCAAAGACAAATACTTACTAGGTGTGTGTGAGCTTGGACAAATTACTTAACCTCTGTTCACCTCAGTGTCCTCAGCTGTAAAATGGGAGTAACAACACCTACCTCCCAGGCTTGTTGTGAGTATTAAATAAAATAACTCAGCACAGTGCCTGGCATAAAGCAAGCACTATATAAATGTTAGCTCTCATTCTTATGACTTGACACTCATTTTAAGTAGGTAGGGGAAATAGAACTGAGTCAGCAATTATTTTATTACTAATAAGTTATTCATCTGAGTTAAAGTTTGATGTGTCCACTAAATTCAGCTGATCTTGGCTAGTTATGTGACTTTCTGTCTTAAGCAAGTGGTAGTAACAAAGGCAAGTCAGACTAAATCTCATGATACTTGAGTAACTCAGGTTTGAATCTGAACTCTACTACCTATATCTGTGTGAAGTCAGTTATCCTCCATGTGCTTCATTTTTCTCATTTGTAAAATGAAAGGGTTGGACTAAAAAGAGGTGTCAAAGTAACTTCTGAGTACACTGGAATCAAATTAAAATGTAATTGAGACAAAATAAATAAAAATACAACATAGATAATGTTAATTTGTGGTTTTCTAAATTACTTTGCAAGAGGCAGGGATCCACTTCTATTTGAGTTTGACCTCATTGAACTAAATGACCTCTACATTTCCTTTCCAACTCTACATATGAGAATTTGCAATACTGTAAGTACAAAGCTGTATGCCAATGACTGTGAATCACCATTGTCAAAGTAAGTATAGATCTGAAAGGATCAGAGTTATAGAAAATCTGGTAGGTTTCCATTATGAAGTAAAGAGAACTTGGCCAAAAGTGTGCTTTAAGCAAAGGAGTTTGGAAGGCAATAAAGAATATGCCAAGGGAAGGCAAGGGAAGAGCCTTGGGAAGAGAGCAGGTTTAAGTAGGGTGAAGAGCATGGACAAATGACATGGATGGTCAAAGCTAGAAGATTGCCTCAGCCGAACAGAGAATTCTGTGAGTTTAGACAAATGCCAGCTGTCATTGGATGGGGCAGAGACAGGGGAATAACCTCAGATGAATGGAAAGACTTTGAAGACAAGTAATAGAATTGGCTTTTGACAGGGACAACAAATGTTCCATTTCCTACCCTTTGCTTTTCCTGTTCTTACACAAACAGATGAGCTTCTGACGGGAGGCAGCCACCCCTCACAGAGGGTCTTATTCTTTTTGGTATCATGGGTTCCTTTGGCAGTCTACAGGAGTTTGTAGACACTTTCTCAGAATCCTGTTTTAAAATGCATAAAATAAAATACAGAGCATTACAAAGGAGATCAATAACATTGAAATATGGTTCCAAAAAAAAATTTTTTTAAATAAGTTCATGGACCCAGGTTAAAAATCCTAGTTCTCATGGGAGTTCCTGAAAGTGGAAGATTCAATTAGCATTTAAGGTTCCTATGAAAAGAATTGTTTAGAAAATATTACAGGAAGAGTAAAAGAACCAGCTACATCTCCTCCTTCTCCTTCTCCTCCCTGCGGTTTGCTTCTAGTGAGTTCACCAAGGAAAACCTTTCTTTCTTGATGGAACAACAAGGCAGTTTCCAAACAGACATAAAATTAAAAGGCAGATCAAAGCTAGGCCCCTCTCCATTAAAGCCTGTCAGCTGGGAAAGGAAGATGAAAGGAATTTCAACGATGAATGCAAAAGCTATTTGGGTTTAACGGTTTCCTAAGCATTAGACTAACAATGAACAAGATTACTAAAACCATTCATATCAGAAACATGTGCAATTATTTCATAGCCCTATGGAGAGGGCAAGTAGATAGAATGCTAGGTGGGAAGTAAGAAGACCTGGGTTTGAATCCTGCTCCTCACACTTGTTGGTCTGTGACACTGGGCAGGTTTCATTACCTCTCTGAGTCAAAGGTGAATCTCTAAGATTTGTCAAGGGTGAAGGGAGTTCCCACCTGCAGCCAAAGTGCCAGATCATTCCCAGATTACAACTACAACAGAGTTGCCTTCTTGATTAGGCAACTCAGCTATAACTGAGACCATTTTTCAAATCCAGAGCACCCAAAGTTAGGCTAGAAACTAGGAACAGGAGTGGAGTTAGAATTTTAGGCTAGCTTGTTAAAATGCAAGAAACAGGTCATTCACTAGTGGTAATGCCACTGAACTAGGTCATAAATGAAAATACTCATCAAGAATCATTCATTTTTTACCCACGTAGTGAAAGACAAGTATGGAATATGGTTTTAACCTCTGGCATTGGAGTAGAACAGTGGTTGGCACATACTAAGTACTTATTGACTTACAGTCAATAAATACTTATTGACTAACTGAACACATGGCATATGTCCTACCCAGTTCATATGAACATAGTCCATAGTGCTTTTATATGTGTTAACTCATTTGATTCACACAACTCTTATCAGTCAGTCAGTCAACAAATACTCATTAAGCACCTACTGTATATGCCAGGCACTGTGCTGAGCCCTGGGGGATTTTAAGAAAGCAAAAAAGAAAATAAATTAGTCCCTACTATCATGGAGCTCACAGTCTAATGGGGGACCTGCAAACAACTACATAAGAACAAGATATATACAGAATAAATTAGAGATAATCAACTTCTAGAAGGTTGGTTGGGCAGCTAGGTGGATAGATGGCCAGGTCTAGCTAGAGTCAGGAAGATTCATCTTCCCAAGTTCAAATCTGACCTCAGACAATTGCTAACTATGTGAACCTGACCGAATCACTTAACCCTGTTTGCCTCAATTTCCTCATCTGTACAATGAGCCAGAGAAGGAAGTGGCAAACTATTCCAGTACCTTTGTCATGAAAACCCTACATGGGGTCACAATGAGTTGGATATGACTAAAAAAATAACTGAACAATATAAGTTAGTTATTTTGACTTATATAAAGAAATCAAGGTTCAGGTTAAGAGACTCAGCCAGTTGTCACACAGCTAGTCAGTAGCAAGTGTGTACAAATTGTTAAACGCTTGGCTAAATCACATTTGTATACAAGCAGTTATAACCTCTGTTCTCTAACTCACGTGTACTTATGTGCAGCACTATCACAAGCAAAATCAGTATAAAGACGAGTCAAAGTTATAAAATTAT
This sequence comes from Potorous gilbertii, assembly GCA_028658325.1. Classification (NCBI taxonomy): domain Eukaryota; kingdom Metazoa; phylum Chordata; class Mammalia; order Diprotodontia; family Potoroidae; genus Potorous; species Potorous gilbertii. The sequence continues at coordinate 582,258,153 of CM053770.1, read as the reverse complement.
AGCACATCAATCTATCAGTCATTTGTTAAATGCCTGCTATGTGCAAGGCACTACGCTAAGCATTGGGATTAAAAAAGGCAAAAGATAGTCCCTGACCTCAAGAAACATACAATCTAATGAGGGAGATAACATGCAAAACAATATATACTAAACAATCTATAAACAGGAAATACTTAAAAGAGTGAGGTCATGTAGAGTGGAATCAGAGGACCTAATTTCAAATCATTGGTCTATTTATGACCTGAATGCCCTTGGACAAATAGTTCCAATTCTCTAGGTCTCAGTTTCCTCATCTGTAAAATGAGGGGAATGAATTTCTTCAACCTCTTTCATCTCTAAATCAATTAAATAATACAATGCCAAATCGAAACATGAAAATCCTAATTCCTTTCATGCTATCCCCAGGAAAAGATCAGCTGGTAGGTACAGTTGTTCTCTTGCCTTGGGAAATTTCTTTTGCCAAATGCTTTTTTTTTAACCATTATCAAAACCTTGAAGATAAGGTTTTTGTTTTGTTTTGTTTTTTATTTTGGAATCTTATAACTCTTGAACTGCTATAAAATGCCATGAAAGTGACCACACATAGGATTAGAAGTAGAAAAGTTACCTGATGACCTTCATTCACCAAATGTACCCAATATGGAAAAGTGAATTGAGTTTAATTAAAAATGCATATCTGATTAAAATTGATCTTAACTAAAATGCATATCAGCAATCCTCTGACGTCTTAGATATGTTCAAGTTAGAAAGGAGATGACAATGAAAGAATTGTTAGCTCCCCTTGTATATATTCTATACTTCTGTCCTTTTGTGTTTTCAGCTCTGATTTTGTCTGCCACTTGCCTTGTCATTTTGTTTGTTTTCAGAGCCAAATAAACCTTCATACTCTAAGAGAAGGAAAATGAAATCACAGAGAGTATCTCCCATAGGACCATGAATGTAGAATTATGTGGCAAAAGGAGAGTGTTACGGTACACACAATTTTTTCTACCTTAAAGAAAAAAAATAACCACTTCTAATGCCTGAGTCTTTAAAAGCATTTCCAGTAAGTGATTGATTATATGGTAATAGCATTAAGTTTGAATAGCGTTTTGCAAATTTTATTTCACTTTATCTTTGCAACAATCCTGGAAGATAAGTGCTACTATTAGCTCCTTTTTATAGATGAGGAAACTGAGGAAAATAGGATTAAGTGAGTTGCCCAGGGTCACATAGCTAGTAAGTCAGAGGCAGAAGTTGAATGTAAGTCTTCCTATCTCTAGGTATAATCTTCAATCCATAGTGCTACCTGGTTGCTTAATGACCTCTACTGGAAGTACTACTTTACAGAAGAACTCATTACATTTTTGAACAATTTTAAGTATTAAGAAGTTTTCCTTATAAAAACCTAAAATCTCTCTCCCTTCTCCCTCCCCCAATTCTCCCCCCATGTCTCCTTTATCTCTCTGTTTCTCTCTCTCTCTCTCTCTCTCTCTCTCTCTCTCTCTCTCTGTCCCCTCTCCTCTCTTTTCTCTCCTCTCTCCTATTGGCTCCATTTTATCCTCTCTAATCAAACAGAATTAATTTAATCACTTCCACAGGGCAGTCTTTCATGTGTTTAAAGACAGCTATTATACCTCTAGCTTAGAATAACAGATATAATGGTTCCACTTCATTATTTCAACAATAAGTCTAATCCATTAACTGAGTCATTTGGACCTTGAAAATCTAACCAAACAGATCTGACAACTCAACCAAATTTTTAAAGGAATGCATAGACAATAGGAAAAGTCAGTGGTCATAGAGTCAAGGCTTCTAAATCTCCTTTCCAGTCTGATCAGAATTTCTCCAAGTAAACCCAAAACGTTTCTTTACCATTCTGACTTTCTTTCCCCATCTGGAAAATGAGATGATACTCTTTCTTTCTCTACTTTCATAGAGACTGACAATGCTTCAAGTATCTCCAAGAAAGATATTCCTTCCACACAAATGGTTAATATTCTGACAGAGGCAATGAAGCTCATCTTCTGACGTAGGTATTTTATTTCCCTACTCGTATCCACTTGATTGGAACAGTCTGATTTTCCAAACCACGGATCAGCAGCCAGATCTTCTGAACCCTTCAGACATGAGGATTCTGTGGCTTTTTCAGGAGGAAAGAATCCATCTCCTCCTGATTCACTACCCTTCATTAATCCTCCCTGCTACCAGAGCAAAAGGTGAATTATCTCCTTTCCACCCTCCTAGGGAATAGGTGCCCAGGGGACCTGGAAGAAGAGACACAAGCTGAATGTGTTACAGTTCATCAGCTTAGAACATTTCATAATGGTCCATTCTGCCTCAAGTCATGGGAGTTTCCCAAGCCAAGACAAATCTTTCTTTGGTACTAACTATTCTAACCCATCATTGACCTATGACTCTTTGAAAAATGGGCATTTGGAGAATTTATCCTGAGAGAAAAAAAAGGAACAGCATAAAGGTGTCTATGCATCATCTTTCTTTGAGAAATAAGAAAGAAAAATGGTTTCTCCATGGGCCTAAATGTAAAAGATTTTTCCCTTTTGGGGATGATTTCAAGCCTTCCTGAAAAGGGGTGGGTTAGTATCCCTCATCTAAACTTCCCTGCTGTAGGTACTCACAGCTGACCAGGATCACTACCTACACATAGGAGATTCTCCCCCCTGCACCCTCCCACCCCCACCCCTGGCCCGCAAGGATGGTACAGAGGAAGATGAGGTTTTTTGAACAATTTTCTAATCCCTTCTAAATCTATATGTTTCAAATGGGTTGATTACTGTGCAGCAAAAATAGCATTTCTGTCACCAAAACGAAACAAAATGCTTTTAAAAGCTCATTAAGTAGGCTCCAGGGACTTCAGGGATATCAAATGGTTCCTTGCAATCAATATTTTGATGCTCTGTGTGTAAATGAATCAAAACCACAAAGATTACATTCCCACTAATTTACAGGCAATTTTTTAAGGAGAGAAATACTGAAATGTGGAAAGGAAGACAGGGTAGGGGTAGGGGTTAGAAGAACTGAAGGAAGTCTAGGGATGAAAACTGCTTAATAGAAGTCTAGCTGAACCATCTGAAAATACACAAAGAACATAATCCTCCAAGTCCATGATGTAATGAAAGATCTGGTTTCTAAGAGAATGGATAGCTGAGAGACTTTTACTTTTGCTTTGTTACATGACAGTTCCATCTCCCCATGGCTAGGTAGTACAGCAGATAAAGTGCCAGGTCTGAAGTCAGGAAGACCTGAATTCAAGTATGGCCTCAGACACTTACTAGCTGTGTGACCCTGGGTAAGTCACTTAACCATGTTTTCTTCAGTTTCCTCATCTGTAAAATGAGGAAGGAAATGGCAAATGACTCCAAGTATCTTTGCCAAGACCTCAAAAGGGTCATGAAGAGTCAGACTGAAAAAAAAAATGACTGAACAACACCACCATATCCACATAGGGAACCACAACTTACTACAGGAGACCTACAGGATGAGGAACACCATGAAAGGGAAAGAGATACTAGAAAATTCGTGAGAAAGGGTCCCCTGAATTCTGCTTGGGAAGTTAACTACCCTGAAAGGGGATTGGGATGGGAATTGTTCAATATGGAACCAGACCTTTCATTGTCTCCAGTATTAAGATGGAATCAGGGCAACAATAAAATGGAAGTGTCAGGGAGAGAAAATGATCCAGATAACCAGGAGGGGTCAGGCAGATGTCCAGGACTAAGCATGCACAGAAACAAGCTAAGAAAGGTTGGTGGAAGGTAGAAAGAAAACGATGGTTTATTAAGCACCTATTGTGTGCAGGACACTGTGGTAAGGCAAGCAGGAATAAGATAGAGATTTAGGTATTATATAGGTATTATATGTATATATATATATATATATATGATATAGAGATTTAGGGGATAAGCAGGAAAGCCTTGAGTTAAACTCAATGAGCATTCACTAAGCTTGCTGTAGCTGTATCAGACAGAGATTGTGGTATAGTCACAGAAGAAAATCTTGAGATCAGGATGCCTTACATGCAAGTCTGGTCTTTTAAACATAATGGTGAAGTAAATCTGGGCAAGACATTTGAAGTTTTCTTGGCAAAGATCTTGGAGTGGTTTGCCATTTCCTTCTCCAGCTCTTTTTACAAATAAGGAAACAGAGGTTAAATTACTGACCCAGGTTCTCATAGTTAGTAAGTGTCTGAGGTCGGATTTGAACCCAGGATTGATACTCTTTTCACGGAGCCACCTAGCTACCTCTGGTATAAAGTAGGCACTTTATCAAAGCTTGCTGATGACATTCTGTCTATTGTGAGATATGGGTAGCCATGGGTCCATAGATGGTAAACAGAGTCAAAGAAAGTCTATGACCTGTTTTTAGATTGTGTCATGACAAAAGCAAAATCAGAGACACAAAGATAACTTCATAGCAGCTTGTAATGAGAATACATTTTATACAAAATGGAGAGTCTGGGGCTAAGAAAGGAATAGCTTTGAAGATGGGCACTGTGCCAAATGAACTAATGTTCATGCTTGAAGGGCTTGTCTACTCCTAGGACATTCCCTACAAGACTTACTTATACACAAACTGTGAAGTTGGTGCCCATGATCTTCCATTACATGTCTTGTCAGGTTAAATGTCTTGTATTGGAACCCAGAGCCAGAATGGAGAATTGTGTTTTTTGCTTTGTTTCTGGACCTGTTCCCCTCTAGAATATCCTATTTATCTTTATCCACAAGACTCTAGTCAGTCAGAAACTTCTAGACTAAGTTCCCCAAGGCCTTTGGATTCACCAACCCATCCATCTTAATGAAAATAACTGAGGGGTGTCACTATTTCTCATTACAGGAAATGGAGGTACAAAGACATAGAGGCTGAGTTTGTAAAATCCATTGGTTTGAGAGATTGCAAGTAGAGCAGAGTAATTGATCAGGTTGCAGAACAGTCAATCCAAGTCAGTCGTCTTAATGACCCAAAGTGGTTGTTAAGACAACCACAATTAGACTACCTATTTTTAACCCAAACTGTCAAATGTATTTTGTTTTGTTTTTGCCAGATAGTCTGTGTCTACACACAGTGAGTTTAGATGTACCAACAGGGCCAGTTTGTCACAATCCAATGGCTCTCAAAGTGTGGTATGAGGATTCCTGGGGGTCCTCAAGATGCTTTCATGGGGTGCATCAGGTCAAAACTGTCCTCATAACAAAAAGAATTAGATATGCTTTAATTTCAAATACAGTAAATATTAACAACTGTAATCCACATAAACAAAAGCTCTTTGGGGCTCCTCAATAATTTTTAAGAGTATAAATGGGTCAAAAAGTTTGAGAATCACCGATGTAGTGGAATGAGCCATGTTAGAAGCCTAACCACTTACTAGTTATGTGACTTTAGGCAAATCATTTTACTTTCACTTTTCTGCTTCCTCCATAAAATTAGAGTGAATTGTGTCCAATTGGATCATTTTCAATATTACTTCCAGCTCTAATATTCTGTGACTAACTTGATCAGTCAGCTAAATAACAAAATAACACACACACACACACACACACACACACACACACACACGCACACACACCCAGGTGTCAGAGAACATCAGCGGTAGCTTTCTCCTGCCCCAGCTTCAGGAAGCATTTATGTACCGGTGATGGAAAGAAGCAGGTGTTTGGATTCAGTTAAACTATATCCTTGTCACTGAGGGAGTTCACAGGGCTGGACTGTGTTTTGCTTTCTTATATCTTGATTGCTCATTAGTAAATGAATGAGTACCATTCATGGAAGTAAGCTTCCATAAATATATGCATCTCTTTTTATCTTCTAAATGAATGCCATGTGGCATGAAACTACTTTATCCCCATCCCCCACTGCAACTCCTCTGGTCATAATAGAGAATCTACAGGCAGTGACTGTTGTTTCTTTTTCTAGTACTTAGAGCATGACCTGACACATAGTGAGTGTTTAATAATTGCTTGTTAATTGATTGATGGAATGAGGAAAGTCCTCTTCATCAAAGATTTGGGGAAGGAAGATTTGCTGATGAATATGGGATTGTGGATGACTGTGACAGGCACTGCTTCTGAGTCAGGGGATGACATCACCACTGTCTGCAAGGCAAAGGAAAACCCAGCCCCCATGAACCAATTCATACACACACACACACACACACACACACACACACACACATACATGCCTCTGGTCTCATTTCATGAATGCTGTCATAGCAAAATGCTGGTGATTTATGGCCAAGTCTGATGAAAAGTTAGTTAATTCCATGGATAATGAGCTGATGAATTGTCAAGTGATAATGGAGAATTAGAGCCAGAACAATCTCTCCTCCTGATCTACTGTGGGCAAAGGCCTTCTATTTCACCCAGATCACCTTCAACAGGCTAAGCAAAAGCTTTTGATATCAGATAGTGGGCATTTTTAGCAAGTGTGGCCTTCATCAAGGGAGTATTACTTAAGGGGCCAGATATTACTAGATTTTGTGCTGTTAAGTGATGTTTCATTTGGGAAAACAATGCAAAGAAAATGGAATTCAAAGCAACCTGGTGAAAGGAGTCTGGACTTCATTTGGTAGCCAATAGCCACCCCTCGAGCTAAAGAGTGAATGATTAGAGCTGTGCAAATTTCTCTAGGTCCACTTTAAGGACTGGAGGCTAGACAGAAGACCAATTAGGGGATACTAGCAATAGCCCAGAAAATGGGAAAGAGGGGCTGTACTGGGGTGATAGCCATGGAAATCCTAAGGAGTCGAGGGAGGGGCATTTAGTTACTACAGGGACATAATCAACAGGACTTGGTCATTAATTAAATGGAATTGCAAGAATAGTTAAAAACAAATAAGGAAATTTTTCATGCCAAATAATGGTGCCACTATGATAAGGAAACTGAACCAACAGCAGCACAGTCCCAACAGTCATCTCTTCTACCCTCTCCATCTTTGAATCAGTGGAAAGCATCTTTGCCCATCTTTGCTCATGTCACTCTTTGCCATCTGCCTCCTGGACAGCCTAAATAGAGACCCTTCACAGGCAGTGCTGTTATTGGGCTGATCCACAATCTCCTCAGACCTTACTTCTGGCACGAATTCAGTAGCCTCCAGCTCCTGATCTGAAACATGGCTCCAACAGCTTCCACCCTCCAGGACATCTTTCCCCTTTCGGCAGCTGATTAATTTTGCTTGTTTTCCTGTGTTGGCAACTCAGCTGCTGCAGGGGTGCCTACTCTGAAGCTCTCCATCTGCCTTGAGTTTCAAGTAAACAATATGCTGGCTCCTTGGGCATTCTCATTGCTTTTTGATCTGAATAACCTTCTTGACATTTGAATTCTGAGCAAGAACTCCAGGAGAGCTAGAACCTGGGATGGAGGGCATAAGGTGATAACCAAGCTATACAGGAAAACAGAGCTTCTGCTAATTTTGCCTGCAAAAATTATACACCTGGGAACAAATGCTTCCTCACCTTCAGAAAGGTAATTTCTTAGGAGAACAGAGTAGAAAAGGAGGACAAGCTATTGCTTTAAGGAGAGATGAGTCATCTCTCAGGATGACTTTTTGTTCTTTTCCCCTACATCTCACCTGTTCTCCCTTTTGGCAGAGTGGCCAGAGCCTTGAACATTGAGTCAAAAAGACCTGCACTCACATCATGCCTTCACTCACTAGCTGTGTGACAATTAGGAAATCACTGAATATCTCTGAGTCTGTTATCAAAATTCATAGAATTAAAGAATCTAGACCTGGAGGGAAACTGACAAGCCATCCAACCCAAACTTTTCATTTTACAGCTGAGATCAAAGAAATGTAAATCACTTTCCCAAGGTTTCTCACAAGCATTATCAAAGAAAAAATAAGACCAGTAACGGCTGCAGTCCATCGAAAAGGATTATTGTGAGGCTTAAGTGATGTAACTGACATCAAGAACAGCACCTTCTGGCTGGACAAGTACGTAATATACATGATTTCATTTGATCCACCCGACTACCTTTTATGTAATTGTTATGTCCATTTTATAAGTGAGGAGATAAAAGCAGAGGGGATTAAATGACTTGTCCAGGGTCACATAAAGCTAATAAGTGCCAGGGCAGCATTTGAACCCAGATCGCCTACCAAGTTGAGCAATTATGTACTGTAAAGTCCTCTGCATATTTAATGTACTGTAGAGATGTCAGATGTTAGTGCTTCTGTTATTGATAACATCACCCTCATTATTCTTTCCTCTCTGCTCTCTTCTCTGCTCTCCTCTGTTCTGATTGCTTTTGACCTTGGCTTCCCACAGACAAATCTTGGTCCCCGTTATGGACTTCAGGTTGAAGGAGAATGATGCCTTCAGGGTCTTAAGATATACTGAGAGTCCTAGTGACAGCTGAGATCATCTATAGGTAGCAGGACTGGTAAAAATCCCAGATAGAGAGAGGTCCTTCTGTGCCTCAGAAACTCATGAGCCACAGTAGATTAAGGATTAAGCCTAGCTAGAACTGGGATCACAGGAGATTAAGATTAGGCAAGGAGAGCCAAAAACAAAAAGAAATAAAAGCATCTAACAGAACAGATGCTCAATAAATGTTTGTTGATAATTATGATACATAATAAAACATATGTGGTTGAGCTACATAATACAAAGATACAGCTGGCTAGTGTGTGGCATGTAAAAATATCTGATCTCTGAACTGTTTTATCCCATCTCCAGGGGAGAATGTGATTTACACTTTTGTAGAGAGCAAGAGGATCAAACAGGAAGTCTAGCAGTCTGCTGGGAGAAGATGTAGGATCCAGAACCACCTGGCTGGGCAATTGTTCCTTCCCTTACCTGTCTCCAAGAGGGATGTTGTATCATTTACTCCAGTGATAACAGACCTCAGGGTTACATGCAGGACATCAAATGTGAATAGCTTGGGCACATGCACATCCACCATACCACCAAATGTGGATTATCTAGGGGTACACTACTTTGAGGTTCAGCATAAAAGTCACTTTCCCTCATCACTCTAAGGAATCAAAAATTTCTTGCCTACAAATGCCGTCTCAGCTCCCTCCCAGCCAATTGCAGGTTACACAAAGGGGCAGCTAGGTGGTGCGGTGGATAGAGCACCAGTGCAGGAGTCAGGAGGACCTGAGTTCAAATCTCACCTCAGACACTTGACACTCACTAGCTGTGTAACCTCAGGCAAGTCACTTAACCCTAGTTGCCTCATCCTGGGTCATCTCCAGCCATCCTGATGACTATCTGGTAACTGGTTTCAGATGACTCTGGAGGAGAAGTGAGGCTGGTGACCTGCACAGCCCTCCCTTACTCAAAACAAAGTCAAATGTAAGTCATATCATTATTTCTCTGATGGCATGATCTTCTTCGGCAGGGAAGGATGAACACACACAAGGTTACACAAAAGACCATCACAAATAGCTTTCTCAAAGTGAATAGGAAAATTTACACAGATTATGGTAGACAATAGAGTACCCTAGACAAAATGAGCTCTTCAGCATGGTAATGAGATAAAAAATTTCTCAGCTCAAACAAGTAGAGAACAACATGCCTGGCTCAGGGAGGGAAGGTCTCCTTTTATTATTCTCTGTGGTAGCAAGGACTGGAAGTTAGGATTAATGGTAGGGGTCAAGCTTCCCTATACATCTGGGGAGTATTTCTTCAAATGACCAGAAGACTTCAATAGAGTTTAGTTGTGAGAGATAAGTCCACATGATCTGCCAACTAACCCTATTGAAGTCTTCTGGTCATTTGAAACAATCTTCTCTTCATTCACACAAGTACCCAGTTTCATGGCTCATTGTTCTCTCAGCCAATCAGAAGTCATTTCTCCCTCCAAGTACACAGCATCACCCCAATATCCCTTAGGAAAACTGCCTAATCCCTACTGGCAGAGATGTTACGTTCCTTCTCTGGACTGATACTCTGTAATTTCTTATAAAAATTATCTGAGTTAAGTTTAAAAACCTGTTACCATACAGCGTAAGCTCAAACATCAGTGCTTTTAAAATAACAAGATGTTTCAAGTTACAGTTGTACAATGTAACAACAGTACAATGTACAACAACAAGTACAGCAGTACAATGTAACAACAGCTACATTGGAAAAAAGGGACAACAACTGTAGAGCTACAGTAAATGAACTAAATAGATCATCACTCTATCATTTACTCCAGTGATAACAGACCTCAGGGTTACATGCAGGACATCAAATGTGAATAGCTTGGGCACATGCACAACCACAGCATATAACAATTAATTAAGAGTGCATGTATATCTGGCAGTTAGGTGCTGAAAAAATGGTTATTTCTCTCATTATTGCATTAGGACCAATTATTGAATGAGGGCTAAGGATTTTCTACTTCCTCATTCAGAAATCAACCCCTATAGGTTATTTAGGCAGCCTTTGAAGTGCAGGGCTTCACTGAGAGGAAAAGCTCAGATCAAAAGGTAAAGAAATTTTAGTTTAGGCGAATTGATGGGTTCCAGCCCTTTGTGTTTTACTAAGACAGGTATAAGAAAAAATGGATTCTCCCTTTTGTCTAGAATGAAGACCCTAAATGGGGTGATATGGGTATAGATACATCTCTTTGACCAAGACTAAGTGATCAGTCACATTCCCCAGTCCCTCCTTAGAATGAGCCCACCTCTTATTATAATATTCCTTCTCTCAAATATTTCTTAACCAGATCAGATATTCATCAGGATGACTAGAGATGGCCCAGGATGCAATGGCAGACCTTGAGATTTTCAGGTACTCACTTAGAGGGAGGTAACGCCCATAGAGTGAATGGGCCTCTTTAAGGAAGTAGTCAGGAAATGGAACCTTTTAATGAGCAAAAGAAAAAAAATTAACTAAATCACGCTTGGAGGGAAAGAGAAAGTGTAACTATTGATAATCACTCTAAGGCAATCATTAAGTGGAGCTTCAGCAGGGACCTATTGTTGTCCAACCTATGGCCTTCAGAGTGTACTGGTTTAAGGTTTGGAGAAGGACAAGGAAGGGAAGGAGAGAGGGAGGGAAAGAGTGGAATAGTTATTTTTTTCTTTTGCTCATTAAAAGGGCCATTCCCTGACTACTTCTTAAAGAGGCCTATTCACCAAATGGCCATTACCTTCCTCCAAGTGAGCACCTGAAAAGTTCAAGGTCTCACATTGCATCCTGGGCCATCTCCAGTCATCTTGATGAATATCCATATGGTTCAAGAGGAGAAAATGAGGCTGGTGACCTTGCACAGTCCTCCCTCACTCAAAACAAAGTCAAGTACAGGTCATATAATCATTTCTCTGACGTCATGGTGTTCTTTGAAAACAAAGGATGAACATAACAACCTATTTTAACAAGAGTTGACTGCCATTCTTAGGAACACTCACTCTTCCAAGAACATGTAAGCACTGAGTGGCTTCCATAAGAGGTCTTTAAGGGATCTAGCACAAGGGGTTTGGCATTCAACAGAGGCACTGATCCTTTTGTTAGTTATTTGCTAGCATGATTAATAAAATGATTAATTGACCAGAAACTATGTTTCTCAAACTTTTTATACATCACAGTGGCACAGTGGAATAGAGTGCAATGTCTGGAGTCAGGAAGATTCATCTTCATGGGTTCAAATCCAGCCTCAGATTCTTACCAGCTATGTGACCCTGGGTATCACTTAACCCTGTTTGTCTCAGTTTCATCATTTGTAAAATGAGCTGAAGGGACTGGCAAAGGATTCCAGTATCTCTACCCATGCCCAATGGGTTCATGAAGAATAGGATATGACTGAAACAACAGAATAACAACAAAGATAAATATTCATTTCACAGTGTGAATTCATCCAATTCATAGTCATTAATCACAAACAACAAACCAAGGCATGGCGAACTAATGAAGCAAAGGCTGCTAATTATAATGATAGTATTCTCAGTAGGCCTATGTAAGAAAGACCACTATAAGCATTCATGTACACCAAAAAAAAGAGTAGGAATTAAGAGGTATTGCTATAACACAAACATAGCAGCACAATTATGAACATTAAGTAATTAACAAATGCGTCAAGAAAAATAGGCAATTACATGAAAAACAAACTTCCCCTGGGCAGTCTCTAGTATTGTCACCTAGATACACATGTAAACTACTTCTTCAGTAGCTACCTATAGCATCCTATATCAGTAGTGTCTGGTCTGTTGGGTTGAGTTCCCTTGTCCTGATTGATGTCTGTCTTCCTATAGTTGAACTAATGGATTGTATGAAGGATACATTAGTATCATCAGAGACTTTTTTATCTGTATCTCACCTTTCTATCTCCTGCTGCTGGCATAAGGGGCAAGTTGGTTTTCAGTATATTTGTTCTCCGTGAATTGTATATCTCCTGGGAGTCCCTGCTGCCGCAGTTCTGGGCAAGAAAGGTGTTGCCTCTGGGTTTAGTTCTTCTGCACTGTAGTCTCCTTTCCCATTTTCAGTGCCCTATCTTATCCAGACAATATATGTACACCTGGCAGATGGTCTCTTTTGCTCAATATTCTCCAAGCTGAGTATTCATGCTTCTTCCCTATCATTGAAAAGTCTAACTAACTCTTCCTTGGGCAAGAAGTGTTGGCTGTGAATAGTCCGGATAAGGCTTCTTCCATTCTTTGGGGCTATTTTGTAAATGGGCAGATTTCCTAGTCTCTCAACAACTTTGTATAGGTTAGCTTTTCATCAATCAAGCCAGCATGGAAGTCTCATGAATGTCAGTGTTTGTCAGCCATAGTGTCTTTGTGTGGTTGGTTTTAAGAACATGCTCTAGCCATAAGGATCATATTTTGCTTCTCCCACAGCTCCATACCATAAATGATGTGTTGACTCCATTGAGCTTTTTATTGGGCTCTCAGAGCTCCTCACATATTCAACAAGATTCAGTTGAAACATTCAAGCTATGGATCTCTGTGGACAAGAAGAAATTCTAGACTTTTTGATACCTGCCAAATCTGATACTTCCTTTAGTAGTTTGCTCTCCAATCGCCTGCCTTGGCCAGAGTAGATTCTGGCAAGGGACACATATAATGAAAAGTACTTTTTCCAGGATACCTTGGCAACAGCACATGCTTTCTGGTTTCATATGCTTGTATAGATCTGGTGAAATGGTCAGTCACTACTAAGAGAGTATGTATTTTTGCTATCTTCTTCCAAAGATAGAAAGTCAACGGAGACAAGCTTCAAAGACTTTCTCCAAACATGTGACAAGAGTCAGGAATGCTTTTCTTTGCATCTATCTATCATGTTTCACACTTCTTGATGACATTGGTAGCCATATTAGAAAATGTTAATAGTAATACAGGATAAACTTAAAAGTACTTCCTGTGTTCATTTCTTTTTTCAGAAAATTGGTTGTTAAACATTTATCCTCACGACACTGGGCAATCTCCTATAATTGACTAACCCCTTCCCTCAAATCCACCCTTACAACTATCTTGTTTCATTGGTACAAATAAGAGCTGTCACTCTTTGAAAGTTACTCATTGAATTTATTATATAATTTAAAAGAAGAGTACACTGAACAAAATAAGAAATTCTTAGTTTCGTGAATAGACCTCTTTTTCTGTGTTACTGTGTATATGGAAGTGCTTGTTTTAGCTACTATCTGTCAAGGTTGGAATTTTAATAATGGAAAAAAAATAATTTGCACGCAAATTTAAGTCCTATGAGCCCAAAATAAAATTCCTGATAAGGTCCCTTGACTACGAAATTCATGTGTTGTTTTGTATGGGGGCATACTAAGGTCTACCTGGACTCATTATATGACTCATCTCTATGCCATAGAGTTAAAACATTCCTCAAAATATCATAGAAAAATAAGGTGGAATGGGACAACTAAATAAATGGCTTTCAAAGCATTCAGAGAGAGGAGAGGTGGGGTCCCATGGACCAACATTTTTTTTTTAGTTATTGGAATAAAACAAGCATTTCCATAACATAGTATAATATAATAAGATGATTCCACATGAAACTGCAAATCTATTATATATAACTTGCTATTCTTTTTAAATGCATAATCAAGTTATTATGGAACAACATGATATAGAGTAGTTAGCCCAAGAGAGATGTGAAACTCTCAAGCCTAAAATTTCAGACGTAGAGACAGTGCTAACTGAGGAAGAAAAGAGGGGGTTATCTAAAGAAATCAATATGGATACCCAGGGAACATACCAACCTACTTAGATTTTTTTTAAAAAGGTTAAATGACTTAGCTATGTTACCCTGAGCAAGCCCTTTAATCTCACTGTGCCTCAGTTCCCTCTTCTATAAAATGAGGTGGTTGTATTCAGTGACCTCTAGGGTCCATCTAGCTGTGATCTATGGAAATAAAATTAGGTGTTGAAAATAAAATCATACAAAATCATAGCATTAGACTTAAGAATATCAGAGGCTCTAAAGAAAGTCAGTAGGGAGATGGGGCAGGTATCCTAGGGAGTAACAGAGGCTCAATTATAAAATAGTACTGTAGCCATAATGGAGAAGAAAGAGGGTTCCAAGCCTGGATCACACTGCTGTGTGAGGAGTAAAGGGAGAGATGATGATGTTAACAAAGGATGCCGAGAATATAGAACATCTTAGTCCTGATTTTGCACCTGTTTTCACTGGCAATGATCTCTGGATGAGAACAGACAGAAGGGAAATAACTAACATGATAAGTAGGGGGAAAATAACAGGACAACCTGGCTGACCTTGGCTGAATTCAAGTCACCAGGCCCCACAGACTTACTAAGCTAGTAAATCAGGGGACACTTTTTATGCAGATTGCATATAAAGATTTTGGTAAAGCATTTGACAGAGGAAGGATCACAAAAAAAGAAACTAATGGTGGTCCCCTGGGATACTCATACTAAATCTATCACACTAGCCTAAAACCAACATATGGTAGTATAAAATAGTAGCAATTATGAATTTGCCTGCAGATGAAACAGAAGTCTAGCAGAGATACACAGCAGAAAGTGATGTTCCAAGAAGATCAGGAGATTCCCAGTTTAATGGAGAAAGCAGTTTGTTCAATGGCATCACCAACTCTGGAGTATAAAAGGAGGGATGTTCCTAGCCACATGTGATCTGCATAAGTGGTGCAGCCATTCAAGTGTGTGAACTGACTCCATGAAGGTTTCTATGCATGTGGTCCATTGTGCATGTTCCTTGGTCACCTGATTATCTCTGTCTTCACAAGTAGTGTGGTAATTTATGGAGGAGTAAAACCCTGTATTTATGGGAGGAGAGAAGCAGAGAGATCTTTTAACTGTGAGAAATTTTTTTTCTATTATATAATTATATGTTATATTAATAACCAATTATTAAATTAGAATCCAGGCTCTTTCTCTTGTTTCTTGACTGAGGCCCAGTTCCTGTGGAAGATCAGTCTCGAAGGAAGTGGCTAATTGAGATTAAACTTAATCCTCAGGGGCCCCACCCAATTAGGAGGCTTTACTTCTATTTAGAGTATAAATAAAATCTAGTCTGCACCAGATCTTGCCCCAAGGAAATGAGCCCCAGTTCTTGTACCCCCTCCATTACAGTTTAGGTGACCCAACTCACGAAGGAGAAAACCAACCAGAGAGGCATGGATGAGGATGGATTTCCCTCTCTGGATTCCTGGAGGTTCCTAAGTCTCATGATCAAGTCACATTCTCAGTAGAAAGAGCAGAAGACTTCTAGCTCACTTCCTCATTAAATGTCCCCCAGTCAGGGATGCTTTGTAGTTGTTAAGGAAATTTCCTTTCAAAGATTATTTAAAGCTTTTGGGCTCTCTGTATCTTTTGAATTTGGTTGCCAAGAGAAACCACTGACCATTCATTAATTATTAGCTAGCCTAATTAATAAATTGAATATTAATTACCCAGAAACACTGTCTCTCAAGGTTTTTCATTCATGACATGACTTAGTTTGCTCTGCTGATAAAATTGAATGTCTTTTGCTTTGAATGAATAATAGTGAGGACTCTTGAGCAGCAATTTGAAGCAGACGATGACCCATGCAGACAACAGACCTCAAACCCAGGGCAACCCTCCAGCAGGGCCTATACTTGAAGAGGGTACCATAGGTAGTACAGGAGGATGTTGTGGAGAGGCCATGGAAATGATAAAGAGCAGAATCAAAATTATTATAATTTAATGCTACAGAAAATGTTTCTGTTTGTTGTATATCCATGTCCAACTCTTCATGGCCCCTTTTGGGGTTTGCCTTGGCAAAGATGCTGTAGTAGTTTGCCACTCTCTTCTGTAACTTATTTTATAAATAAGAAAATTGGGCTGGGGGGGCAGAGTGAAGATGGCAGAGTAGAAAGACACACATACTCTAGTTCTTGCCCCACAGCCCATAAAATACCTGTAGAAAATGACTAAACAAATTCTAGAGCAGCAGAAGCCACAAAACCATAGAGTGAAAGAGATTTCCAGCCCAAGACAGCCTGGTAAGTCAACAGAAAAGATCTATCGCATGGGGCACTGAGTGGAGCGCAGCACACAGAGCCCAACCCAGTCCTGGCCACTCAGGATTGGCAGGAGAAGGACCAGAACAGGCCTTGGGGACAGAATCCCCACCAGCAACAGCAGTTCTCAGATCCCTCAACCCAAAAATGCCAAAGAAAGCTTCAAAGGTCAGTGAAAACATTTTTTCATCTGAATGAGAAGGAAATGTGGTCTGGCCCCACCAACAGCAGCCATTGCAGGCCATTTTTGGAGCCCTCTGCCTAAAACCCCTGGGAGAATTGAGCAGCTGATCTGAATCTCAGCCCTGAGTCTGGCTCTGTGGCAAGGAGGAGGACCACTAGTTTGGTGGAGATGGAGGCAGTTGTGGAGAGGGAATTCTACTCTCAGATTCTGGGCAGAAAAGTTTTTGGTTGCTCCCATACCAGTGAGCAGGCCAGGAAAGGAGTAAACACCTCTCCCTTGATTGTGTCACCTTGGAGGAACTAAGAACTTACTGGTCCCCATGCTCCTCTTGACAAAAGACTCAAAAGTCAAGTAACTGGCTGGGAAAATGCCCAAAAAAGGGGAAAAAATAAGACTATAGAAGATTAATCTCTTGGTAAATAGGTGTTTTCTTCCATCCTTTTGGATGAGGAAAAACAATACATACTGTCAGAGTAAGTCAAGGCTTCTGCATCCAATACCTCCAAAATAAATATGCAATTATCTCAGGCCATGGAAGAGCTCAAAAAGGACTTTGAAACTCAAATAAAAGAGGTGGAGGAAAAATTGGGAAGAAAAATGAGAGCAGTGCAATAAAATCATGAAAAGCAAGTCAACAGCTTGCTAAAGGAGACCCCAAAAAATGCTGAAGAAAATAACACCTTTAAAAATAGGCTAACTCAATTTGGAAAATTGAAGTCCAAATTGAATTTGGAAAAAGAGGTCCAAAAGAGGTCCAAAAAGTCAATGAAGAGAAGAATACTTTAAAAAGCAGAATTAGACAAATGGAAAAGGGGGTTCAAAAGTCCACTGAAGAAAATAGTTCTTTAAAAAATAGAATGGAGTAAATGGAAGCTAATGACTTATGGGAAACCAAAAATTACAAAACAAAATCAAAAGAATGAAAAAACAGAAGATAATGTGAAATATCTCATTGGAAAAATAGTTGACTTGGAAAATAGATCATCTTTCATGAAATTATCAAGGAAAATTGCCCTGATATTCTAGAACCTGAGGGCAAAATAAATATTGAAAGAATTCACCGATTACCTCCCAAAAGAGATTCAAAAAGAGAAACTCCTAGCAAATTCCAGAGTTCCCAGGTCAAGGAGAAAATATTGCAAGCAGCTAGAAAGAAACAATTACAGTATTGTGGAAATACGATCAGAAAAACACAAGATCTAGCAGCTTCTACACTAAAGAATTGAAGGGCTTGGAATATGATATTCCAGAAGTCAAAGGAACTAGGATTAAAACCAAGAATCACCTACCCAGCAAAACTGAGTATAATACTTCAGGGGAAAAAATAATCATCCAATGAAATAGAGGACTTTCAAGCATTCTTGATGAAAAGACCAGAACTGAATAGAAAATTTGACTTTCAAACACAAGAATCAAGAGAAGTATGAAAAGGTAAATAGGAAACAGAAATCATGAGGGACTTTCTAACATTGAACTGTTTACATTCCTACATGGAAAGATAATATTTGTAACTCTTGAGATTTTCTCAATATTTGGGTAATTGGAGGGATTACACACACACACACACACACACACACACACACACACATATAGACAGAGAGCACAGGGTGAGTTGAATAAGAAAGGATGATATCTAAAAAATAAAATTAATGGATGAGAGAAGAATATATTGAGAGGAGAAAGAAAGAAATGGAATGGGGTAAATCATCTCTCATAAAAGAGAGAAGGAAAAGCTTTTTCAATGTAGGAGAAAAGAGAGGAGGTGGGAGGGAAAAAGTGAAGCTTATTCTCTTCACATTTGGCTTAAGGAGGGTGTGACATGCTCACTCAACTTGGTATGAAAATCTTACACTACAGGAAAGTAGGGGAGAAGTAGACGAATGGGGTTGGGGACATGATAGAAGGGAGGGCAAATGAGAAGAAGGAGTAATGAGAAGTAAACACTGTTGGGGAGGGACAAAGTCAAAAAAGAGAATAGAATAAATGGAGGGGGCAAGATAGGATGGAGAGAAATATAGTTAGTCTTATACAACAGGACTATTATGGAAGTCTTTTCCAAAACTACACATATATAGCCTATATTGAATTGCTTGCCTTATCAGTGGGGATGGGTGGGGAGCGAGGAAAGGAAATAAGTTGGAATTCAAAGTTTTAGGAATGAATGCTGAGAATTGTTTTTGTATACAACTGGGAAATAAGAAATTCAGATAATGGGGTATAGAAATCAATCTTGCCCTATAAGAAAAGAGAAAAGGTGGGGATAAGGGAAAGGAGGGTATGATAGAAGAGAGGGCATATTGAGGGAAGGGATAATCAGAATGAAGACGTTATGGGGTGGGGGGAGGGGAGAGATGGGAAGAAAATTTGAAACTCAAAATTTCATGGAAATGAATGTTGAAAACTAAAAATAGATAAATAAACATTTTTTTAAAATAGCCTTGGCTAGAACTGGAAATAAATAAATAAATAGGAAAACAGGTAAACAGGGTTAAGTGACTTTCTTGGGGTCACACAGCTACTAAGTGTCTGAGGCAGGATTTGAACTCAGTAAGATGAGTTGTCCTGACTACAGGCCTTGTACTCTATTATACCACTTAGCTGCCCCTGAATTCAGGTACTCTGATTCCAAATCCAGTGTGCTTTCCACCACACTACATGGCCTTTCCATTACTTCATTTTGTGCTTTTCCATCTGAGCTATGTTAATTTCCCAAGTGAGCCAGCACAACCTTGGGAAGAAAATAAACTTATCCACCCTAGTGTTCACCAGCCTCTCAGTTTGTCTCTGAATGGGGAAATACTCATCTACCTGCAACTGACAGAAACACAGAGGAGGACTCTAGAATTAGGTGCTCCAAGCCCATTGAAACAGATTTCCTGACCAGATCCTCTATAGAACAAGATCAATGCTATTAATAATTATCATCCTTGGGAGAAATAGAAGAAAGCATTATGTAATCTCAAATGATTCTTCTGTCTCACTATGAGCATAAGCATCAACCCCGGAAGGTAATAGGTATTTTCCCTTCCTCTTAGAAATTCACAATAGATTCTAGCACTGATAGACATTGATTAACTTGGAATTTTTTAACTCTAAGGGAGAATTTCCTCGTCTCTTTTCGTGACTAGATTTCTTTGGTCGTCTGATGAAACCTGTGAACCTCTTCTCAGAATACAGGAAAGCAACTATATTGAAATTAAGTTATTAAAAATGTTTTTAAGTTCAGGGACCCCACATTAAGGACTCCTTCTTTAGGTATATAGTAGGGTTGGAAAGAGGTGGATTAGTCAGTGCCAACTTGCTGCACCTAGGAGTTTTGTTAGTCTTGTGATCTAATATCATGGGAATTTACAGATCCCTCTCTGTAGATCTCATTCACTCTTGCCTCCCTACACCCTCTAATTATAGGAAATCTAAATGTGAGGAGAGGGAAAGAAAGGGAAAGGGGAGGGCAGTGGAAAGGAGAGAAGTAAGTACATCAGTTCTTTGTTTGCCAGATGTATTTTCAAAGAAAATGGAGTCTGGGAGAGCAGGATGAGGAGGGGCAGGAATTAGAAGCCTGTTTTTTTTTTCTTTTATGGAACTCTCTATTCATTGAACTTGTCTAGCCTAGCCTTAGGGAAAACTAATGGAAAGAAAGCATAAACAGCAACACTGAGTCACAGGAATTCCCCCAAAAGGATTAGTATAATGGCAATAAAAGACTATGGTCTGTCAAACCCTTCTTGAGAATTTAGGTTTCTTATGAACTAGAGGTTCTAAATCTGGAGACCCCAGTCATTTAGTAGATTTCAGGAAGTCTGTAAACTTGAATGGGAAAAAAAATTTATTTACAAATAATTGGTTTCCTTTATAATCCTACATACTTTGTGTATTTAAAAGTATTATTCTGAGTAGAGTTTCACAAGTTTTGCCAGACTACATTAGGGGTCTATGATACAAATAAGGTTAAAAACCCCTAATATAAATGATTTCTCAGTTTCATAATTAAAAGGTAAGGATGGAGAAAAGAGCACAGGAATGAATAGGAGAGAAATATAGTTATCTTTCTTAATGGCTTCCGTTTCTAAAGGGAGCTAGTTGTCCCACTGGATGAAACCCCAGACTTGAGTCAGGAAGGCTTGAATGCAAAACTGGCCTTAGACACTTACAAGTTCCATGACCTTTGAGCTGATCACTAGATTTCCGTCTGCCTCAGTCTTCTGAACTTTAAAATGGGTATAGTAATAGCACTTACCTCCCTAGGTTATTGTAAATGAGGATCAAATGAGATAGTATTTGTAAAGCATTTAGCACACTTCTTGACACACAGTAGGTACTTAATAAATATCTATTTCTTTCCTTCCTCACTACTTCATGGTTCATAAATCAAGTGCCCTCACAGGCCATATGACACTACTGTGATTTGGGAGCCACAAGGAAAGAAATTTCGAAGGAGTATCACAAAGGGGGATTAGATTTGTTCTTCTTGGCACCAATGGACAATACTAATAACTGTGGATATGAAGACACTACAAATTCACCAATACCTTCAGAAGAGCTAACACAGAATCTATGTCAATACTGAACACTAAACAGTTTTGACCAAACTCCACCATGAACCCCAAAACAGTAATATGTGCCCCACGAAGTAAAAGAAAAATTAAAAAGAGGATAAAGATATTCCCTCAAGGTAAAATCCACATGATTTTTTTGAAAGCAGCAAAGTACCACATTATCTACTCTCTCTGACATTCCTCCTCCCCCAGTGTCTCCTCTCTAGGTTCCAGACTAATGTCTTAGCTTGGCAATTACCCCAGGAGCTACTGAATCAAAGCAAGTTTAGAAATAATTGCAGGTGGGGAAGACAACTGCCAAGGGCATCAGACACCTTAGCGCACTCCCCCCTTAACGATGATCAACAGTGATTCAACCTCTAAATAGGAAGAATTTCAGGAGTTAAGCCCTCAGATGATAGGGAAAAATGAACAGTAACTGAGGAAATGATTAAGCAATGAAAAATGCCTGATACATTGAAGAAATTTCATGGGAAAAGAAATTCCAGGACAAAATTAACTCTAGAGTAACTGTAATTAAACCACTAGAAAGGAAGACAGATTGGCCATAAGGACTCTAACATAGGTTAAAGTCCTAAATGAGCTGAAGCAAATAATAAAGAATGGAACAGCTTAATTAGAACAGTAACTAAGAAACTTTAGACATTGTGAAAAAACAGAATGGAAGAAATGGAACCCTTGTAGTTGCCAAAAACTGGAAATCAAGGGGATGCCCATCAATTGGGGAATGGCTGAATAAATTATGAATTATGAAATTATGAAAATATGAAAATATGAATGGAATGGAGTACTATTGCACCATAAGAAATGATGAACAAGAAGACTTCAGAGAGGCCTGGAAGGACTTATATGATCTGATGCTGAGCGAAAGGAGCAGAACCAGGAGAACTCTGTGCACAGCAACAACCACAGTGTGTGAGAGTTTTTTCTAGTAGACTTGGAACTTCGTAACAATGCAAGAACTTAAAAAAAAAAATTTCCAATGGTCTTCTAAGGCAAAATGCCTTCCACACTCAGTGAAAGAACTATGGAATTCATTCAGATAAGTAGCAGATCATGTTTGTGTGTGTGTGTGTGTGTGTGTGTGTGTTGTATGTATATGTGTGTGTGCATGTGTGTATTATGTTTTGATTTGTTGCATGATTTCTTCCATTTATTTTAGTTTATCTACACAGCATGACTATAGTGAAAATGTTTTCAACAGGAAAGTATATGTAGATCCTATATAGAATTGTGTGCTGTCTTGGGGAGGGAGAGTGAGTGAGGGGCTAGGTGGGGAGGAAAATCTAAGTTTTATGGTAGTGATTGTAGAACATTAAAATAAATAAATGAATGAATGAATAAATAAAAGAAATGGAACCCTAAAATTCAAGGAATGATTGAAATAACAAATATTAGAGCAGGGGTTTCTTAACTTTTTTGCATGTGTGCTGAGTTCCTTTGGCAGTCTAATGAAGCCTAGTGGACACCTTCTCAGAATAATGCCTTGGGTTTATTTGTTTGTTTGTTTGTTTAAATTTATTTTTGAAGAAAATCCTAAATCTCAGGCAGAAGCTAATGAAAATATTTAATTTTTTCCCATTCAAGTTCATGGATCCCTTGAAATCTTTCCGTGGATCCTAGGTTAGGAGCCTTGTACTAAAGCAAAACTAAAGAAAGGGTGATTTTTCTGCATCACAGCCATGGATCTGGAAAACAAGTCAAGGAGAGATAATTTAAGGATCACCAGAAGATCATGATCAAATAGTAAAAATCCTGACTGCCGTAGCTGAGGAAATGACAAAAAAAAATATCCAGAAAAAATGAATCAAAAGACAAAGTATAGATTGATAGAATCCAAAAATTACCACTTGAAATAAAAATATGCTTTTATATGTTTACATAAAACATACCTACAAACATAACTGTCAAGCTTAAGAGCTCCTTGAATAAAGAAAATATTGTAAATAGTTATAAAGAGAAAGATCATATGCTAAGGAACCTGGTCCTAATATTACAAGTCTATGATGTATTACCTTTAAGAAAGAAAAGAAAATGTTGAAATAGGTTATCTCAAAAGGCAAAGGAAAATTACTTATACCTACCCAAGAGAAAACAGAGTATAATTCTACAAAAGGGAAAAATGGATTTTAACATAATTAATTACTTCTAAATATTTCTGCTGAGAAAACCAGAGTTGAGAAGTATCTTTGAAATCTAGCAGAAACTTGAGGATAGTTAACAAGTTTGAATAACTTGAAAGAGCTAGGCTATAATCAAGTATTTACATCATGAAAAGAGAAGAAATTATTGTGCTTTCAGAATCCCACTACCTCCAAGTGTCAATGAAGGAACCAAGTACAAGGGGTGTGATTGAATATTTTAAAAAGTAAGAAGAAAGAAGAAGACCCTAGGGGGAGAAGAAGAAAGAATTTGCCATTTCTTAGAAGTGAGTACCACAGATGATTATTCCAATACTAGGAAAGACTAGAGCACATGAATCTCAGTCTTACAGAAGCCAAGCAAAGGAAAGTGTAATGACGATAGACAGATAGATAAAAAGACAGAGAGAGAAAGAGGTGATAGATAGATAGACAGATAGATAAATACACGCATAACTATATAACACTTCAATGGTACAAATACAATGAATTAAGTGGAAGAGTAGGTAAGAGAAGGATGATGATTAAAATTTGACAAGAATAGTGTAATTGAGTCAGAGAGAGCCAGAAGCAAAACACACTATAGCTACAGAAAAAAAAACGGTGATTTGCATTAGGGCTAGGAGAAAAGTGAGAGGACAGGAATCAAATTAGTCTAAGCAATCAACTACAGATACATACTGTTCATTTCATTCTCTTTTTAAAATTTTTCTTCTAAAACAGAGGAGAGGAAAAAGAGAAGAAATACTAGAATAGAATTTGATAGGGAAGAAAACAAGCGTTAAGAATTAAAGCATGAATATTAATAGAATGAGTTTTCCTAGGAAATTAAGAAGATGGTAGAATAGTTTAAAAGTCAATAATAATTACTAGCATTTTTATAGCTCTTTAAAGTTTGCAGAGCCCTTTGCAAGTATCTCATTTTCTCTTCAGTAGTGAGGTAGGTGCTATTATTTTATAGAGGAGTTAGGCAGATAGAGGTTAAGTTACTTGCCCAGGTTTATAGAGCTAGTAAGTATTGAGGTAGTATTTGAACTCAGGTCTTCCTGACTCCAGGTCCAGCATGCTTTTCATAGCACCTCCTATAATGAATTGGAGAACAAAACTTGACAATTTCACATGATAATGTAATAGAGCCAACTTTCCACAGGAGCAAAAAATCTAGTACAGAGTTAATCTTGTACTTGTCAGAATCATAAGCTCATAGAATAATGGTCTCTAGAGGACACTAGAAGTATCCTCTGTTCCAACACTCTAATTATATAGACAAGAAAACTAAGGACATCAGAGATTACGTGACTCATCTGGTAGCCGATATCACCACTATGAAGAGGTAGATCTGGGATTTGAATTTGATTTGGTGAGAAGGGGTAAAATGGGTAGCATGGTGGATAAAGCGGTGGACTTGAAGTCAGTAAATCCCAAGTTTTATTTCTTTCTCAGAGATTTACTAATTATGTGGTTCAAGATAACACACTTTAAAAAAATCTCACTCTATCTCGGTTTCCTCATTTGTAAAATATGGATAATAGTACCTGCACAAGACTGTTGTAAGGATCAAATGAGATAATATTTGTAAGGTGTTTTGCAAACCTTGAAGCATTAAGTATTACCTATTGTCAGGATCCCTGTGCCAAGACCACTCCTCTCTTTTTACTCCTGTCTTTTTTCTATTAGGAGACAACCTGTCTTCTGGAGCTGAGACCCAGCAAGCAAGCTGTGTCTTGAGCTTGACATCACAACAATCATTTGCACTCACCCTCTGGATGGTCTCAAACCCAGGAAATCCAAGAATTGTTCCACACTAACACCAGCGGATCCCTAAGCTCAGACAAGCACCTGCAGTACCCATATTCTGCTCATAAAGTCCTGCTATGAATCAAATTTGTCTCCTTGTTGTTACCCTGCCTTATCAGGGCTACAGATCACCCAACAGCCACTACTATACATATTGAAATTTGCCCTCATGAAAGCAGGTCTCCTACAAGGGGGGACCCAGCACATTTGTCTAGTTTCCCTCCTTCTATGAAATAAAGAAAGCTTTTTGCATTTGACCACTGTTATCTCTTTGGTCTGTTTGTTTCTTTGTTTTTTCAGAGTTAACTGTGGTTGTTATAACCTGTGTGAGCTCTTTGCTATTTTTAGAGTTAATAGCAGTTGAAAAACCTCTGTGATTCTTTGGTCATTTGTTTTCAGGGTTGATGATATTATTATAATTGGTGATGGTGGTGATGGTGGTATTGATGTTATTTCTGTTTGGGGGACAATCGGGAGAAAAGCTTCTTAATATTTCCTCTCCCTACAGATGAACAAGTGTCTAGGAATTAGGATGGTAACAACCATTCAGTGCCAGAGCTTCACTTGATGCAGTATGGAAAGGAAAAGCAAAGGAAAAAGGAAAGGAAAAGGAAAAGAAAGGAAAGGAAAGGAAAGGAAAGGAAAGGAAAGGAAAGGAAAGGAAAGGAAAGGAAAGGAAAGGAAAGGAAAGGAAAGGAAAGGAAAGGAAAGGAAAGGGAATGGAGAATGGAGAAAGGAGGGGAGGCGAGGCCACGCCCCAGAATGTAAGGTTTTGAGAGTCAGGTCATCTCTGCTTGGCAACATGAAAGATTTGGGAAGGAAATAGGTGGGTCTGTAGAACTTCACTTTTTGGCACCTTTGCAATGAAAAAGGAGCATAGGGGGTCTACCATCACTGAAAGTCTGCCTAGGTGCTTGGTCACTCGGGCATAGGATCAGGAGGTTAATCTAAAAGGGCCCTTAAAGATCATCTAGTCTGATTCTTTCATTTTCCAGATGAAGGAACTAAGCCCTTAGAAGTTTAATGACTTGCTCAAAGTCACACAGATCCCAGGTGGTTGAATGAGCATTTGAATCTAGCTCCAAAACTCTTTCCACAAATCCAAGCTTCCTTTATCCAGGCAACTTGATGTATGCTGTCCTATTCTCAAGGATTTTCTAGCTTTATAATTCTGTCCTTTTCACCTGACTTAGACAAATTTTTGAGATAGATTTTAAAATGCATTTTATCCTATATCAAAGGAAATATAGTGACTAGAAAACATTGTGGGGATGGAAGGAGGGAGAATGGGTATGGTCTCCTCATTACTTACACCAAACAGAGCATAGTTGGAGTGATAGATAATCATATTTACATATTAAATCAGACCCTGACAAACTGAAGAATTCTCAAAGATGGTAAGAGGTTGAGAAACTATGTCATATCAGCAGTTAGGACTAGATACATGTGGACCTTAGGAAAGATTTGAAAATTGAGCTGTCTTGTATTTGAAAACTGTGTCTTGTTATATCATTCTTTGCTGCCCAAGCCTCTGCTGGAGGTGGCTTTCAGAGGCTTACAGGACTTGAACTCATCACAAAATAAATGCCTACATATTGTGAAGGGTAGAATTTTCTGTCAGCGATAAATGATACATTTCTAAAAGGCAGCATTAAAAAGAAGTGTCTCTTTTCATAGACACCTGCCTACTTCACTTACCCCCTTCATCCTGGATATGAGGAATGGGTCAAGGAAATGGAAGTGTTTCACTTCAAGAAGAGAGGACTTTTAGGTTTCAAGTATTTGTAGCAATGTCATATGGAAGTAGTGGATTTATTTTGCAAGGTTTCAGATAGTAAGTGGTCATTGAATTTTGGTAGTACATTATTGTGTGTAACATATTTTCCTCACTTCTGTCTTGCAGAGGGGAAAATGAAGTTCATAAAAGTCAAGACATTAAGGTCACACAGTTGGTAAGTATCAGACCTAGGATTTGAAGTCAGATATCCTTACTACAGAGTCAATATTTCTTTCCCTACAATATTTTGCCTCAGATCACAGAACAAAGAACCACTGTTTGGAAGTTAGGGGGAGGCAGATTTGGGCTCATAAGGAATAATTCACTAATAATAAGATGTGTCCAATAATGGAACAGGCTTCCCTGTGGTATCTTGAGTTTTGTAGTATTCAAACAAAAGCTGAATGACCCTCTGAAGCGACCATCTTAAATATTCTGTATTTGTTTATTTTTTGTTTCCACTTATATACTGTCTCTCCTAATGGAAAATAAACTTCTCAGCATCAAAGACTGGTTCATTTCTGTCTGCTCCCCATCCTCCCCAAATGAGGCCTGGAACATAGGAGTCGTTTAATAAGTAGTTTATTAATTGTTTGCTTGATATTTCAAAAGTAATATAGAAGTTAGTCCTGGATAGTTCATGAAGTCCCTTCCAACTGTATGATCCCATCATCCTTTAGCTCACTATGTACATCAGGAGGGAGGTATGGGGTGGGGAAGGTTCTCTCCCAGTGAAAATACCTACTGACATTTCTAATAGAGATATAATTATATGACAGAAACCCAAAAACAGTCCTAGAATTCCAGTGATCTAAAAAGTGAGGAGTTTACAAAGGCATGTATTTAGTGTGTTGCCCCCACCTCTCCTCTCCACCAAAAGGTAGCAACAAAGCAAGAGTGATTAAAATTAATGTAAAGCATCAAATCCAATCCCTGCTACCTACTACCCATGTGACACTGGCTAAGTCATTTCACCTTTTTTGCACTGAATTTTTTTAACAAAAAATGAAGGAGGTTATATTGGAGGATCTCTGAGATCTCTTCCAACTCTACAATCCCATGATCCTGCAGGAGAAGTGAACTACTTTTCCTCTGCCTGTTCCCCTGTTGGGTGACAGCAGGACTTTGACATGGGAGCAAAAGAGGCGCTATGAGCTGAGTGCTAGAAGAAGGGGTCAAGGGAGGTTCAAGAAAGCAATGAGGTACCCAAGTTCAGAGGGATGCCAGGGAGAAAGGCAAGAAGAGTTTCTTCGTCTTTTTTCAAAAGTACATTTCATTGATCACTTTTTTTCCCTTTATATTGCTATCATTTCTGGGAAAATGGAAACAATAGCCCTTCACCTCTCCCCAGTTGTGCTGATTACTATCTGTGTGACTTTGAGCAAATCATTAAACTTAATCTAGAATCTTAGTTCTCTGATCTGTAAAATGACGGTCACACTAAATGACCTTTAAGGTCCCTAGTGGGTAAGCCCTCAGCAGGGTACCCTTATGGCTTTTCCACTGGCCAAAAAGTAAAGATCTACACACACATTCATTTCCTTCCCAAATGTCCCATCTTGCCAAGCAAAGAGTCTATATGACTCTTAGAACTTTTTATCCCTGGGCCTAGCCTAGTATATAGTACCTTTTTCCAGGCTTCCTTCCTTCTATCCATCCTTCCTTCCTCTCTTTCTTTCTTGTTTTCTTTCTCTTTCCTTCTTTTCCTATGTGTTGGTGAAGGAGAAACTTATAACTTTGACTTCATCCTGTTATGCTTCAAAGCAGAGAATACCAGAAATACCGCTCTAGTCACTGACTAGTAGTATTTACCTGCATGCCTAGGTAGTGATTATATTAGCAAAAAATCAAGGACATGCCGTATTATTACAAATGACAGAGGTATGACTAGTCTGAGATAAATACTGCACTTCACTAGTTGCAATTAATTAAAAGATCCATGAATAAATGAGAATTCAATTCAGCTTAATCAACATTTACTAAGTGCCTACTATGTGACAGATATGGTGGTAAGTATTGAGGATATAAATGAGAAAAATAAGTATGATCTGTGCCCTTAAGGAGCTTACAGTCTAATGGGGGAAAACATACAAATAAAGGCTGAAAAGTAGCATAAAGGGAAAGAGCAAGGAGACAGGGAAGATACATGGGATATTCACTAAGGACAAGATAGTCTGTGAAGTTGAAACTAAGTAGAGCTGTTGATGGACAATGGAAATTGACTTGGAAAGTTATAAAAATTCAGAGCCCCTATTAATAAAGGCTTTCAGAGGAATTTACTGGTCCACCCTCCAGGCCTTGAATCACAAGGAGAGAAAACTAAAGAAGCTGAGAAAATGTTGAGTATCAAAAACTGAATCAATCTGCATGATGAATTCAGGTAGTTCCTGACTCCCTCTGTTCCAGGTCACCCAACCATCTTGTAGTTAAGCCTAAGGGGATAAAGTCAAAATTAGGTACTTCTTTCACACCCCTATCCCTATTCCAATGGGCATAGAATTGCTCCAGGGTCACAGAAGTAGTCTAAGATCAGAGCATGTCATTCAGTCACCAGTGATGGGGAAGGGATATGGCATGTGCTATTACCAATAAGGTGTTTTTGGAGAGTCCCTAGCATGCCTTCACCAGACTTGGTATTTAGTATCCAGAGAAGGCAGTGTGAAGAAAGACAGTATCATCTCCATTGCCTGGCAGTATTTCAAACTAGAAAGGCTGAAGAGAAGGTGAAGGAAATTAATTTGAACACAAATAAAGGAAATTGTAAATGCAGGTAATATGAGGAATCTTGAAATCTGGTCAAGGGTGGCAGCTGCTTTGTTCATTTCTTGGAAAATATTTTGTCCCTTGGATCTTTCAAATAGAAAACCTCACAGCCTGTAGCCTGCTTTAAACTCCACTAGCTGCACAATTCCTTTCTGAAAGATCCTAATTACAGCTACAAAATGAGGGCTGGCCCCAATTCAGGAAAGATGATGTTCTCCCACTGTCCTTCAGATTCAAAAATGCTAAAAACTGATGGAGTTGTTATTGAAGCAACATCCCTAGATACAGTAACAAAAAGATCACTCCAGAAGTTCAGACGATTGAAAATTAGAAGACCTAGATTCTAATCTCAGTTTTACCAATAACTCACTGTAGAGCCTGAGGAAGATCCCTTAAACTTTCAATTTTCTCATTTATAAGAAGGGATGATGACTGATGATGATGATGACTGTGGTAATCGTGGTGGTAATAGTAACTATTTGGTCATAACAAAGATAAGGATTATGACAGTAGTATCACCTCACACTTGTCTAGCCATGGCAGTGTAGGAGATCTCACAAGCAAGCATCAATAGGTTGCTATGGCAACCTGTCTAGGCCACTTGTGTTTATGTAATTGGAGAACTCAGCTGTCTGACTCAGCTGTACTCTTCCTCCTTAGAGGGTTAGTTTTTGAAGTGTAATGAGAAAGTCCTGAATCTCTACCTGAAAGAGTGGATTTTACTTACCTACAACAGTCTGCTTTTGGTGTACTGACTTTTATAGCCCTTCAGAAGGATGGCAACGAGGCATACAGTAGACTCAGATATTTTTGTTTGCTTTTTACCAGGCTTGTGAAAGTCTAACACTCATTGCTTTCCTTTCCTTTATTTTCCTTCTCAACTCCACCCTGGGATATTGCTTAGCTAAACTAAATTGCTTGTCTTAGAAAGTAAAACTACCCTTTTTTCTGTTTACTTCATCTATAAAACTGAGTATTAAATAAAATACAACAAACAGTCTGTTTTGTTGTTGGCCAACAGTGCGTGTGTTCATCCTTTGTTGCCAAAGAAGACCTTGCCATCAGAGAAATAATGACATGACTTGCATTTGACTTTGTTTGAGTGAGGGAGGGCTGTGCAAGTCACCAGTCTCACTTCTCCCCCAGAGCCATCTGAATCCAGTGATCAGATATTCATCAGGATGACTGGAGATGACCCAGGATGAGGCAGTTGAAGTTAAGTGACTTGCCCAAAGTTATACAGCTAGCGAGTGTCAAGTGTCTGAGGTGAGATTTGAACTCAGATCCTACTGATTCCTGCATTGGTGCTTTATCCACTGCACCACCTAGCTGCCCCCTGGCCAACAGTACTATAACATTTAATGGTTGAGTAATAAAAATAACATTTAGGGGAAAGAATACAGCTTCTTCTGGTAGTGTACCCATTTTTCCTCATTCTTGCCATCTGACCAACCCATCCACTCTCATTATGCAGTTCCCTGATAATCATATTTCATTCCTGTTCTTCATCAGAAAAAAATTAATATGTTACATTTCTAAGTTATAAAAACTTTTTCTTCAACTTGGTATTTTGGATTTTTCTTGATATTCTTTACTTCCATTAATGCAAGTAATTAAGATTAAATTGTACTCTGATTACATAATTATATACTATTCTTCCACCACCCCTTGGGTATCTGTTATAACTTACTTACCCTTGTCATGTGGCTCTCCATTTCCCTCTGTGTGACAATCATCTTATAGCTCTTTGGAGGTAACAGTATTTCATGTCTCATTATCATATAGCAACACCAGCAAAATGTTAGTTTTCCAAAACTAGGCTTTTTACTTTTAAGGAAAACGACATCAGTTGAAAAGTCTTGATTTCCCGTGGAATAGATCAAAAAGGATTTTGAAAATCAAGTAAGAGAGGTGGAGGAAAGGTGGGAAGAGAAATGAGAGTGATACAAAAAAATCATGAAAAATGAGTAAACAGCTTGCTAAAGGAGACGCAAAATGTGCTGAAGAAAATAATACCATTAAAAAAGACTAACCCAAGTGACAAAAGAGGAGAAGAATGCCTTAAAAAAACAGGATTAGCCAAATGGAAAAGGAGATCCAAAACCACACTGAAGAAAGTAATTCTTTAAAAATTGGAATGGAGTACATGGAAGCTAAAGACTTATGAGAAATCAAGAAATTATAAAATAAAACCAAAAGAATGAAAAAACAGAAGACAATGTGAAATATCTCATTGGAAAAACAACTGATTTGGAAAGTAGATCCAGAAGAGATAACTTTAAAATGATTGGTCTACCAAAAACCATGAGAAAAAAAGAGCCTAGACATCATCTTCCAAGAAAATATCAAGGAACATTGCCCTGATATTCTAGAACCAGAAAGTAAAATAGAAATGGAAAAAATTCACTGATTACCTCTTGAAAGAGATCACAAAAGGAAAATTTCTAGAAACATTGTAACCAAATTCCAGAGTTTCTAGGTCAAGGAGAAATATTACAAACAGCTAGAAAGAAACAATTCAAGTATTATGGAAATACTATCAGGATAATACAGATTTTAGCAGCTTCTACCCTAAGGGACTGAAGCGCTTAGAATATGATATTCTAAGAAGGTCAGAAGTCAAAGGAGGTAGGATTAAAACCAAGAATCACCTACCCAGATGAGGTCCACCATTTTTATATTCTCGTGTTTTTCAAATTTCCTTCTTTCTTGTAAACTTAAGATCAATAAACATGTACATTTAAGCATACAACAAAAAACTAAAAGGGACTTTGTGGAAAATTGTAAACTTCTCTTATGTATAGGTCATTTTTCCTAGTCTTTAGACCTTTTTTCTGAAAAATCATTTATTTTTCTGGGTAACTAATAATCATTTTATTGATTATGGCAAGCAAATAATTATTTAGCATTTTATCTTTCTCCCAGTTACATGTTAAACAATTTTAACTTTCATTTGGAGTTCCAAATTCTCTCCCTTCCTCCTTCTCTACTTCCCCTATCATTAAGAAGACAAGCAATTCCATGTAGGTTATACATGTCTCTATACCCTTTAAAATATACATGCATACATACACATACATAGATGTATACATACGTGTGTGTGTGTATATACATATTTAAACTCCAATTTAACATGGTAGTTCCAAAACTGCCCTGTTAGTCTCTGTTCTTTCCTCTACTTCCTATTGCTGTCTTTTGTTTAATTTTGGCTGTTTGATACTTCCTTTTCTTCCTAATTTTGGGGATCACTATCACCTCTGCCCCAAACCATAGGACAAAGTCTACAGAAAAATCTAATATTCCTAAAGAACACTAGGCATGCTGTAAGAGAAAAATAAACTTTGCTTCTTCTGTTTCTTCTACCATCCAGGCAAAATGTAGAGTATTTTCCACATTTGACTCTATACCATCATAAATCAGTCAGAGATCTCAGATTCTGAAGACTCAGGAACATAAGGCCATCTTGCCAATAGGTGGTGGGGGGAAGAAGAAGGGAGAAATGGTTAAATGACTTTCCTGCCAGCCTTACCTTTATAATCACCTAACACGTAACCCAACTTGAAAGCATTAATAAAACGGTATTCTTAAATAAATCTCCCCTTTGAATTCAGTGATTAAAGCGGGAAGTGGATATCACCGAGAGCTATAACTAGGGTGTAATGACTAGGGTTTCAACTCATGAAACAGCAGTAAAGTGAGTTCTTCCTCTGACCCATCCTAATTTTTTCCATACCAGCCCCACAGAAGTAGACTTATTACTCTGTTACTGCCATTCAACTGAGGGTATTCTTTATATCACTAGCCCCAGGAGTAGTTTGTGCTTCTTGGTCCAGGTACAAAAATTCCTACTTATAGCTTTGATGTGACCTACCATGAAATATGGTTCCCTCTTAGTAGGATGTTTACAAATGTATTATTTTCCTTTCTCTTGGTGTCCTTGGAAAACCAAATATCTCTTGACAAATTGCCCAAAATACAAGCTGACTAAGGACAGAAAAGGAACAACCATCCAAATCAATAAAATTCTCCTCTCAGCACATGGCTACACTCTGAAATACTGAAAAGAAGCTGCAGGGGCTGGGGAGGGAACCGTTTCCATTTGTTGGTCTGAAAAGCGTCACTCTGGCATCCGCTGCCTTTATGAGATAAGTTTTGCATTGGTGAGAGATAGGGAGAATACCAGGAAAATCAAGAATGTTAGGGTATTTTTCTCGAGTTGCATTAAAATTTCTCATGCTTTGCAAAGATTAGAACTTTTATCACAGGCTCACATGCATACAAAGCTGTATTAGGCTATAATTTTTTTCAGGGGAAAATAGGATAAATTTGGTATGACATGAGTCATGCACAAACCTGAGAAAGAGTTCTACATTTTGTTTGCCCAAAGATGCTCCACTTAGAAAGCAGATACATCCCTTCTCAAGGGGAAGAAGAAGAAGGGCTTCTTTAACTGATTAAATTACTGGAGCCTGTGAAACATGGACAGTCCAACAAGTACCATGCCAGAAAACTGAATTGTTTTCATTTGAACTGTCCTAGGAAGATTCTGAGGATCACTTGGTGGGATAAGATAGCAGACACTGAAGTCCTTACTCGAGCTGAACTGCCAAGTATTCAACCTATACTTCAGAGAGCACAATTCCAATGGGCTGGCCACGTTGTTCAAATGCAAAATGGATGCTTGCCAAAAAGACTGTTTTATGGAGAACTTACATGGGGCAGGTGATCACATAGTGACCAGAAGAAACGATATAAGGACACTCTCAAGGTCTCTCTTAAGAACTTTGTATTTGACTGTGCAACATGGGAGACACTGGCACAGGATCACTCAGCATGGCATGCCCATATAAGAAAAGGTGCTGTGCTCTTTGAGCAAAGCAGAATTGAGACAGCACAAAGTAAACTCAGGATGTGCAAGTTTGGGATATCCACCCCAAATATTCATACAGACTATCCATGCCCAACCGGTGGTAGAGCATTCTGAGCTCATATTGGTCTGATTGGCCACAGTCAGACACACTGAAATTTCACTTTACAAAGGTGATATCATTTTGACCCTCTTCGAAGATGAAGGACAACAACCAAATTACTGGAAATGCCCAAATTAAAGGTGAAGGGGTCACCTTTTTCCTGCTTACCTACAAGATCTGTGGGTGATGAAAGAATCATAATGTCAGCTATTGTTATCATTGAGGAATGGAAGTCAGGGACCAGATCATGAAAGGGAGAGCCAGGAAATATTACAAGAATACTCATGTATCATCTGAGGTCAGAAGAAGGAGATGGTTAAAAATCCAAGTAGTTAAGGCAAAGCATAAGGAGCACACTATTATGAGTTTAATGTCAGATAGGAGATCATTAATCCAAATAGCAATGACATAGGGTTAGAGGAAGAAAAAATGAGGACATAAGTAAAGAGAAGAAGAGAGAGAGAGAGAGAGAGATCCTGATAAATAGATGGATAAATGATAGATCAATAGCTAGGTCACTAAATTCATAAACTAATAAATATTGATTGATAGTTACATATACATGTGTACAAATATATAAAGCTATTATGAATCTTTAGATTTCTCTATCAATCATTTATCCACATACACACACCCATTCATATATGCATACATATACTTCTTACTTAGCAAGAGCAGATAGTAGGATAATATGAATCTGAACCTATGGATGTAGATAGGTAAATGATCACATTTGATTTTGAGATCTCAAAGCAGAGCACTAAAAGCCTTACAGAACGGACAAGACGGACAAGAGGAAAACTGGACAAGAGGAAAACTGAAGTAGTGACTCTACTAGCTTTTCCAGACTTGAGGAAGCAAGAACAGGAAAGGCCCAAACTAGGAGTGCTAACTTCCATTTATGATAGAGAGTTTTACTGATCAGAAGTAAAATAAAATTAATATGGCTGCAAAATTGAATTTGTATAAGTCAGAGCTAAATTTTTGTGCTAAAACAAATTAAACAGATGTTAACAGTCCATGAAGAACAATTAGGTATTTCAGAAGACATCAAGACATTGAGATCTGCTAGAGAGAAGACTTCCGTGATTGGAAGTGTCACCAGAGGTCACCAAAAGAATTTTAGGTACTATCTGCATGGACTCAATCACTGTGCAAGGAAAGATGTATCATGGCAGATACAAAGAAGTATAAGATATAGTCCTTGTTTTGAAAGAGCTTGAAATCAAGGGGCAAAAGTTAAAGTTAAGAATAATAATACAAGGCAAGATACAAGTGTCAAATGACTGAATCAGAATATCAAAGTTAGAAGGTATCCCATAGGTCATGGAATCTAACCATCACCACAATAGAAATCATCTCTACAACGTCCCTGACAAGTGGTCATCCAAAATAGCCTGAAATCTTCAGTGATGAGGAAATCACCAATACAACCCTTACCAACCTTCCCTCCAGTGCTTCATGTTCCAGTATGGAAAGTCTCTAATTGCTAAGAAGTCGAAATTTTTCCTTGTGCTCAAATGTGATTAAGTGACAATTTATGCGTAAGCAAGTAGCTCCTCAACTAATACTACCTCAACTAATGTCTATATTTAATACAATATTATCAGTGTAATGTCTTGATGAAGTATTCAATGTATAAATACAATAGTTCACAAAGAAATGATTTCTTTATGAAATGTGTACCTCTTGGACTGGGTCAATAAGAGAATAATTGATTGACTGACCAATGTTCTGATCACACTTGTGAAGGCTTTAAATAATAGAAGAATTTCAAGAGAAGTCAGTCCAATGTTGAAGTCACCTGGTGCTAGAAAATTCAAAGTTCAAGAAATGAAAATTTAAGAGATGGAGCCAGGTCCCTGAAAATGAATCTTCTTACAGAATCAATTTCTCTCTCTCCCCTCTTTTTCCCAAGTTCCAACTGT
Source organism: Potorous gilbertii (assembly GCA_028658325.1). Lineage (NCBI taxonomy): Eukaryota > Metazoa > Chordata > Mammalia > Diprotodontia > Potoroidae > Potorous > Potorous gilbertii. The sequence continues at coordinate 582,221,636 of CM053770.1, read as the reverse complement.
CCCCCTCCCCTTATGTCCTACATCCTCTCCTCCCTTTCATTTCTTTCTCTCTCCTATTTTGACTATATTCTCTGAAAGATTGAGCCAGTAGAAGACAATGCATCCATCTGACAATAGAGCCACAAGAAGAACAAACACAGACACAGGTGGATACAGAAAGTTAGCCACACAAAGGAGGAAGCATAGATACATACTCCTTGCACCTCAAGAAAGGACTTCTAACAATGAAGAGTAATGAATTTCTTTTTTTCCATGTTTACCTTACATGTATTTGTCAGCATTACTATACTCTATCTTTTTAATTTTTTAAATTACTTTTATTTATTTTTTACTTTGTTAAATATTTCTCAATTACATGCAAAAATAATTAAATATCTTTTCCTATTTTGAACTTCAAATTTTCTCCTCTCCTGCCTCAGCCCCACCTCCTTGACAAGTAATATCAAGTAATTTGATATTGATTATACATGCGAAGTCATGCAAACATTTCTATGGTAGCCATGCTACAAAAGAAAAAATTAAAATAATAAAGGTAATAAAAGTTTTTTAACAGCATGGTTCAATCTGCATTTGGAGTTTATCCTTTATCTCTCTGAAGGCAGATAGCACTTTTTATCATGGGCCCTTTGGAATTGTCTTGAGTCATTGCTTTGATCAGAGTAGCTAAATCTTTCTCAATTGGTTATCCTTAAAATATTATTGGTACTGTGTAGAATGTTCTCCTGGTTCTGATCACTTCACTTTGCATCAGTTCATATAAATTTTTCCAGGTTTTTCTAAAAACATCCTGATCATCATTTCTCATAGACAATAGAAATTTCATCACAGTCATATTTCACAACTTGTTCAGCCATCTGCAAGTGATGGGCATTCCCACAATTTCCAATTCTATCCAGGATAAACATCCTCATTTCCTCCAAATAAACAATCCACTAAAACATTTATTAAGAACCTACTCTAATATGTCAAGCACTAGGCTAGATACTGAGGACATAAATACAAGGAATGAAGCCATCCCTTTTCTTAAGGGTTTACATTCTATCAGGGGAGAAAACAAATATCTATATAAGTATACACAGAATAAAAATTCAGTGAATCAATACAAATAAGTATAAGAAGTTAAATACAAAATAATTGTGGTCAAGGGAACTGGCACCTTAAAGATTCAGGAAAGGATTCATGTAGAAGATGGTACTGGAGCTGTGTCTTGAAAGAAGAGAGGAATCTATGAGACTCAGGGGAGGAGGGATTGCATTCCATGCACGGGAGACAGCCCATGCAAATACGTGGGAACAGCGGACAGAGTGCCATGGATGAGGAACAGAGAGAAGATTTTGGTTTGGCTAGCTGGCACAATGCTGGAAGTGCCCAGGGACAGGTTGTAAAGGGCTTTAAAACTATATAGGAGTTTATATTTGGTCCTAGAGACCATAGGGAATCAGTGGAGTTTGCTGAGTCAGAGAAGGACATGGTTAGATGTGTGCTTAAGAAAAATCACTTTGGCAGCTATGTAGAAGCAGCTAGGAGATATAGTGAATAGAGTACTGGACTCCAGAAGCCCTGTTCAAATACAGCCTGAGGCACTTACTAGATGGGCAAGTCTTGACCTCTGTTTACCTCAGGTTCTCAACTCTAAAATGGGGGTAATAACAGAACCTATCTCACAGATTTATTGTAAGAATCAAATGAGGCAATATGTATAAGTGCTTACATACTAGGTGCTCAATAAGTGCTTACTTCTTTCCTTTCTGGGAGACGGACCAGAGAGAGAGTTGAAGCAGAAGCATCAATGATGATCAGTAATCTAGGGGAAACATGGTAAGAGTCTGAACTAAGGTGGTTGTTTTGTGAGTGAAGAGCCGGGGCTTGAGGTGAGATAAGTGATGAAGACATTCATAAAGATGATAATTAAACCCATGGAAGTGGATGAGATCAGCAGGAGAGAGAGGAGAGGGGGGGGGGGTGACATAAAGCAAAGCCTGGGTGAACAACCACAGTATAGAGGTATAATATGGATGATAAGAAACTAAAGGAGACTCAAAAGGGCAAGTTAAATAGAAGGTCATAAAATCCCAGAGAAGAGGGCATTTAAGGGAGAGTAATCAATAGTATCAAATATGGCAGAGAGTCCAAATAAGGTAATGAAATCTTACACAATTAAGAGATCATTGGTATCTTTAAAGAGAGTAGGTTCATTTGAACAATTATTTCAAAAGCCAGATTGCAAAGGGTTGAAGAATGAGTGAGTGAGAGAAGAGAAAATGACCAATGAATATTATGACTTTTTGAGGAGCTTGACTGAGAGAGGAAAGATATTGGATAGCTTGAAGCAATAGTAGTATCTGATGAAAATTTTGTAAGGATGGGGGAGATGAGTATATTTGAAGACAATAGGAATGGAACCAATAGACAAAAAGAGATTGAAAATTAAAGGAAGGAAATGATTGAGTGGTCAATCTGCTGATGAAGAGAGGAGATGAGATCCAGTCACATGCCTTAGCATGGGACATTTCATGATCAGTGGATGGGCAAGGACTTAGGGAGTTTTGAGATGAGAGAAGGGGAGAAGAGGTAGTTCAGAATTAATGGCTCCAGTTTTCTCAGTAAAGTAGGAGGTGAAGTACTCATGGCTGGAGTGGAAGTATAGGAGACTTGAAGACAGAAGAAACATTATGGAATACTTTTTATGGAGAGTGAGACAAGGAGTAAATTAGGAAATAATAAAAATAATACCTTGATGGAATAAAGGTCCAGTTGAACATGGATAATACAAAGTGAAAGAGTTTCAGGTAGTATTGCTGAGTGACTTTCTCCAAGTGTGTTCAGCAACACATGCGTAGGAGGCAGATAACTGAAGTAATCAAAGACTGGAGCTTGACATAGGATGATCTGATTGGAACTAGGATAGAGGATCAAAGGATATGAAAGTTGATGGTACTGTAGAGGAGTTAAAATGGGAAGGGAGAAAAGAAAAGTTCACATCAAGAACAATGGCTGAGGTAGTAGAGTAAGGCACAGAGGGAATAAATATCACAGTAAGAACAAAGAACAAAACGAGAAGAGATAGGGCATTGTTGCTTTAGTTCATCCTTAATTTTCAAAGAGGACTAATGACATCAAGAAGTGATGTCTCACTTGCTCATAAATTAGATTTAAGTGAGGCAAGGTTGCACAAAGTCACCAGCCTCGCTCTCTCTTCCAATCATTAAAGTCTACTGGCAGAACAAAAGTCAAGATGACAGGTGATGGCCCAGGATGCAACTATCAAACATCTTTGATATTTGACCAAGTCCTACACACTCTACAACACATGCTTCAGCTGCCTCCATAGCCATTTGTATAAATTGTTCTCATCCACTCATTCTGCAGGAAGAAGTTTTCACTTAGCTTGGAATACAGATGCTCCTAACTCACTGATGTGACTGAGATTTGTTTGGCTACCCTCAACCTGGTTTGGCCCATCTGTTGAACTCAACATGCTCCTTGGAGACACGGGCAGGAATTAGGGGACAGATAGACACCAAAGATAGATGAGTAGCCTTGAAAAGGACTCGGTAAGCCTTCATACCAAAGGCACCTATCTTCTCTGAACACCATATACAGGAAAAAATAGCAAGATAGATCTAGTCAGGTAGAAAAATGCCAGCACTTTAGACTAAGGATGTGCAATACTCCTGGGTATATGGGTACATGACCATCCCTCTAAGTGGCTGATGTGATATGAAGGAGTAAGTCATGAGATTTAAGGAGACTAAAGAATTGGGAAGAGAGGGAGTGGGAGGAAACATCAACATAGATTTCAAAGTCTACTACTATAAGGTCGGAAATTGGGGAGAAGAGGAAGACAGTGAACCTGCTCCTAAAATTCTTGAGAAAGAAAGGAGGTAACCTTCAGAATAGGTAGATAATGGCCTCCATTATTTGGATGATTTGAATTCATCTTCATATGGCATTAATTCTAAGTATGGATGATAAATTCATAAGGAGAAATGGTATAGCCAGGATAGTTTCCTAGAATAAACAAAATCCAAACCATGCCTTTAGGGGTATGCATTACTGAGATAAATGAGGAAGAGTCTATGCTAATAATTACAGCAAAAGCAGAGGAATATGAAATTGGGGTGGGGTTAGGGGTTGGAAAAAGAACCAAGGAACAGTGAGTAGACCAGGCTGACAGTAATAGAGGATTCATGCCAGGAGAGAGAATAATGAAAGAATAGAAACTTGAGGAAATCAATTTGGGTCAGATTTCAAAGGATCTTGAAGACCAGTCTAAAGAGATTAGATGGGGGAACATGCTGGCTAATAACCTACAGTCAAACAGTCCCAAATAACTCTTGCCATCTGTACCTCTATAGACTCATCTTTGTACAAAGCAGCATGCTGGGGGAGAAGGAGCTGAGTCCCACAAAAATGAGGGAACTGGAAGCCAAGTCTCCACAAGAACTTGATTTCATCACCATTATCTGTTTTCATGGAATGGTAGATGATTTTTGTGTCATGTAGTGGAAAAAACATTGGACTTAGAATTAGGAGATCTGGGTTTAAAAACCCTGGATTCGATCCTTACTGCCTGAGCAATCATGACAAGAGATTTAACCTCAATGATACCCAGTTTTGTGTAAAATGAGCAAGACGTAGAGGTTTCAGTTCAGATTTCATCTCTGACACTTTCCAGGTATGTAATCTGGGGCAAATCATAGAAACTACCTTACCCTTAGAATCCTCACCTATAAATAGAGAAATGGAATTAATCATGCCTGGAACACTTACCTCCTAAAGCTGCTGTGAAAGTTCAACAAGATAGTAGATACAAAAAAATTAATTAAAAAGACAAGAATAAAGTTATACATTTTGAAAATTTTAAAGAGCCTGGGGAAATTGCGAAAATAAAACAATTTTTAAAATAAATGACATAGTCTCTAGGCTCCAGTTTCCTCAACTATAAAATGAGAGGATTTAACTAGATGATATCTAAACATCTTTACAACTCGAAATTTCTAAGTCATCATTTAACATTATATTTGAGATTTGGAAAGAGGTAGATAGAAGCACTGCAATATTGTAGCAGCAAGCACCCTGATACACAACCAGGATGACCTGCTAGCACAGATTCTTAGATCTATTTTTCTAAAAAGAATGCAACTTTTGAGGGGTCAATAATTTTCTTTAATCACATTTACCAACAGAGAAAATACAAGCAGAGAAATAAAAACCAACAGACAAGGCTTCTAACTGTCTGACCATAAACAATACATACCTGACAGATCAACAGACAAATCCAAATGTCTAACCATTACATATGTGCATGGTTACCAGAAAGAGAAACACCAACATCTGGGTTCTTTTTTTGGGGGGGGGGGGCACTCCTTAAGGCTACCCAGAATCTCATCTGGCACATGAAACTTCTTCCAAAGAGTAAGCACCCAAAGTAAAACCTCTCAGAGTATATATACTTTTCAGAGCCTGAGGGCATCAAGACCCTCATGACCCAGTGCCTCACTAGCAATTAACAAAACATGTTGACCTTCCTACAAAACAAGCCTCCTCTAATCAGGTTTCCCTTAATGGACTCCACTTGAGTCCTGCGGGGGAGGGGGGGATCTTTACATTACAAGTATCCTCTTCTGTCTCTTTCAACCCCTTCAATCCTCAATTAGAGCATCCCTCTAAACCCCTATCCAAACTGCTATGAGACTGAAAAAAAAAATTCAATTAATGAGTTGTTTAATCTATAGGACAGGAATCTAATTGAATGTTCCTCTGAATTGACTGAATAAACCAGTTGTTTGGGCACTGTGTCAATAGAGTCTCAACAGATTCACTATTTCTGTAACATATCAACATGGTCCCAGAGAGTTTGTATTACTGAACAAAATTTTAACTCATTTTTCCTATTCTAGAAACTAAACTCTACTTCCTAGAAAAAAATATTTCCCTTGTCCCAAGTGATGGTCACCATGACAATGATTCTATAGAGTGAGAATGTTATATTGATGATCTGGTCAAAAAAAGCATTATGTGGACATAAAACATCATTAAAAATTCCATGGACTTTTGGAAATATATATTAGAAAAACAGATAGGGTCAAATTCAGTGGAACCCAAGAGGCCAATTAGATCCAGAGAAACCATACAGTATAGTTTTCTTCTCTATTACATATTTCATGCACAGAAGCATTTCCAAATTAAAGCTTCCAACACAAAAGACAGTACATAGTACAAATTATCCAAAAGAGTAGTATAATGTAAAGGTATATCATGGAGACCAAATTAAACTACTCCATCCTAAGACCAATAATAAAGACAGAGAAATAGCAGGGCCCAGGGAGATGGTCAAGAGTTAGGTTTTTATGGAGGCTAGAATGGGTGGCCCTGCTGAGTGGTGCTGGGTGGGAGAAGATACAGAAAACAGGGTCCTTCCATCTTGCCATTTGTACGTTATCATTCTGGGAGAGCTGCCCAGCTTATGGCACAAGAACCAATGGCTCTCTTTGGAACACAGCCCATTCATCTTCCTCAAAGATGCGTTTGCTGGGTTTTAGTGATCACTGCCATGACCTTGAATCATAAAATGTGGTGATTGAAAGGTAACTCAAGAAAATGGCTACTCTTTCTTCATCCATTCAAGGTGAACCTCACTGAGAACTAGTGCCCTCTTTGAAGATCCTCTCCCCACCATTAAAAGATATTTCCCAGACTGTCATGGTCAGCATCCTGATCTATAAGCATCCTTCACTGTTAGGAATTGCTTCTTAATGACTAAGAAATATCTCTCTGAAACTAGTAAGTCTTTAATTTCTCTTGCCTTCTACTCTATAAACAGCTATAGCTAGACATTATTGTACCTAGGAAAACTTGGTTTAAGATCTTGGGTTACCATTCTAAAGTGGTAGGAAAAGGAGGAGACAGAAACCCTGGGACCTTTTAATACTCTCCTTATGGAGGCCACTAAACCTGTCTAGGAGAAAGGGAAATTGAAGGAAAAGCTCAGCTTGTATATAGCAACAAGCCTGCTAACTGATAAGCTTTTATTCTAACAAAATTTTTTCCTAATAAAGCACTAAGTTCAATAGTTTCTATGCTGCAGGAGTACAAGGGTGGTACTCTGGAGCAAAGCACCCCTTGCCCCACCCAAGGTATAGTTCTATCTACTAAGAAGGAGAACCATAGTTTATCTATCTCTGCATGATCATAGTAGGGTCAGACAAAATCTGGTCATAAAAGAGTACGTCTAGTCTAAATTCACTGTTTTATATGTGGGGAAATTATCTAGGCTAAGTGGTACATCTCCAATCACACAGTTTTTAAGTGGCAGATTAAATTAGAGGGACTCCCTACAAAAGTTGGAATGAAACTCTATGTGAGTTTAAGGGAGTTTAAAATGAGGAGAAATGATCCATTTCTGCTGCCTCCTTTCATTTCCTACATTTGGTGGCAAATGCCTATCCCAATGAATGATTATATGGTGGTCCAGCATTCTTCACACTAGAAAGGAGAAAAAGGGAAAGCCAAAGCACAAAAAATTTTGATATCCAAAAAAAATTTGTTAGAAGATTTTTTTAATAGCACCCTGAAGACAGGAAGGAAAAAAATGCACATTACTTGCTACTTCATGTACAAATCTGGGTCCATATTGGAGCTGCTGATGTGATAGGTACATCAAATATGGTTTCTCAGCTTTCTCTTTTGCATAGGAAAAGTCCCATCTCTAAGATGAATTAATAATGCCCTCTTCTTTTCAGGGGTTGCAGGATGCTGATTAGTGCAGAGTAAGGGGTTTTCTATTAACTCTGCTTCCAGATGAATCATTTGGAATCTCTAGGTGGAATGAAAATACAGGATTGGAATGGTTCTTCATTTCCTTGAGGTTGGATAACAAGGGAGATAAAAAGGGTCTGATATATGACCCCAGTTTGGCTGGGCTGTTTGAATCCAGATAGACTATATCTGGATGCACACACACACATATACACATATATACACATACACACACATATATAACTATGAAGTTATAATGGAGAACAAGGGGAAGACCCACTTGATCGATTACAGGGATAAAAGCAAAAGAAAGAAATAAACAATTACATTGGCATAGGCTCTTAATCTCTCTTGTTATGGAGGCCTTTGCCATTTTGGTGAAGCCTATTACTACTATGGTTTGTTATCTACCTTCACAATTAAAGGAAATGCTAAGTTGCAATTAAAGACTGGTGAAAATACATGTTAACCTATATCAAATTGCTTGCCTTATAAATGATGGAGGAGGGGAAGGAGAGAATTTGGAACTCAACAATTTTTAAATGAATGTCAAAAAATTTACATGAAATTGGAAAAAAAATTAAAAATCAAAAAATATTGGTGAAAATAAAGGTATGATTTTTTTTCCCCTTACAAATTGATAGACCCCCTGTAATCGATCCACAAACTCCTTTGGGGTACATGGATCCCAAATTAAAAATGCCTTGTATAGAGGATAGTAGCCAATTCTAAATTGCCTGGTAACTACCAACAATGTTATTTTCTCAAGTGAGGATCAAAATTGCTTCTAAGTTTTCCCTTGCAATTCTACATGGATCAAGTCAAAGTCAACAAAAATTATTAAGTGCCTACTATGTTCAAGGTACAATGCTAAATCCCAGGGATACCCAAAAAAGAGGAGGCAAAAACAGTACCTACCCTCAAGGAGCTTAAAGTATTTTGAGAAGATTATGATCAAATAAGATAAACAGGATAAACTGGAGATAATCTCAGAAGGGAAGCACTAATAGTAGGAAAGGCCACTTGAAGAAGGTGCCATTTTAGCTGAGACTTGAAGGAATCCAGGAAAGCCAAGAAGCAAAAATGAGCAGGGATAGCATTCCAGACATGGAGGACGGTCAATGAAAAAGCACCAAATAGAGATAGGAAAGAGGGGGCCTTGTGTGAGAAACTGTAAGGAGGCCAGGGTCACTGGATCACACAATATATAAAGACAAGTAGGAGGCCTAGTCACGAAGAGCTTTGAAATCAAAATAAAGGATTACCTGGGGTTACCAGGGAGACACTGTGGTTCATTGAGTTATGCCATTGGTGATTATTCCCCTATAAATGTTGTCTCCCCCATTAGAATCTAAGTTTCTTTTTGTTTCAGATTGCCTAGCCTTTGCATCTGGCAATAGTAAGTACTTAAAAAATGCTTTTTATCCATTTCATTCATTCTTGCCATTATGCCTGCTACCAAATTCTTTGTATCTAGTTTGTACTTCACAGATTTTATAACTACTTTCACATATAAGGTATCAAAGGTGTAATCCATTCTGCAAAGGCCGCAAGCCCTAAGGGAATGACTAGGTGGCACAGTATTCATGACTTAAAGTTTATTCTTGACTTAAATTGCAGTAAACCCTCTTTTTGGGGCAAGGGGCATTGTGTCTACTATTGTTTTTTTTTTTTGCCAAGCTCAACAAAATTTCTGGTAAACCCCTAAAGAAAGGAGGGTCTGAATAGTCCTCTTAGTGAACTGAACTTCAAGCTGCTTGGATAGCCTGAGAGGTTTCCTTATATTGGAGGAATTAATGAGTCTTCATTAACGTAGAATCTAGGAATCTTTTTTTATTTATTTTGTGCTGAACTTAAGAAATAAAACAAGTATTTCCATAACATATTAGAATAGATAAAAGATGATTGTACATGAAATTGCAACTTGTTATTCCTTTAAGACATATAATAAGCTTATTGTGTAACTATCTTTTTCCCTTTTTTTACTCCCTCCCAGAAATGGCAACACAAATATGTATGTATGTGTGTGTATGTGTGTGTGTGTCTGTGTATCTATAAAACTATTCTATAAATACTTCTATTTATCAGTTCTTTCTCTGGATGCAGATAGCATCTTCCTTCATATGTCCTTTGTAGTTAATTTTGGCATATGTAATAGTCAAAATGATTTATTGATTCATTGTTGTTCTTAAAACAATATTTTGTAACTATATACAATGTTCTCTTGCTTCTGCTCATTTCACTTTTCATTATTTTGTGCAAGTCTATTCATTTTTTTTAAAGGATCATTGAGTTCATCATTTCTTAAAGCACAGTAGTTCCATTACAATCTCACTAAATGGGCAGAAGTGAAGAGACTTGATGACTAGACTGTTAAGGAGTCCTCATTATGTGGTCTAGAACAGTGATGAAATTTTGTTGATGCTCTATATTTGAGTGGACTATACTAGCACTTACCTACGACCAATAATATGATGGTAAATGTTTAACCAATGCTGGGAAGAGAAGAAATGTGCTCACAACACACATTCAATTTTAATCTGCATTATTAAAATGTTCTCCATCACTTTCTTAAGTCTAAACAATCAAAAAAACAATAAATCAAGCTCTGATCTGTAGCATTTGCCAGTTTACAATGTATAATTGTTGACACTGAAAATTTAATAAGCAAGCTCACTCCAGCACACCCTTGAATAGTATAAGGAAACCCATTCCTTATGAACACCCCTCCACAATTTTCTTTCCTTAAGGAAACTATGCCTGTACCAACATGAAGGATTGGGCTAGATCTTATAATACTACTTGACACTTTCATTTGCCCTGTCACCCCAGGTGATAATGGATTCACTGAGCATTGGAATAGATTTCTTAAGGACCCAGTTTTTACTTTTTTGGCCCCTACCTTCACTAAATCGGTTGATTAAAAAACATATATTAAGTACTTACTATATGCCAGATACTACTGTGCTAAATTCTGGGTATAAAAAGAAAGACAAAAGCCTTGTTCCTGCCTTCCAGGAGCTCATAATCTAATGAGAGAGACAACATGCAAACAATCATGTTCATAGAGTGTACATAAGAGGTAATCTCAAAGAGAAGGTACCATTAGAGAGGATCAGGAAACACCTGCAGAAGATGGAATTTGAACTGAGACTTGAAGGAAGCCAGGAAGCAGAGGTGAAGAGGAAGAAAATTCTAGAAAATGGGTCCATATAGTGAAAAGGCATAGAATCCAACAATGGAGAAACAGCAAGTCCAATGTCACTGTATCATAAAATATGTGGAGGGGAAAAAAGTATAGGACTGGTAAGGTAGAAAAGGGCCCAGGTTGTAAAGGATTTTAAATATTGAAGAGAGAACTTTTTATTTGATCCTAGAGAGAATAGGAAGCCACCGAACTTTAATGAGGTGACATAGTAATAATATTTGTACCAGAGGAAAACTACTTTGGCACCTGAGAGGAGGATGGACTGGAGGAGGGAGGGACTTCAGGTGGGCAGGCCAACAAGGAGGCTATTTTAATAGTTCAGGCAAAAGGTGATAGGGACCTGCATCAGAGTGGTAGAAGAAGACATTATAATAGGAGAAATGTGAAGGAAGATATAATAAGACTTATCGACAGATTGTCTATGTAGAGCAAGTGGAACCAAGGAGTTGAGGATGACACTAAGATTGTGCACCCAGGTGACTGGGATGATGGTGATGCTCTTGACAATAAAAGAAAATTTTAACATATTAAGGTTTGGAGGGGATAATGGGTAAGGTTATGAGGACTATTTTGGAAATGTTGGGATTGAGATTTCTATAGTTCATTCAGCTCATGATGTCCAAAGACACAAGACTTGGGCTCAGGGAGAGGTTCAAACTGGATATAAAGATCTTGGACTCATCTGCATAATAAAATCCATTGAGGCTGATGAAATTGCCAAGATAATATTTAGGGAGAAGGATACCCAAGACAAAGACTTTGGAGATACATGTGGTTAATGGGCATGACCTAGATGGAGATCCAGGAAAGGAGAAGAAAGAGGAACAAGAGAAGTTACGTGACTTGGGGTTCAGTAGGAGATGGCTTCCACCAAGAACAGCAACCAGAAATATGGTTTGCTATCATAATGATATCAATATCAGTATGTATGTGGTCCTTTTTATCAGCTACTCCATTTACTTCAACCACAGGAGACAGAGAGATCCTAATTTCAAGAAATAAATACAAGCTTGCCAAAGAAAGAAAAGTGGACTTCCAAAGTTACCTGACCTTAAAGATACTGAAGATATCTCAATGTTCTTTCTTAAAGAAATGAAACTTAGTGAGGCATTAGTAGTCCAAGGTAAATAGAAAAAAAATGTTGATCATTTGACAAATGACATTACCATCTGTGGGCAACCACAAAAGTCACTGCAAATTTTATAGTAAACTTCTACTACCACTGTTCCAGATGCTTCTAAGCTACCAACAAATAATCAGAGAATGTTAAGTGTACAGAACTTGGCCAAAGATGATGTGGAATGAAAAACATGTCAATATAATAAAATCTTAGTAATTTGTTTAACTCTTAGTCCATAAAATGAACAGTGCTGGGGAGAAAAGGACAAGCAACACAAGTTACGATTAAAGTTACAAAAGCTAATTTTAACTTATGTAGACAGATTTGCCTGGATTTTATTCATTTATCCTAATAAGTACATTTTGATTTTTTTATTTCATTTCATAAATACACTGAATGAATTATCAAAGTATCACTAATTTATTACCAAAATATGCAATTAAAAAGTAGATATGATAGGACAACACTACGTGTTAACACAGTGCGTGGAACATATAGTAGGTGCTTAACAAATGTCTATCAATTGATGTTGAAATAGCCAGTGCTCATTTTCAAAACCAAAAAAAAAAAAAAGTAAGGCAATAAAAATAATCCTGAGCTTTATGTAATGGGTCAGGGGCAGAGAGACTGAGAAGGAACTGTCACATAGGTAGGAGAAGAACCAAGAAAAAAGTCCCATAAACCTAGAGAGAAAGAACGTCCAGAAGAATGAATAATCAAAAATGTCAAAAGCATCAGAGGAAGCCAGAAGAATGGCAATTAAGAAAAGGCCGCTTGATTTGGCAGTTTAGAGATCTTTGGTGATTTTGGAGAGAGTAGTTTCAGTTGAAGAACCTGACCTCTAAGAATGGGTTGAAAGGACCAAATGGTAGTGTAGCAGAAAATTATAAAGTAAGCTCTTCATACTCACCCCCAAAATCTTGTTTAAACAGATCAAAGAGATCTAGAAAACATACCTGCTCAAATTCTGATTGAGAAATCCAAGGGAAAAAATCACATTGAGTCATTTTTTCAGCTTTGGTTGGCATAGGAAGACAGATTGAGAGGTCTGTGAACACTGGGAATGGGTACTAGCCAGAGGTCTTGGTGTGGAGCATTCCAACATAGGGACAAGCTATGTACCCAGTCAAGAAGATGTCCTAGTTTCCATATAGAGGGGTCCAAACTTGTGTAGGCTACAGGAACAGGTGCCATCTGACAGTTTTGTCATTCACTATCCAGTTCTTGGTCATAGACCCAGGGCAGACTAAGGAAGGGGACTGAATTTAAGAGTAGAATTCCAGGGTTAAGAGCAGCTATGTTTTAATATTTCTTGTGGTCTCATGGAGTCATAAGCTTCTACTAGGTGCATTCTAATTTTCAGGGAGCTTTTTTTGTTTGGGCAAGGTATTGTACATCTTGTACCAAGCTATTAATTCCCTTTCCAGTTCTTCCTTGCAAAGTTCTCATTTCTTTTCTATTTTTTCCCTCTAATTTTTCTTTCATTTATAAAAACATTATAAATTCCCTTTAAAACCTCTTGTTTCTTTTCTTTCAGGAATTCTAGTTGAACTTTTGTACAGGCTGTGCTTCCCCTTGAGGATTTGCTTGCAAATATTTTGGATTCATTCCCTTTTTGGTTTGTATCTTGAGCATCCTTATCACTATAAAAGCTTTTTATGGTGAGATTCTTTTCTTTACTTGTTCTTCCAACATTCTTCCTGGGTTCCAAATCAGTGTTAAAGCCAAACTTTGTGCATTTCTGGATGAAATATCTATGCTGGTTCTGGTGCTGCTTTCTTGGGATATTGAGTGTTAAATTAGTCCAGGATCATATGATCTGTGGACCTGCAAGCTTACAGTGTCTAACACTTAGCACAGGACCTGAATAGAGGTGCTTACTAAATGTGTATTGACTGACTCCCAAAGTTCTCTGATCCAGGGCCAACTCTTATCACTGCCTCCCCGATCTGAACTCTGCAAGTTCCTGACCTGGAGTTGACCCTAAGCAGCATGCCTGTAGGCTTGCCCTGCTTGGAATTCAGTAAACCACTGCTAGATTCAGCTACTATCAGCCAGATGGAAAGTTTGACTGGTTCAAAGTGGTAGAACTATAAATTCCCCTTTGGTCTAGGTTTCTGTCCTGGTTATTCCTCTTTAGGCTTTATACTGATCTGGAACTGAGATTCTGCTCTGAAGACAAAAGGTATGTAATACCTTACCCAGAAAAACTGAATACAATACTACAGGGTGAGAAATGTACCCTTAATGAAATAGAGGACCTCTAAGTATTCCTGATGAAAAGATCAAGCTGAATAAAAACTTTAAAGTACTATCACGGGAGTCAACAAGGAATATGAAAATATAAATATGAATTAATAATCATAAGGGATTAAATAAGGATAAATTACATATAGTCTAATATGGGGAGATAACACATGTCCCCTCTGAATTCTATCTTCATCAATAGCCACAGAGAGATTCTAATTAGATAGAAGACCTGGAAGTGGTTCTCTTAGGCTTTCATGATCTTAAAAGAAGAATGGAAAGAGGGGGGAAGAAAAATACATTAAGGAGTAAAAAGGGGGAAAACTTAAGAAAAATTATCTCACATAATTTGGGTATACAAGTAGAAATTTATATCAATGAGGAAGGGGTAGGCAGGGAAAGCAGACAGGATTTGAACCTCACTTTTATCTGAATTGTTTAAAAGAGGGAATAATACAAACACACAATGTATAGAATACATTTCACCCAGCAGAGAAGTAAAAGGGAAAGAAGAAACCAGGAAAGGAAGTTAGTGAAAGGGTAGATTAAGGGTAGAATAAATAAAACAAATTCTAAGGATATTCAAAAATATGCATGGCTCTTTTAGTGCTGACAAAGAATTGGAATTTGGAGAAGGGGAAGGATAGTACTGATCAACTGAGTAACAACTAAACAAATTATGGAATATGAAAGTGATGGAATATTATTGTGCTATAAGAAATGAAAGAAACAGCTTCAGAGTGTAGTTGGTGAAAGATGAAGTAACTGAGAAAAAAAGGTTCAAGTTTCTGAGAGTATCAATTTATTAAGTAATGTATGTCATTTTCAAAACAAATCAGGACCAGGCCTTCCTCAGCTTTATGCTAGACTCTGACTGCAGGGGGGAGACAGATTTTTATGCATTATAAGAAAACAACAAAAAAAGATATAAAACAGGAAATAAGATTATTTCTGATTTATATATACATATATATGTTACATATATATATATTTGATTTCTAATTAGAAGAAAGATTATAGGTTTTCTGAGGAGGAATTAGGATAAGTGGATAGGTGCAATTTTCAGTAAAAGAGGTGTCTCCCTCCCCCAAATACCTGTATTCAATCAAAGGTATATGGAGAAAATAATTGATTGACAAGTATGGGGTCTGTTTTCAGACAAGATATATGGGTTTTTGATATGTATAATTGTGAGAAAATTCCTCATATCAACCTTTGGATCTTCCTGGGTTTCTAATCAGCATAACCTAGGTCCTAGTTAAGGGTCACTAAGTAGCAGGTACAGGTGGTCCAGCTTCCCAGTCATGCAGGGCTAGGTTCAAAGAATGAAATACAATTTTCCTTACAATTCCCACAACTGAATAAAGTTCTCTCACAAGGCAGAAATTGCTCTAGACCCATAACTGAATAGAAAGAGAAGTGAGCTAGCTCCAGAATTCAATGACAAGAAGGAGTCAATTTGGTTCATTCAATTCCTGCAATTCTCTCAAGAGAAACCTAGGAAGATTTGTATGAACTAATGCAGAGTGAAGTGAACAGAACCAGTGTAACCACTTTCAATGACAAGATTATAAATACAAACAACTTTAGAAGACACAGGAACTCTGGTAAGCATAATGACTAACCGCAATTCCAGAGAAATTGTGATGACACATATTCCCAGCTCCTGACAGAGAGATGAAAAAGAGTAAAAAATGAAGCATTTTTGACATGGACAACGGGCAAATTTGTTTTGCTTGACCATACATGTTTTTAATGCAGGATTTGTTTTTCTCTCATTCTCAACTGGGGAAGACGGACAGAAGGAGTTTTGCTGATTCAAAAAAAAAGATTTAATTTAAATAAAAGAATAGGGTAAAAGGAGAGGAAGTAAAAGCAGCAAAATGTAGACAGCTTGGACTGATTGTCTTGCAAAGGAAGTCTCTGCCTTCAATCACCAACTGCTTGGGAGGGAGGGGAGTGGCTTGTCTCTGGTTCATTGCTTCCTTAATGCCAGTTATAGAAATAAAAGGATCAAGAGAACAGAGAAAAAAACTTTTAGTCCCTAGCCTGGCTTCATTAGGAATTAGGAAAGCACAAAATATAGGCACTATAACCCGGAAGAAAGGAGGATGTTCCCTTAGATCTCACATTTACCTGTCTTCCTGGATGGTTTAAACAAAACATTTCCATTTCCCTTGTGCTGTGGTTGTCCTTTGCCTGGAATTTTATCTCTGTTATCTGCCTTCTAACCCAAACACTTATTCACTCTTCTTTAAAACAGATTGTATGTCTTTATCTCATATTATGCAAGACATAGGTTCTTGAAAGGCTGTCCGTGAATTGAATCTTTGTTAATGAAGGTCATATTTAAAATAAACTATGGAAGGTAGTTACTTAAAGGTATCTGATGGTTAGGACTTTTTGTAAAGCAAATAACCCTTCTGCAAAGTTAGTCGTCCATTCCATTTACTCATTTTACAAAATCAGATTTTTGAACATAATGTTCACAGCAGTAGACCATATTTGACTGAAAAATGTAGAAAACACAAGATTTCACTGTGCTTATTGTTTGTTGACTGCAAGTATGTATTTGGTTCACAAGAGCAAAATGCCACCTTAATGACTCTCCTCCAAAACGGTGTCTCCCATGCATATGCCAAAGTCATACAAGAATATGTGAAATATATAATAACAGAGATGACCTTGTTTGAATAACCTTGATCATTAATATCAAGTGAGAAATTACAGGGGAAGAGACAACCCACCAAAAGTGCTTGTCATTGTCAGTGTCTAAATTGAAGAAGGATTCCTTACAATAATTCCTTGTAATTGATGAGTTCATCCCTATTCCTCTATTGTGCTGACATCGCAGAGCCTCCTAAATGCAACCTATCTACATATAAAAAATCAAATGAATCCAAACAACAACATACAGTTGTATGGATGACCCATAGAGCACCTCCGCAGCACAGTTATCTTAGACTGAAAATGGAGAATGAGCTGAGGCAAAACTGAAGAGGAGAATGGGTTTGAAAATTATGTAGCTGTTTAAATAATTTCATTTCTCCCTAAAACAAAGACCCATCTTTTTAAAAACCAGTATTCTCCTGAAGATGTGTGGCTGTGATTCATGAAATACTACTTTAAAATAATAAATCAAAAGATCAGTGGTGATTCAAAACTATGGCCACTTTGGCTATTTCGTTTTTGTTGTTGAACTGTTTCAGTTGTGTCCAATTCTTCATGACTCCATTTGGAGTTTTCTTGGAAAAGAGTGTTTTGCCATTCCCTTCTCCGGGTCATTTGACAGATAAGAAAACTGAGACAAACAGGGTTAAATGACTTGCCCAGGGACACACAGCTCGTAAACGTAAGAGGCTTGATTTGAACTCAGGTCTTCCTGATTCCCAGCCCAATGTTCTATCCACTGCACCACTTAGCTGCTGCTACTTCGTAGCAATAGCCTAAGTAATTTGGGACTCAGGGACTGTGCTTACTGTGGTCCTCATTTTATTAATTTGCAAAATTAATGGGTTAATCTCAATGATATCTGTGTTCATTTTTAGCTCCAAACCCTTATGATCCTATGAAGACTAAGCTCTATGAAAAAGAAGAATGAAATTAAGGTTGCTTTTGTTGTAGAAGAGACGAGTGGGGTAATTTGGTAGGTTTCAGTTAGCAGAGGCAGTGCGGCATGATGAAAGAACACTGGATTTGATACCAGACGATGGTCAAGTCCTATACTGGGCTACAAGCTATGTTGCCTTGGGTAAGTAACTAAACTTCAGTTTCCTCATCTATAAAATGGGACTAGTATCTGCAGTGCCTCAGAGTTTTTGTAAGGCTCAGATAAGAGAAAGGATAAAAAAAAAACTACAAACCATAAAATACGATAAAGGGCAACCCAAAATCTTAGTGAAATTTTTATGTATGAAAGTTACTATCCTGCCTCAAATACTACTAACTGCATGACCTTGAAAAAGTCATTTAATCATTCTGTGCCTTAGTCTTATCATCTGTAAAGTGTAAAGGTCAGACTTTGACTTTACAAGTCCTTCTAGCTCTAAATCTATGCTCTTCCGACCAGTGTGGCTAAATTTAGTAGGGTTCATCACTAGAAAGTT
Organism: Potorous gilbertii; assembly: GCA_028658325.1. Lineage (NCBI taxonomy): Eukaryota > Metazoa > Chordata > Mammalia > Diprotodontia > Potoroidae > Potorous > Potorous gilbertii. The sequence goes on along the minus strand of CM053770.1, from coordinate 582,203,194 downwards.
GACTGCCAACTGAGCACATTTGTTTATTGTTTTTGTTAGTGTGGCTCTTGTTTTTAGACCACAGCAACTCACAAAGACTCCCTTGTGATCCTCATTAGTGGAGAGCATTTCCATGGGTGAAATTATAGCTCCTTGAGTTACGAAGGGCCAGACTATTTTGCATAAATCTGCTAATTGCCTTCAAGAGGCTCTAACCCTAAGTACATGATAGTCAGGACAATTAATTATTGCAGATGTATTCCAACCCAGGATTAGAGATGAAATATATTCCATGTCCACGAAATGGATAACAGGACTTTAAACCAGTCAATTTAATTGCATCCATCCAACATTAGGAGAACACAGTGAGAGATAGTACTCCCCATGTACGGCCAGTCACTAACTAGGGAAATTCTGAACAAGATTCAGAAATCCAAGTGAACATAACTATTGTCAATAAAAGGTTAGGTGCATATGGTATGATAAACATAAACCTCCTCTCAGATTCTATCCCCTAGAAGAACTAGATATTAGTGGTACTGGGTAGAAAAGGAAAAGAAAGATTGACGGTGAAGAGGGTCTAAGGAATTCAAATCTGCCAAGAGCTCAAAAATGCCCAACTCTTGCCAAAGGAAGGTCTTAGATATCATTTTATCCCTATCTCCTTCTCCTAACCCTAGTTTCCTAACCCTACATCTGATTCTACCATGAGATTCCTATCCTCTGCTCAAAGTAGACAACCCAAAAGCTGATAAGGTAATACATAAGCTTCTGGAAAATCTAGTTCCCAATGAGAACATGAGTCATACACATCCTTTCCTTTGGTCAATTCCAATAATGTGTACCTTCAACTTTAGCTCTAGTGATATCCTAGTCACTCACAAATCCATGCTATCTAACCTCAGTGGGGCCTTCACTACTCTGCTACAATCCTTCCATCTATCTCTTATTGATTATCAAATGGGAGCCATCTGATGACTCTTCTGTCATTGGTGAGTTCTCCTTGGAACCTCCATCTTGGAGAAGAGCTCAGTTCTTCCCTCTTCTTTCTCCATGTCTGTTGATGGGAGCCATATCCTCCTCATCATTCAGTCTCCCAATGACCTGAATCATCTAACTTTTTCTTCTCTTTCATCTCCTCCCCACCATGAAATCAGACGCCAAGTCCTTTTTATTCCATTTCTACAGTATCTCTTATGTACTCTTCTCCACTCTCTGGTACAATAGAAAGATCTTTGATTCGGTTTGGTAAGTCTGATTGCATTAGACATTCACTTTGCTAATATTCCTATTTATCTTGAGTGTTAAGTTTCAAGAATGGAAACAGTGTCTCCATTTAACTTTGCCATAATAACAACAGATAGGATTTACACAGCACTTTTTGGTTTGCAAAGCCCTTTATATATGTTATTTCATTTCATCCTCACAACAACTCTGGGAGGTAGATGCCATTATTGTCCCTAACTCACATATGAGGAAACTGAGGCAGATGAAGTCTGAGTGACTTGCCCAAGGTCACAAAGCTAGAAACGGTCTGAGGTTAGATTTGAACTCAGATCTTCCTAACTCCTAGTCCAGCATTCTATCCAATGCACCATCTGGAGCAGTCAAGTATGAGATCAGATGGAAGAAAGGTAGGGAAAGATTTCTCAGTTCAACCAGAAATTTATTCTGAAAAGTTAGGTAGGGGATATGATAAATGTTTTCAAGTATCAGAATGGATTTCATGTGGAAGAGGAGAGAGACTCCTTTTGTTAGCCCCACAGTCCCTGAATCTCAAAACAGATAATATTTGTAAAATTCTTAGTACAATATGTGGCGCACAGTGGTACTTAATAAAAGCCTTTTTTCTTTCCTCTTTCCTTTCTTTTCACAGGGCTAAAGTAGAAACAATGAGTTAAAGTTGCAAAAAGGTCAACTGAGGAGTCACAATTACAGCTGACCACAGGTGGAAAGGGAGACTTCCATGTTGGTCCACCTTGGAGGTATTCAGACAAAAGTTGGATGATCCCTTGTTGGGAACGTCGTAGTTGAATTTCCTTTGGTTTATTAGTTGGACTATAGGGTCACTGAGCTCCCTTCCAACTTCCACATTCTGTGATTCCGAGAGCCTGTGGTCCTCAAAGTCTATGATTCTCATGTCAAGCAAGCAAGCAAGTATCTAACATGTGTCAGACATCAGGGATGCAAAAAATTGAAATTATCTCTTTCTTTAAGGAATTTTACATTCCAATGGGAGAGGTAATATATATTTCATCATATTATGTTATATTATGGGGCAGCTAGGTGGTACAGGGGATAAAGTACTTGGCCTGGAGTCAGGAAGACCTAAGTTCAAATCCAATCTCTAACACTTGCTAGCTGTGTGAACCTGGGCAAGTCACTTAACTTCTGTTTGGCTCAGCTCCCTCATCTGTAAAATGGGGAAAATAACACCTGCCTTCCAGGGTTGTTGTCAAATGAGATAGTAATAGCAATAAAGCACTTGGCACAGTGCCTGGCTCACTAGAATACAAGGAAGCACTAGATACAAACCCTTCTCTCAATTAAAGGTTAACTTTTAGCTATTATTGTAATATTAATATGTGCTATGCTATATTATATTGTGTTACATATTGTTATATTGTATTGTATTACATTATATTATATATTATCTTGCATTGTATTATATTATATTATAGTGCATTGCATTATATTATTATACTGCATTGCATGGCATTATATTGTATTATGCTATGTTATATCATGTTATGTCACATTCTATTATATTAATTACATTATATACAGATACAATCTTGAAGTATAAGCTAGTAGTAAATGGGAGAACCAGGACAGGCCTCATGCAGAAGGCAGCACTTGCTTTGAATCTTAAATGAAACCAGGGATTCCAAGAAGTAGAGATGAGGAGGAAAGGTAAAACACCAAGATGGCAGATCAAGAGAGTGACATTTGTCTATAGCAGAAGTCAACAATAGGAAATCTCTCTTCCTCGTCTTCCAACTCTAATATTTGGTCATACTCTTGGCACCCATTGGGTTTGAACGTCTCTGGAAGGCAGTCAGGTATTTGCCCAATTCCTTTGGAGACAGGCTGCCCTAGAGGATATTTTCCCAGAGAGTAGAGTACTCTGGGAAAGTCAACCTCAGGACCTGGCATCCTGAAAACTGTCCCAGATAGCTTTAAGTTAATCATTCCTTTCTAAATATATGCAGAAGAATTTCTAGAGAGGCTACTGGTTTACCAAGATGTCTATGTCTTATAGTTCACTTTCCCTTTCTTTTGGAGGAAAACAGGCGGCAATGCATTGCCAGTGGTTCTTTTCCTTTCCCAAAGGGAGTCCAGCCTGCTAATCCATCAAAGGGTCCTGGACCTTAGTTTTGTGATCAGCTTTGCCGTAGGGTATTGCTACCACTTCTATAACTGCTATTTCCCTCTTCTCCCAGAGTGCTTCATTGTTACGATTCTGGGTTAATAATCCCATTACCTTCTAAGACAGGAATTCAGCTGTCGTTTTTTGTAAAGTTTTAATTTCCTGCCCCTATTTAATGCCACCACACAGCAGGAATCCTATGTTATGTCTAGAGGCCTGGGTGGCCAAAGTGAGTCATGTGTTTGAGGGGAGAGTTCAAGGAAAGGTTTTAGTGGGGCCCAACCAAGGCACCCTGCAGACAATTGCCCTCTGTACAGTGTCAGAGATACAAACCCTTCTCTCAAAGAACCATAGGATGTTATAGAAACAAGAAAATTTAGAGGTCAGCTAGACCTCTAGACATTTCCTTATCTTAGACATATAGAAACTGAGTGTCAGAGATATCAAGCAACTAACCCAGGGTCACATGATGAGTCAAAGGCAAAGTTAAAACTCAAAACCAGATCATCTGAAAACATACCCAGGATATACATAACCATAGAGCTGTGTGATCTCTGATTCCCTATGGTACAGCAGAAAGGATATTAGCTCTGGAGTCCAAAGATTTTCTTTTAAACCCTATTACTGATATCCCATATGTAAAATGTGGGAGTTGGATCAGATAGCTTCTGGGATCTCTTTTGGTTCTACATTCATGCTTCTATAGTTATTCAGAGTGTTTGATGACCTTGACTTTCCCAGCAACAATGGGGGCTTAGTGGAGAAAGGTACCCCACTGTAGAGGGCGCCACAATCACCAGTGGGTAAGAGATACTAGACTGAGAATACTTTTCAAAAGTCCATACTATTACTAGTTTGAAGTAGTAGTCAGAAGCCTCTGGAAAAGTCTCTCTACTGAACATAGCAATCATCTGGCATCAATATGACAATTTAAATGCACTGACTATAGCACCCCAAGAAGTTTTATTCAAAACAAAAAATAAAACAAATAATCTACCATTAGGTACAAGGCAGATTGCTTCATCCTTCATTTTTGAAGAGGACCACTGTCATTAGGGGTGATGTCTTGACTTGCTCATGAATTGAATTTAAGTGAGGCAGAGCTGCACAAAGTCATTTGTCTCACTCTCTCCTCCTGAGTCATCAAAGTCCAGTGGCAGGACAAAAGTCAGAATAACTGGTGATAGCCCCAGGATTTAATAGATTACCTTGGTGTCTTCAATATCTGACCAAGCTCTAAGCATTCCACAGCACCTGCTTCAGCTACCTTCAAAGCTGATGTAACCAGTTGTTCCCATCTGCTCATTCTGCCAGGGAGAAGTCTTCATATGCTCCCCCTAGTTAGCCCTGATGGGTGTGAGGCCTATAAGTTATCCCCAACTTGGTTTAGTCTGTCTGCCAAGATGGTTTTACTGGGGTGTAACCACTGCACCTGCTGCTACAGCTTCTTGGAACCAGAGATGAGTGTTGGGTGACTGTTGAATACCAAAAGTAGAGGAGCAACCCTGACAAGGTCTTGACCAGCCAAGACATACTAGACCTACCTTAACAGTTCATACATCCCATTAGGTGGACAAGCAAATAATAGAAATTATCTCCCTATTATTTCTCTGGGGATTATTAATAAATCTTGATTTTACAACAACTTCATTTCCAAGTGGCTTTAGTCAAGTTAATAATAACTGTTTGTGCCTGAACAGAAAATAATAACCAGGAAAAGCTAGCATCCCTATCACCTCTATGGACTAGGAAGAGCCATAGTCCTTCTAATGAAAGTCAATACATCAATAAAGAACATCAATAAGGAAGAAAATTCATCTTAAATTCAATGTATTGTTGGTCTAAGTGTTGTACAGAATTCAAGGGACCTTTTATCTTTTCTTTATAGGCCTAGACATGAGCTATACTGTGATGTTTATGGGTATACACTAGGAGAAAAATTAGTTAAATTCCAAAGTTACCGGGGGGCAGGGACCTTATACAGGCACATAAACCAAGATAACAAAAAGAGCAAATTGTAAAATGCCCCAAAGATGGGACCCAGTTAATGCAAACCCAGATCTTTGGTTCTAGACCATGTTTTACAAATATATGTGGATCCCTTATTACACTTGAGTTTTGGGGAGATGCTTGTTTAGACACTAAGTACACACAAGGTACTGTGATTTTGCCATTATTCAAAGAGGTATGTGGTTAATATAGGAAACAAATATTTCAAATACCTATGATGTACAGAAGAAAGAGTTTACCCAAGATAGTGTTCAGATCCCTTTCTGATGACTGTCTACTTCCAAAAGGGAAACCAGAAAGGAAGGCAGATTATAAATTAAAAAAAAAAATTAAGAAAATTTTTTATCCTCATTTTTAAAGCTGTATTCTGGACTCCTAATCAAAGGTGTATGAACTAATTCAGATATAACACAAACTAGTGCATTGTCCTCCTTTAACCAAACATCTGTGAGTAGAGATGACATTAGCTCAGTTCATTTGACTATGGCTGATACCAAACTTAGGCAGCCTGCTTCCATGTGGCCTGTGTGTTATTTATTTGATTTGTGTTTGGGGGGGCGGGGGTGAGCAAATTTCTGTTGAAATCTGAATATGTTCAGAGTGTCTTATGTGTTCATCTAGAACCTCATTTCAGCACACCAAACAAACAGGAAAAGCCACAACTGATCCTCCTCCTAATTTAGGGAATTCTTTCCAAAATAGTTCCAAGAAGTCCTAGCTATATAAAGCTATACATGCCACACATGTACTCAGGGCCCCAGAGGAAAAAAAAGGCAGCATCTAAGAAAAATAAAGAAGCAAATTTTTCAAAAAGATCTTGGCTTTTCCTTCTTATTCCCTTGTGTCAATTTTCTATGAGAATCACTAATCTTTAAGAATAGATGAGGCTACATCTATATCCCTGGTCAGCTAGGGAAGGAAGGAAGGAGGGGAAGAAAGAAAGATGAAAGGAAGGAAGGGAAAAAGAAAAGAAGAAAGGAAAGAAAGAAAAAAGGAAAGAAAGGAAGGAAGGAGGGAGGGAGGGAAGGAAGGAGGGAAGGAAGGAAGGAAGGAAGAAAAAGAAAGAAAGCATATGAAAGGAGAAGAAAAGAGAACTCAGGATATAGATCCTTTGGAAAACCTACAGTTAGAAGGTATGATAAATAGATAGGCAAACAGAGAGAGGGAGAGAGAGAGAGAGAGAGAGAGAGAGAGAGACAGAGAGAGAGAGAGATAAATGATCAAAGGAGACTAAGAAAGAGTAAAGGTAGGAAAAAAATCAGGAGAGAAGTGTCCAAAAGGTAAGGGTAGTCAATGGATTCAAATACAGCTCAAAAAGGATTAGGAATGAAAAAAAAGATCTTTATATTTGAGGTTAAGAGATTATTGGTGACTTTGGAGAAAGCAGTTTCAGGGGTCAGAAGACAGATTGCAAAGGGTTTAGTTATGAGTAAGACAGGAGGGAGAGGAGATAAGTATAAATAACTTTTTCAAGAAGTCATGCCTAAATCATCTGTCTGTACAGACGCACCAACTTGTCGGATTAAAGTTCAAAATTAGTTACAAAGATAGAAGAATAAAAATGAGAAAAATTTTGACATGGATCAAAAGAACTTAATCCTGATCCTTTTGAATAAGTTTTTGATGGGAAATAATGGTATGTGGATCAAAAAAGGACATGGGCTCCAAATTGCTATAATTTTTACAAACATTTAAATGAAATATATCAACTGCCATCATAAAGAGATCCAAAGAGGCTAAAAAATGTCTTGATCAGCAAAGACGTGGCTTGTCTGCTAAGCAGGGGGATCTGACAGCCAAGGGAAAAAAACAATTCAGAAAATAGACTCATTTACAACATCACACAAAGATAGACAGTGGAAGATTATGAGCAGTATCACCTAATAAAACAAAAGCAGTGGATAGTAACGTAAGTTTAAAGAATGCAATAGAAACCCAACTAAGCAAAATAATCCTGAGGATGCTAAGCAACCAATGTGGTAATGGAGAAGGCTGTGGAGAAAGCTGTAAGGGAAGAGCAAACATTGTGGCTAGCAGCTAAGTTTTCTCCGTGGTATCGGAGAGAGAAAAAGAGAGAGATGGAAAGACAAAAAGATACGGAAAGAGACGTAGAGAAGAGATAATATGACATATGACACATAATATATTATGTAGATATGGATTTATATAATCATGTACATGTACATTCATGCAACTAAAATTTATATAAAAATTATATAAATTCAATAGGTCATCCACCTAACAAACTATAATCTTAACAACAGGTTTTCCTTAGTGAATGGTTTCTCTGGAATTTTACTGAGAGAGCCCTTAAGGCAGAGTCTTGTTTTATTGAATATATCCTTTTTATTATAATCAACAAATAACAAACTTAATGTGTTTCCATATTATCTACATCTTTCAGACAATTATTTGATGGTAAAGATATGTTCTACTATGGAATGTTGTTTCTGAGAGTCTGTTTCTCACTAATGCTGTCATCAAGGATTCTCTCAGTGTATGGGAAAGTAGGCATATGGATTTGTAGCTCCTGATGTTCCTTGAATTGCCTTTTTACAATATTAATAAGATCCATGATTTTTTTTCCCATATCTTTAGTCTCTTCCCTTCCTTTAGCTATCTTTTGAACTAATCTTTCAACACCTTCATTTATGTCACCTCTAGTATGGATCACTTCTATGTGCACTTAGTTTAATTCAATTTTTCCCGTCTTTGTTCTCTTGAGTGATTTCTTATTTTTCTATTAGTACATCTGGGACTGATATCAGTTTCCAAGTGTGTGATGGTTCCACTTTCCTTGATAGTAAAAAAAAAAACAGTTTGTTTTTAAAATGTTTACAGATTCCCAAATCGATGAATGATCCAAGAATATGTACGTACAGCTCTCAAGAAATGAAAGACAAACTGTCAATAACCATATAAAAATGCTCCAAATCACTTCTGACAATAGAGATGTAAATTCAAACAGTTCTGAGGTTCTACTTCACACCTATCAGATTGCAAATATAGGGAAAATGATAATGACTGAAGAGGCTAGGGGAGAACATGAACAATAACGAACTACTGATAGGGTTATGATTTTGTCCAACTATTCTGGAAAGAAATTTGGAACTGTGGCTAAAAAATTATTACACTATGTACAGTCTTAGCTCCATCAATACCGTTGCTAGGTTTATAATGCAGAGACAACAGAGACGGATGAAAAGGGTGCAATGGATAAAAATATTTATTACAGAATTTTTTTTTGTTGTAGCAAAGCACTGGAAACAAAGTGGGTGCCCATCAGCTGGATAATGGATAAATAAATTATGGTATGTTAACATGATAGAATATAATTAAGCCATAAGAAATGACAAAAGGTATAAATTCAGAGAAATCTAGGATGACTTATTTGAACTGATGCACAGTAAAGTCAACAGCACCAGGAAAATGGTATATACAATGACTAAAACATTGTCAAAGGTACCACCATTCTTCTAGTCACCCAGGATCACAACCTTGGTTCCATCTTTGGCTCTTCACACTCACTCATCCTACATATCCAATTACTTTCAAATTTTGTTGTTTCTACCTTTACAAAATCTTTCATCTACACCCCCTCCTCTCCATTCACATAACCACCACCCTATTTCAGGCCCTCTTCAGCTCTTGCCTGGATTATTGCAATAACTTTAACCTGGTTTTCCTACTACAAGCCTCTTCCTCCTCCAGTCTATCTTCCACATAGCCATCAAAGTGATTTTACTTTGGTCCAATCATGCCATCCCACTATTCAATAAACTCCCTATTATCTCCAGAATCAAATACAAAATCATTTGTTTGACATTTAAAGCTCCTCATGTCCTGGCCCTTTCCTACATTTCCTTGCTGTTCAATAAAGAAAACACCCCATCTCTTGACTCTCAGGCATTTTCTTTTTCTTACCACTATGCCTCCAATGTTTTCTCTCCTCATTTTTGCCTCCTGATTTCCCTGTATTTCTTCAAGTCCTAAATAAAATCCCATCATTTGCACAAAGATTTTCCCAACTTCTCATAATTACCAAGCCCTCCATCTTTGAATTATTTCTTTTTTATCTTAAACATAGTTTCTTTGCATATATTTGTTTGCTTATTGTCTTTCCCATTAGATTATGAGCTTCTAGAAGGCAGAGACTATCTTCTGTTTCTTTTTGTATCCCCAGTGCCTGATAGTGGCTCAAATTAGGTGCAATAAATGTTTGTTGACTAACTTTCCAGTCTTCTTACACATTACTCCCTCCAAAGCACTCTGTAATCTAGCCATCCTGACCTACTTTCTATTCCTCATACAGGGTTATCCATCTCTCATCTCCATGCCTTTAAATTGGTGTTCCCATTTCTGAAATATACCCCCTTCACATTTTGTTCTCTTGGAATCCCTGGATTCCTGCAAGACTTAAACTCATGCCCCTTTCTACTTGGAACATACTTGATGCCCCTAGTTGTTCATGTACTTCCTCTCAAAACTACCTTATTTTCATTCTGTAGTTATGAGAATAGAAATCATTTAAATTTTTATACTTGTATTCCAAGTGCCCAGCTCATAGTAGGAGTTTAAAATGACTTTTTTTATTAGTGTTGAGTGACTGGTTGATTGATCACATGGTTTTAGAGACTTGCCTAGGAAAGTCAAAAGTTAAGTGATTTGTCCCAGTGTCACTCAGTCACTGTGTATCAAAGGTACAACTTGAACCCAGATCCTCTTTGACTCCAAGGCTATCCTTCTATTCACATCACACTGACTCATTATTTTTTTCTATTTTCCTCCAGATCTGTCTTTTGGATAATGTCACCTCCTAACGTGACATTTTGCCTAAGGCATGGTAAGTGATCAAATGTGCTGTTACATGAAGGCTCTCCAAAAGTATTCTCCAGCAAGCTTTCTCCTTGTTCTGGTCAGGGCTCAGACAGAAACAGCTCTTTCTTTGGAGGCACTTCCCCACTCTGACAAGATTATATAAGCTTCGCCCATTTTTCTAAAGAGCTTTTCGACCTAGCAGAATCATTCCACTTCCCCTTTCATCTCAAGGCTCTACTGACTGGAATGAAAATTATTATAATGTTATTATTTTGCATTTACATAATGCCCTTCCTCCAAAGAACTCAATTACAGCTCTTTAGCCCCGTGGAAAATAATCAGCTCAGAACACTGTGATTACAAGGATGTCCAGAGTGTTTTCTGACTGATGTGACCATGATGCAGATGTCCAACTCCTTCCTCCCCAAAGAAAAATGTAGTGTTCCCTGCTGCCACTGAGTGGATATGGCAACATGGCACCAAATGAGAAATGACAAAGTCAGCTGATTATTGGGAAATATATTTGAACAATGGGGAGAATTTTTACATTTTCCTTTGAGGTTTTGGCATTCTGTAGATATAAAACCATTGTCTAACTCAGATAGTCTTAACCAGAAGTTCACGCACACCCTTCCCTCAAGGAAATCATGGTCAATAGTACTAGTAAATATTATTTCATTACAACTAGCATTTGGATAATGCTTTATGGTTTACAAGACCCTTTGCATATGTTATCTTGTATGACCTGTGAGGGGGAAGAGATGTTGTTATTCTCGTTTTACAGATGAGAAAACTAAGGCTGAGGAAGTTGAGAGAAAGGACTAGACTTGTGCTTTAGGAATATTATATCACTTTGATTGCTGTGTGAAGGGTAGATTATAATGGAGAAAATCTTGAGATGAAAGAAACAATTATAAGATTATAGCAATAGTCCAGGTAAAAAGGTGATAGGGGCAAGAACCTGACTGGTGACATGCAAATTCGGAGCAGGAACAAGAAATAGTAGCCATCTCTTTGCCAGTTTCTTGGTGTTGATTACTCAGACCACTTTATCTCCTTGGACCAGACCCTGAGTAAATCCATTTAGCTTCAGAACTCTCATAAAGGGGTCACACTGCCTCAATTAGGGGGTAAGTCAGCAAGAATATATATAGTACACTTGTATGTAGCCACCCCATTATTTCACATCACATCTGAACATCCACCCCAGTTATCTCTTAGTAAATATCTTATTGCCACATTCTCCAGACCACCTGCATTTCCAGAGTGCTCTGGAACCACTACTTTCAGTACATACTGTCCGAATTGGTGAGTAAGTCATTGCAAACTTATAGAGAAAGAATCAGATCAATTCAGCTGTTGCTTCTGGAAACCTGGTGTCCACTGACGCCAGCTGTGACCCTAGAACTACACTCACTATCCCAGCAACTTCTCAAATCAAAACATTCTTCCCTGTCCACAGCTCTCCTACATGTGCTAATGCTTTTGTACTTCTATCCCCAGAGATTATAAGTCTATTGTTCAACACATCATAGGTACTTAGTGCTTTTCATTTGCTCATTCAAAGAAGCCACAAGTGTTTAGAAAGAAATATTAGTGAATATTCAGACTATTTTCACATGAGATGAAAACACAAAGTCAATGTACGGAAATGAGATTGTTCAATTTGTAACCTCAGTGCCTCAAACTTAGAAAATAGATCCTCAGTTGAATTGAATAAATCCCCATGTGATGAAAAGACCTTTGAAACTTGACATGTGTACCCTGAAAGAAACATGAAGCTGTGGTATAGTGATAAGAATATTGGCCGTGGCATCAAAAGACTAGGGTTGAAATTCTGGCTCAGTCCTTATCACTTGTATGACTTCAAGTAAGTAATTCAATATCTCTGGTCCTCAGTTTCTTCAGCTGTAAAGTGAGGAGGTTAGACTAGATGATTTCTATGATTCCCCCACCTCTAAATTCTATGAATTGGCATTGATCCAGATGATACAAAGTAATTTGACTTTTGTGGGTCCTAAAATAATATTCTGGTGGAGGCCTATGAGAACTCTCTAAGGACCTAGCCATGCCTGGGAAAGGAGGTCGAGAATGGAGGAAATCTCATGACGATAAATTAAAACTGTGAGCAGTGATATTGGCAAATTGTTCCCCATCGTATTATTTCTGGTTGGACAGCCAATGGATATATCAGAAGGTGTGCTGTCATCATACTAATCAAAACAATTATAGCTACCATTTATATAGGACTTCCTATGTGTCAGGCACGTAGTGATAAGAACTTTACAGATATCATCTCACTTGAAGCTTCACGACACCCTGAGAGTTACGTACTATTATGGTTCCTATTTTGCCTTTGAAGAAACTGAGACAAACAGAGGTGGTGACTTGCCCAAGTTCTCTCAGATTGTAATTCCAGTTTATGAGGGCTTTAAAAGCCACAGGAGTTGACATTTGATTCTGGAGGTAAAAGAAGTCACTGGAATTTATGGGATGGGGCCTGGGGGTGGGGATACTTGGGAAGATCCACTTTTCTGTCCTCCCAATTCCCTTCCAACTATGACCCTTCATCTCCTTCCCAACTAAGCTCAGAATAGGGCATTGCCTATACTTGCTCTTCATCCAGAATTCTATAGGGTTTGTCAGGCTTCTTCCCAAATGACTTGAAAGCAAGGCAGAGGGTCAAGGGTTCTAAAGTTGGAGGCAGAATTCCTGATATTCCTGATTTTAGTCTGGCCTCTACAAGTTCCTACTAGAGTAGCTTCTCTGGGTTTGCTTCCTTATTGGGAGAATGAAGGGATCACATTCAATGGTTGCTAAGGTTCCTTCTCACATTAGCATTCTGTGATTCTCAGTAAATATCTGAGGTTAGATTTGAACTCAGGTCTTTCTCAACTGTCTGTCTGCTGTGCTACCTAGCTGGCTTCTAATCATGATATCAGAGATGTAGAGCTAGAACAAACCTCAAAGACCATCTGAATCAACTCTCTCATTTAAAAAATGAGGAAACTTAAATCCATATGATTAGAGGATTTATCAGGTTCACGCAAGTATTAAGTAGCTGGGGCAGTATCTAGGTCTTCATGATGCCATGCCCAACATTTTTTTCCACTTTCCTTCTCCGCGCATCATGTCATGCTACAGACTCAAAGAAAATTTTCCTTTAATACTGGACTGAGTTTAACTAACTTTCTTCAGTAATGCAACATGAGATCTTCAGATGCTAAAAACAAAAACAAAAAAAACTGAGCCCCAAAACCACCAAATATCAATATAATCTTATGTAGAGATATTCAGGGTCTAGGGAACAACAAAAGAAATTGTATCAGTCCTTGGATGGCAGATCTAAATAAATCCCAGGAATTTAAAGACTGGTATATGAGCTGTCAAACAGATGAAAAAGATGCAATCAATAGCCTGAACCAACAGATGAGAACCAGCCCATGGGCGTATGCTTTTCTGGCTATTTTTGCTCAACCTGTTCCTGCAATGTGACAGAGATTTGTTTCCTTCTTTAAAGAAAACAACAGATACTGGGACAGGCACTCAAAAAGAAGAAACAGCTTGCCAGGATTTCAAAAGAGCTATTAACCAGAAGGTGACAGAACTTAGCCTTCCCACTACAGAACATTTCAAGTCCTGGTTTTTATCCATCAGCAGCACAAATGTTGATTGACCATCCAAGCTGAACTCAGCACTTCCCAGAAATGGTGGCTCTGAATGCTCCTGTACTCTGCCTCAGTCCCTGTAATGCTTATGGAATTAGTTTGCATCTTTTGGATTTATACATACACTGAGATCCTAGGAGCAGAGATTTAGAACAGAAAGGAACCTGAGAGGTTTCATCTAATCCAGCTCTTTCATTTGTCAAGTCAAGTAGGAGCTAGCATCTATTAAATGCCTGCCGGGTGTCAGACCTTGTACTAAGTACTACAGATACAAAGAAAGACTAAAAAATTCCAGTCTTTGCTCTCAAGGATCTCTTCATTTAATAGGGGAGACAACATGCAAACAACTGCATATAAGATACATACAGGATAAATTGAGGGAGTTCGAGAGGAATTATATTAAGATTTTAAAAAAAAGACTGAAAAGGGCTGAGCAGAAGACTTGAAGTTAAGACCTGAAGGAAGTCAGGGAAGCTGGCATTTACTTCCAGGTAGCAAAGGTAATAAGGAACAGAACTTGGATTCAAACCCCGTCCTCTGATTCAATATCCCAAATTCTTTCTACTGCAGCAGGAAAAACAATTCCTAATGAAGACCTCTTCAACCTTCAAGTTTCCACATTTTATCAGCTTAAATCACTCAAGGAAAGGCAATTCCCTCTAGTTAGGGTCCCCAGGGTACATTGGAGACAGTCTTTCATTCCACCTTAATACATCTTCCAGTTCACTCAATGAAAAATCACAGGTGAACGTGAATTGAGTACAATTACTCTGTGAGCCAAAATAGAGTAATTTGTCAATCAATAAACATTTATTAAACACCTACTATATGCCTTGCAAACATGGGGCTGAGGATTGTAATCATCCTTCATTGCTGAAGAAGACCATGCCATCAGAGAAATGATGACATGACTTGCACTTGACTTTGTTTTGAGTGAGGGAGGGCTGTGCAGGTCACCAGCCTCACTTCTCCTCCAGAGCCACCTGAACCCAGTGACCAGATATTCATCAGGATGACTGGAGATGACCCAAGATGCACTGGGAGATCTTGGACCCTTTAGGCCAAGATCTTTGCAGGTACTCACCTAGGGTGAGGCAACACACATTCATTGAATAGGACTGTTTAAGAAGTAACCAGGGCATGGTCCCTTTAATGAGACTGAGGATACAAAGAAAGGCAAAAGACAGTACCTGCCTTCAAGTTGCTCACAGTCTAAATTTCTCAAGGGAAAAGTCATGACCATATTCTTCATGCTTTCATGACTGATTCAACAAGCCTTTATTAAGTGCCCACTGGATGCTTGGGATACAACAAAAAACTAAAGAGTACAAGGAATCCAGGAATTTGCATTCTATTGGTAAATTATGAAGTCCATGTATTCAATAAATGTTTATTAAAGCATAATGTTAGGTGCCGGAGAAAATGCAAAGTTTAGATAAGAAAGTGTTTCATAGGATTTAGAGCTGGTGAGTACCTTAAATGTCTGCTATGAAAACGCTCTCAAAGATAAGGAAAGAAAGTAAACTGGACTGGGTTCATGGAAGGGGGGGCAAACTGGATGTTCCCTCAAGGTCTAAGTTCCTTCCAAGGTTTCATCATGCCCCAACTGAGTCACGATGGATGAAAAGTAAGGGCATTTTTGTTCATTAGGTAGGATAACCCTATTACTTCCTAGAAGTCATAGGAAATGTCATTTTGGGAGAAAATAAGAGACCACAGGGCCGGTCAATTGCTAAATTTTCAGAGTGGTCAATGAGTGCCTGGCACATAGTAGGTACTGTATAAATGCATATTCCCTTCTCTTCATACTCCCTGATATCTTTAATGCTGTTTTCTTCCCTCTGAAACTATCCCCGACTCATCCTATAGCTGTCTTGTTTATATGTTGCTTCTTCCATTTGACTGTGAGTTCCTTGGGGACAAGGATCAGTTTTTGTCTTGTTTTGTTTTTTTTCCTTTTCTTTGTATCTCCAGCACTTGATATGGAGGAGGAGGTATGTGAACTTGCACAGCCCTCTTTCACGCCAAACAAAGTCAAGTCCAAGTCATGTCATCATTTTCCTGATGGCATGGTCTTCTTTGGCAATGAAGGATGAACACAACAATCTGTGAGTAGACATGCTGTCTGAGTGGGGTCTGAGTTAGCTGTGTAACTCAGCTCCTCCTCTCCTGTCTGTCTTTCTGTCACCTTCCTTCTCCTTTCTAAAGGAAGGTAAATTTGAAAGGCCAGAGGATTCCCAGTTAACTTGGGGTTCACTGGTAGATTTCTTCCTTTCCTTCCTTTTCCTTTTCTTTTCCCAAAACTTTAAACCCATTGCCCTCTGCAGTTCATAGATTGGACAACACTAGGCCCCTCCTCAAGCTCCACTTAAGGATTGTTTTCTGGACCCTCCTGATTTGAGAGTGATTATCAATAGTAATTGTTGCTGTTTCCCTCCTCAGCCTGACCATAGTGATTTTTTTTTTTGCCTCATTAAAGGGGCCATGCCCTGATTACTTCTTAAACAGACCTATTCACTGAGTGGGTATTACCTCACCCTGAGTATCTGAGTAGACCTTGGCCTGAAAGGGGCCAAGGTCTCCCATTGCATCCTGGGCCATATCCAATCATCCTGATGAATTCACTAGATTCAGATGGGTCTGGAGGAGAAGTGAAACTCGTGATCTTGTACAGTCCTCCCTCCCTCAAAACAAAGTCAAGTCCAAGTCATGTCATCATTTCTCTGATGGCATGGTCTTCTTCAGCAATTAAGGACAAACACAACAACAATCTCCAGCACTTAGTAGGCACTTGACACATGCTAATTGACTTGCCTTGAGAAAAATGAGACACAGAGAGGGAGTTACTTGTCTAGGGCCACACAGCTAGTATCTGAGGGAAGACTTGAACTTCAACTTTCCTGACTCCATATCCAGCACTTTATCTGGTACACCACACTATCTCTTAGACAGCAGGAAGGGGGACAAGTAGGAGACCCTGAGAAAATACATTTCAACTTTTCTTGGGAAATGACAAGCCTGTTTTTATTCACATACAGGTTTTGGTTTTGTATTTTTAGGGGGATAACATTTTACCTAGTTATGTAGATTGCTTTTCTAAACTAAAGTGTGTCCATGTTTAAGGCTCCAAACTTTCCATCAGCTCTGTCTCATTTCCTCTTGCTTCTAGCCAAATCCCCTCACTTTGAAGACTTACCATATCACGAGACTTGGATAACACAAATATCCTCTCTCAATAGATTCACCTAGGATTCTATCCTAGACACAGATTCCCCTAGAAAAACAAGGAGAGGAATAGAAAAAGGAAACAGGAGATATTAAGTTTCCTTTGGGCTCATGCCTGATTCTCATCAGGCCCATCACCTACTTCATTTATGCTCTTGTCTCACAAAGTCAGTGTTTATACTCAAAGATGATTGGAATCAGGCATTAGATAAATCAGTTTTGATCAATATACCAAAAGATGGGACTTTCAAGATATCATTTCCCCTCATCCCTCCGTTTCCTCATCTATAAAATTAAAGGGTTGTCTTAGAGCAGGGGTCCAAAACCCCGGGAGTCAAATCAGCCTGGTCTGCCCTTGTGTGACTGGAGGACTAAGAAAGGCTTTTACATTTCAAAATAAAGTTTAATTTTATTTTTAATTGTAAAAATCATTGTTAAATAACAGACTATACATAAACAGTAGGTGCCTAGATCCTGCCTTTGAGCTGCAATTTGCCAACCCCTGAACTAGAGTGTCGCCAATGTTCCCTCTAACTCTATCATTCTATGATTCTACAAAATCTCCATATCCTACAGAGACAGAAATTGAGAAAACCACAGTCAATGAAGCCTAGGCCATCCCAGGAGGGCTGGATTCATCTAGCATATTCCAGGGGCCTTGCTATGTTTAAGAGCAAGGTCTAGTTGCCCAATGAAAAGGGAACCCATCAGCGCAATGCAGCACATGATTTGTGGGGCTCCTGGGGAAGAGAAGGTTTGTAACTCAAGGGGTTGAGGAAACAGCAGGACCCTACAGGTTATGTGTCACTTCATGAAGCAACTATTTTAACAAGTCCTAAAAGTAAGTCTCAGGGAGTAGCAATTCCATGACCTAATGGAATATTCTCTGCACCCAAAAAACATCTGAAAATATTTGAACTGTTAGCAACAAATCTTATCCCTTGCCAGCTCCATATCCTTCCCATTTTCCTTCCTCAGAAACAGAATCATGACGTTAATGAGAAACACACAGTGAGAGATGATGTTTTTAGTCAACTGGCCATACTGACTGCAGCCAAAGTAAGAATAATTCCTTTCAGAATTGCTTCTTCTGTGAAGTTTTCTCAAATAAAGACAGCATGCTCCGCTCATTCCAGTCACCCCAGTAATCCCTAGCATGTGTATGTATGTATACATATATTATATATATACATATATGTGTGTGTTTATATGTTATATATGTGTGTGTGTATATATACTCACATACATATAATCACAATGTACCACTGGTATTCATTTGTTGCTGTTGATGTCGTTCATTCATTTAGTCATGTCCAACTCTTTGTGACCCCATTTGAGTTTTCTTGGCAAGGTGCTGAAGTAGTTTGCCATTTCCTTTTCTAGCTCATTTTACAGATGAGGAAACTGAGACAAACAAAGCAAAGTGACTTGCCCAGGATCATACAGCTGGTAAGCATGTGAGGCCAAATTTGAACTCAGGAAGATGAGTCTTCCAGGTCAAGTACTCTCTCCACTGTCACTTAATTGCCATTCATTCATTACTTAGGAATAGAATTACAGAACTGAAAGGGAATTTTGAGGTCATCTAGTCTAGCCCCCTCATCTTGTAGAAGATCAGGGCATCCCAGACTTAGTGCTCAAAGGTACTTTAGAGGTCGTCTAATCCAGTATCAAACCCCAATAGAAATGGGATTTTCAGGGGTCCATAATGACTTAGAAAATGACATGTTAACTTTATTTGTGTTTATTGAATTCTTTTTTGTTAATAATTTCCAATGACTTTGGGAGGGTGGGAAGAAATGGCCATGTGTTTGGCACTTCCAGTCCAATCTACTCCCTGATATCTCTTAAATATCGTGTCTTCTCTCTGTTAATTATTTCCCATGCATACGTAGCTGCTATTTATATATTTGTTTGCATATTATCTCCTCCATTAGGATGTAATCTCCTTTAGTATCCCCAGAGCTAGCACAGTGCCTGGTACATATATCAATGATTAATTGATTGATCATCCAAAACCCTCATCTTACAAATGAGAAAACAGAGGCCCAAGTGGGGAAGTGATCTGCTCAAGGTTTCACAATTCTTTAGTGGCAAGAACCCAGGTGGAAGGGAGAAAATATAGAATGAAAAGGAAGCCAAACCCAAAGCTTTAATGGGTGCCTATATTTAGGGGGCAGAAGGAGGAAAAAGAGCAAACAAAGGGTTACAGAGGACAGGCAAAATAGTGCGGTATCACAAAAGGAAAAGAGGCAGGATCAATAATGACAAATACTCCAGAGACGTGAGAAAGGATAAGGAATGAGAACAGGCCATTGGTACTGGCAATTAGGAATTCACTAGTGACCTTTAAGAGAACACTTTTGAGTGGAATGATGGAAGCTGAGACTAACTTGCAAGAGCTTAAATGCAAAACATTTAGTGTCTCACTCCTCCTAAAACTTTAGTGGTAAATAGAAAGAGAAAGACTGGATGAGAACTTGAGTGGGTTACAGAGTAAAAATAAATTGAAGGATTGGGGATACCTGAAGTGGAGAAAGACCCAGGAAAGAATCAGGAGAAAGATGAACAACAGTCCTATTAGAGGTAGAACGCTGTGGGATGAAGACCACAGATAGGGAAGTTCACCGTAGAAAGAAGGAGGAGAATGAAATAAGCAGAACCTGGAAAAGGATACACACAATGAATTCAACAATGTTAATATAAAGAACCAAAAAATGAATTCAGTAATCACAATGACAAGCTATGTTCTGCTATGGCCTTTTTCTTCCTTTGTTATAAAGGGATGACCCACTCAATGTGTGTATATGTGAAAATAAAAGTGATATAAAATATATTTAAAGAACAAAAATGAGTCCTACCTCAATCTTTGAGACAAAAAAGAGAGAGTGGGTTACAATATAATTTTCATACCATTCTTTAATATATACTGTCTGCTTTAGCAAGGCCTTATTGTCCCACAAGTCTATCATGCTCATTCCCTCCCTACCTTCATTCATACCTTTGCTTCACTTGAAATGCTCTTCTCTTTTTTCTCCTCCCCTCAATATTCCCCACATGCTTCAAGAACCAACTTGAGTCTTCCCTCCTCCTTAGAGAGACTTTCTGGATTGCCTTCTCCATCACTTTTCTTATATTGCTCAGTGCTATTTCAGGCATATGGGTCTTCTTTCCCCCAACTGGATTAGAAATCCCTAGAGGGCATAGACTCAAAGTACTAAACTAGGCATCCTCCTCTACCACAGGAGAGCAGGCGCACAAATGCAAATTACAAGCAGGTAGATTTTGACTCATTGTAAGAAATAACTCTCTATAAATCAAAACTTAAAATCAAAATTGAACTTGATTTCCTCATGTAGTGACTTCCTTACCACTAAAGGTATTTAAGAAAAGGGTAGATGAATATTTATCAAAGATATTGTAATGGAGGAATTCAGGTAGACCTGAACAGGTAGACCAGACAGTCCCTGGAGATCACTTCAAATTCATATTTAATTATTTTATGCATTTATAATGCCTCATGCGATGGTGAGCATAAAGTACAACTTTAATAAATATTCATTAATTGAAATAATTGTATGATGAACCTCTTTTCCTTACATCTCTCACACTCAGGGTATACCTCCTCTCTACTGTATAGTAATCTTCATTTCTTTAATTCATCCATATTCTAGTCTATCTTTTTTGTTTTGCTTCCTTTACCCAACCATGACTCCATGGTCCATCACATGAGGCTCTGCTAGCCACTGTACTAATTAAACTTCCTGAATTTTCAGCTTTCCTGGATACATGAATTCTCAATCCTATGCAAGCTCCATTTCATCACTCCTTGTTCAAAGCTACTAAGTATCAATAAAGCCACAAAACTGAGATATCCAATATAAAGTCATGGGATAGCATCTAAATTACTTGGCTACTAATCTCCACTTTTCAGTTCTTTAGATCATTCTCCAAAGTGAATATTCCAAATCGTTTCTTATCTCCTCTTGCAAAATGGATCCCTCTAAATTTATGATCCCTCATTCTCTTCTGAATCCCTAAATAGATATATACCTCAAGTTTCTTTTCTTGACAGTACCTTACCCTACCAAAGCTCTCACACTCCCAGTGAATGTACTGAGCCTTCTTCCCCGAGAAACAGGCTATCTGATTTAAACACCTTCCCCATTTCCTTTGCCCAGTATCATAGGTGGACTTGAATCAAGGTCTACCTGGCTCTGAGGCCAACTATGTTATTTACTACAACATGCTACCTCTCTGGGTCTTTTGAAAATCTAAGCTGGTGTATAAGCTTCCTTTGCATCCATATCAGCCTTTCTAGTCAGCACAGTGCTGAAACTGAGGATAAATAGACAAGAATTAAATACACCCTGACTTTAAGTGGTTTACATTCTATATGCATACAAATAAATACATAAGATAGACAAAATTAATAAAGCAATTTTGAAAGGAAAATAGAGAAAATAAAGAAAGGCTTAATGGAGGAAGTAATATCATACAGCTATTCAAATCAACCACAGACCAAATATTAGTCTAAACTGTCTTTCCTTTGTTGGACCTTTAACTAGATTTGGAGTAGTAATCCCTGAGTTCGAGTTCTAGCAGCTCTCTGATTAATCAGATCACTTAACTGTGAAGCTACTTTCCTTTTCATTCAATCAACAAACACTTAAGTGTCTTCATCCTTGCAGGCATCATGCTAGACACTGGGGGAAAAATGCTTAGTAAAATAATCTCTGTCTAAGAAGCTAACATTCTAATGTGTGTGACAACAAGTACGAGTGTAAACTGAAGGCAGTTAGAGATTCCAAAAAACAAAAGGGAGGAGTGAGTATATTGTAGGCCCAGGGGACAATTTCTGCAAAGGAGCAGAAATGGGATATAGAATGTTATATGTGGGGAACAGAAGCAAGTCAGTACGGCTGGAACATATATAAGGGTTCATGAAGGGAATAAGGAGAAGTAAGTCCAGAAAGGAAGGCTAGATTCAGATTGTGAAGGACTCTAAAGAGTTTGTATTTCATATGAGAAGCAACTAGAGCTTTTTAAGCAATTGAATGACATGGCCATATTAATGCATTAAAAATAATCCATTGGACAACTCTATGGGGGCTGGATTAGAAAAGGCAGAAACTGAATCAGAGACCAGTTAGGAGATTATTGCAATATTACAGGCAAGACTTGTTGAGGGCATGAACTACTGCGATAATCCTTTAAGTGGGAAGAAGAAATTACACAAGAGAGGAAGCAACAGAATTAAAAAGACTTGGCAATGATTAAAAATGAGGAGTAAATGAGACTCAAGAGCCTAAGGTCACTCTGAGGTTTGAGACCCAGGTAATGAGGATGGAATGAGGATATTAGTCTCTACGGAAGGAGAATCAAACTCAGATACAAAGAGAAAGTCACTAAACCAGGGATTCTGCTGGTCACATATTGATTTAGAAACCACATATTAACATTATCTATATCCTATAGTATTTTTATTTTATTATTTATCATTGTAATTGTATGTTGTTTATTATTGTTCTCTAATATTCTTCATTTATTTTATGTTTCCCAGTTACATTTTAAGCTGTTTGGGACACTCCTAGAAAGCAGTCAGCAGGTTATGGGCCACTATTTGACACATCTGCTTTGCAGAAATGAGGTTTATCTTCTTAACATGTATTTCTTAACTTCTTAACTTCCTTTCATCTATTTTTGTTCATTTAGGAGGAATAAGAAATAGAGAAATTACCATCAGCAAGTCATAAATTTCTTTATATTCCAGGTACAAACTCCATCCTAAGAAGTCTCAGTGATTCCAATGGAGTACTCAGATCCCAGCCCTAGGACAATATCTCTCCCCAGCCCAAAGATCATATCTCTGGCAATATCTCATGAGCAGGCGCCCAGTGAGGCAAACTAAGTTGACCTCTGCAAAGTTTTCCTTGTAAGAACAGGACTATTTTGCACCAGCAGAATTATCATGTACTGATTCCTACAGTTGCCCTATACAATCCAGATGTGAAGGTATAGATGTCAACTAACAAGGCCATCTTGTTGCAGACATGAGACTAAAAACACACCCCTTAGAAGTGCTCCTCTCCACCCCGATTTCCAATAGTGAATGATGCCTGCTCCCAAGGTAGAGAAACTGTATGCTCCTTAGGAGCTGACCACTCCTTGATCCTGTCCCACACTACCTACTTAGCATACTTGCCACACCACTCACTGAACATTTTCTATATAACCTTTAGCATTGTCCCCATTAGGTTGCAAGTTCCCTAAGGAGATCTGCCCACTATATTAGCATCAAAATAAATTTTTTGCCACCTTGATTAGAAGACTGCTTGAGTCCATGAATTCTTTCCAGATGACTCTGACCTATACTTCAATAGTTTTGGGGTCCCTGCACCCCTAAACTGCATCAATACCTACAAGGCAAAATGTATTTCCTGGGGTCAAGATTTCTAATTCAGATTACTTATTGTCACTATGTGTGTGTGTGTGTGTGTGTGTGTGTGTGTGTGTGTGTGTGTGTGTAGACATCTGAAACCATTTTGTTTTATTGTGTAAAATAATTTATTTCTGACTTTAATTTCTGGATTTTGTTTCTAGCTTTTTTTCTTGATATTGGCTCATGAATTAACTGGTCCTTTCTTTTAATATTTTCTGTCCTATTCTGCACATACTACTAACTATATTACCTGACTTAACTGGCATCTTGGGTGGTTTTCCCACAGCACCTCCCACAATCTGTTACACTTGATTAAAATCACTAGACTACAGAAAAAACATTTTACCAGCCTTCACTACTTGTACTCCATTTTGACCCAGAATCTAGCACCCATTCCTATGCTTTAGGATATAGATAAGAAATAAAAATACCATTCTCAATCACCATCTACTTAACTAGCTATTCATTTCCCAATCTGCTTTGATCTTCTAAAGTCTCTGTATCCAAAGACAATAGTGGTAAAGTAGGTCCCGGATTCCCAGACCCATTACAAGGGAAGGGCAGATCACTGAAAGAAAGAAAGAAAGAAGGAAGTTCAAAATGGCAATCAGAAGAAAGTGTTTCAACTGAGCTGTATTGAGGGGCAATACTTGCATTAAGAAAGGACAACTGGGAAAAGCCGGAAGCAGATCAGGCCTCTGGGCTCCCAGGTGGAAAAGGGTTCAAAATCAGAAAAGCCCAGCAGGTTTTTATAGAATTTTTTGAAGATGGAGTAGGGATCCTGGAAAAGGTATGCAGGTCAAGATTCAAGGACTGGTGCTGATTCATGATGGGAGAACACCTGAAGAATTGGTGACTTAGCTGAAGTTCAAACTCTGTGGTGGGAAAAAGGGATTTCAGCCCTTTTATAGGATATTGAGCCTTCCAGCAGTTTCTTTGCTTAGCTAAGCTGGGAGGTTATTGAAGTCCTAGCATTTCCTTTCTATGGGACACTAAGAAAATACAATTCCCTTTTAATTATATGATGGGCATGCCAAGGGGTGTGCTAAAGCCATTTGCAACAAGCTTGAGCTGATTGTTAAATTATCAGTATCAGCATCACACTTTGGAAATTGGCAAACTCTACAAATTAGACTTCGTTTATTGTTTTGTTGATTAAGAAAGTGACAGAGAAAATGACAATGATGAAAATTCTACTTGAAGGGGTATCCTTTGTTCCTTTTTTGGGGGAGACCCAGTTGGTAAGACATTTACCAACACATCCTAGGATGCACCTGACCCTTAATGACCAAGAAAAAAGCCACATTCCTCCTGAATCCCTTCCCCTTGTTTTTCTTTCTTCACCCTTGATGGGGATTCAGTGGATTCAGAGCTAAGCTGAAGTTTACAAGAATAGGATTCTTGCACGTTAAAGGAGAATCAGGTTGCAACCACTGTCTCTCTCATTTCTCCTGCTACTGGTCTTATTGACAATCTGAGGTTTAATTAAAACAGCAGAGAGGTCAAGGAGGTATGAAGTGGAGAAAAATGCAGCTCTTCTTCCCCAAAAAAGGACATCCATCTGGCTTAGAGTTTCAAGAGGGGATGACCACTACAGGACAGGAGAGAAATGTTAGCCCTCCTAAGTTAGAAGCTCATTTTCTATTACATAACCCGGGGGTTGTTGTGAGAACCAAATAAAATAACATGTAAATTGCTCTGTCAAGTGTAAAACACTACTTATGCATAAATCCTTATCACCAGCACTTCCACTATCATCATCATAAGATCATAGATTTAAATTTGGAAGCGACCTTCAAGGTCATCTCCTCCGACTCCCTCATTTCACAGTTAAGCAACAGCTAAAGGAACTGCCCCAAGGTTACAAGGGGAATAAGTGGGCAAAGCCAGGATTTAACCCCCTTCCTCTGACTCTAAATTCAACACTGTTTCCACAATACCAGGCAGCCTCATTAGACCTACCTCTTTATATGTCAAGATAGAAATTGTCTTGACCCCCAGAGGGACAAAGAAAGCAAAGTCTCTGAAGAAAAATATTCATACAGTCTCTCAAAGGAAAATTAAATAAATTTGTTTTAAATCTATTGGCAAAATGACCTACATAAAAATCACTTTATGCAAGTGTCATGTTCACTAATTGTTTTGCAAATCTAGTCATATTTTTAAATGCACTCAAGGAGTTCCTTTTGTAAAATGGACAATGAAAACTGATTCATCTGCCCTACCTTACCAATACTGGATCTTCTTAAAGTAATGCGTACCTGGATTGAAGGTGGCATCAAACCGATAGAGAGGCCTAGGATGCCATCTCTCTCCTGCGCCAAAGGACAGCATCCAGTTTTTCAAGCTGTGATCATTTTCATTATGGTGCCTTAAGTCTAATATGCTCAAATAAACCTAATCCCTTGTCTGGGTTTCCCTAGTCTCCCTGCCCTCCCCTAAACACACAACTTCCATCTCCATTTATGAATGCCCTCATTATTATAATGGCCTTCAAACTGTGACACACCAGAAATGAGAGACAGAAATTAGGACAAGCAGATCATCCCAAGAGGAAACTGCAATATACTTTCAAGGGATTGGTTGTCATTGGAATTTGTTTCCTTTTACCATTTTGTCTCAAATGTATTTAAGGCTTTAATCTCTCCTTTAAATCAATGCACCCACTGCAGAGTGCATCTCTGCATCTTTCCTGTTGCTTTTCTCTATAAATTCTCTCTGTCTGGGCTCCTCTTTCTTTCTTCCTTTTTTTGTCTTTCTCCTTTCCTTCCTTGCTTTCTCTTTTTTTCACTCTTTCTTTTTTCTCTCTTTTCTCATGAGGAGGAACTCATAGGTGAATGAAAGTCCAGGCTCATCTTCATCAGGAGGAGGGGTATTAATGGCAGATGGATGTGTCTGGTACTTTTAAAGGAGTCTGAGTGCAGATTACCATAATGATACTTTATATAACTGCTTTCTCCAAAGCATCTTCAATGACCTTGCAAATATTAACTCATTCGGCAGTTCAGTTTCTATCTATGAGGCAGTAGGAATCAGAGGTATCATGGATGTAGAGATGGAAAGGACCTCAGAAGCCACTGAATCCAACCTTTTTACTCTACAGATGAGGAAACTGAGCCCTAAGAAGGTGATGTGATCTCCCCACAATCAGACAAATGGTAAGCATCAGACACAGGAGCTCAACCCAGCTTGGCAGCCATTCCCTGGCTCAGTTACTCTGATACACTGGATGGTGCCTACTCATCTATGAGCTAGGCCAAGAAGTCTTTACTAAAGAAGAACAGGTAAATCCTCAGGGTGGTAGGCCATTTGGCAATTCCCAAAACCTGGCAACTATCTCCAGCTCCCTCATTCCTCAAAGGTGCAAGTATCTTCCTCTCCCTCACAGGGCATTTAGAGAAGTTAGAATCTGAAAACTGGAAGAAACATTAGGAGTCATCAATTTTAATGACCAACTCAAAGAGGTCTATATTCTATATCATCCCTGGATGACCAGTCAGCTGCTATTTGAATAGTTAATGGTGATAAGAAATTTCAAAATTATCATTCCATATATGGTGTAGGAAAAACAGCAAGCATTCAATAAATATTTATTGAGTAGTCTGTCAGTCAACAATGGGAAGGTGAAGGAAAGGGAAAGGAAGGGAATAAATATTTATATAATACCTAATACTTGCCAGACACTATGGTAAGGACTTTACAAATATCTCTTTTTATTTTCATCTGATCCTTACGACAACCCTGTAAGGGGCTTTTCTTATTCCCATTTTAGAGTTGATAAAACTGAGGAAAGCAAAGGCAAGGTGACTCTCCTAAGGTCACATAGCTAGTAAACATCTGAGACTGGATTTGAACTCAAGTCTTCCTGACTCCAGTTCTATGTGACAGGAAGTCTACCATGCATGGGAGATACAAAGAAAGTAAAAAAAAATAGGCCCTGACCTAAAAGTACCCACATTTTAGGGAAGAGGACAATAGGTAAATAATCTGGTACAGAATACATATACGTATATATATATATACATATATGTATATACCTATGCATCTATACACAGAAGGGTATGCATGCTTGTGTGTGTGTGTGTGTGTGTGTGTGTGTGTGTGTTATACAGAGCAGATGGTTGGTAACCACAGATGGGAAAGCTAACAAGCACTTGGGCATTGGGACCAGGTAGGTCTTCTTACAGAAAGTCCTTATCAGTGCTACAAGACTTAGAATTAAGCCAATTTAGTGTATAGTGTATAGAAACTACTCTATAATTAAAGAAGGTTTGGATTCTACCAGTTACTATCCATGTGATCTTGCACAAGTCTTTCTCCTCTCTGGGCCTCAGTTTCTCTGTTGGACTGGATGATCCCCAAGGAATCCTTCTGTTCTAACATTTCATGTTTCTGTGATTTTAGGTGCAATGTTCTTACTTTCCCTACTGAAACCAAGATGTGCTTACTAATGAGATCATCAGAGCATGACTTGCTAAGAAGAATTGTACTGTGGAGATGAGAGATTAAAATTTGGAAGAGAAATAAGGAGACTCCAGAGCAGCACTCAGGGCAATGTGCTAATGTCCATTTATTCGGTGAGCCATCATCGAGCTCCTATTACTATGTCCAAGGTACAATGGCAAGCCTAATGTGTAATATAGTGGTGAGTAAGACAGAGTGGAATAAGTAACAGATAAGAAGCATAAAAATGTGCTCTAGAAAGAAAACAGGGATGTCAGGGAAGTCATACATGTACATGCACATGGGGTATGTGTATGTGTGTTTGGGTATTTGATGTAAAGACACGATTGTATGTATGTAAAGTATATTATACGTAAAGTGTGATTGGATTTCAAGGTATGTGCATACCTTGTTTTATTGTGCTTGCTTTATTGCACCAGGCAGATATTACATTTTTTACAAAATGAAGGTTTGTGGCAACCTTGCATCAAACAAATCTATTGGTACCATTTTTTTTCCAACATCATGGGCTCATATCGTGTCTCTGCTTCACATTTTGTTAATTCTAGCAATATTTCAAGCACTTTCATTATTACGATGTTATGATGACACATGATCAGTGATCTTTGACGTTACTATTGTAATTGCTTTGGGGAGCCACAAATTGTGCTGATGTAAGATGTGAATTTAATCAATAAATGTGTGTATTCTGATTTCTCCACCAACCAGCCTTCCCCTTTCTCTCTCTCTCTCCTCAGGCCTCCCTATTCTCTGAGGTACAATAATATTAAAATTAGATGAATTAATAACCCCACAATGGTCTATAACTGTTCAAGTGAAAAGAAGGGTCAATCAATGTGGCAAACTTCATCATTATCTTATTTTAAGAAATTGCCGCAGCCAACCAAACTTTCAGCAGCTACCACCTTGATCAGCAGTCATCATCGCTGAATCAAGACCCTCCACCAGCAAAAAAGTTATGACTGAGTGAAGGCTCAGCTGATGGTTAACATTTTTTAGCAACAAAATATTTTTAATTAAAATATGTACATTTTTAGTATAGTACTATTGCACACTTAATAGATTATGGGATAGTATAAATATAACTCTTATGTACACTGGAAACCAAAAACATCACATGACTTACTTTATTGCAATATTCCTTTTATTGTAGTGGTCTGCAATGGAACTCATAATATCTCTGAGGTATGCCTGTATATTCTACCACAGCTTAGAGTGGCCAGGGAGTAAAGTGGAGGAGAGAATAGATCTACAACCTCCAGTGAATCAAGTTCAAGGGGAATCCCAAGGGGACTTAGACTGAAAAGTAAGTTAAGAAAGAGTCCTTCTCATCTAGGAACCAGAGGGAAAAGATAAGACTTCTTGAGGCCCGCAAACAGTCACCAAAAATAAAAAAATAATATCTGAACCAGAGCTGCTGCTTGTAGGGGAGAGGTAGCATCCCCAGGTCATTGGCTCCCTCTTCTGTGAATAGAAGTTAGAAAAGCAGACTGAGACACACATTTTTGCCAGCAAAATCCATGAGATATGGGGAAACTTGAACTCACATCAATGACAAGACCTGGAGAAGGAAGCTAATCAAGAGTGAAGAAGGAACTAATAAAAACTGGTTGAGTTTCCTACAATTAGGATTAAGATTAACCCATAGGGACCTATGCACTTTTATCTCATTTTTTCTGTTCTTATGCTTTCCCCTAATATGTTCAAATGAACTTCAGATGCTATCAAATCCAATCCCTTCATTTTACAGATGAAGAAACTAAAACCCAGGGAGATTAATTTCTCAAGGTCATACTCAATCTTTCATCAGAAGAAAGATTGGAATTTAAGTCCTCTGGCTTCAATTGTAGCTTGTTTTTCAGTCATATCCAACTCTTCATGACCCCATTTGGGATTTTATTGGCAAAGATACTAGAGATTTTGGAATTTCCTTCTCTAGATAATTTTACAGATGGGGAAACTGAGGCAAACAGGGTTAAATGACTTTCCTAGGGTCACATAGCTAGAAAATATCTAAAGCTGGATTTGAATTCATGAAATTAAGTTTTCCTATTTCCAAACCCAGTTCTCTATCCACTGCACAATGCCTTAAATAGATTTGTAGTCTTCTTTTAAAACACCTGTTCTGGGGAACAGGGGAAAGTAAGAGGAAGGAGAAAGATTTGTCCTCTGTAGTGAAAAGAACATTGAATTTAAAATGAGAAGACCTGAATTCAAATCCTAGTTTTGCTCCATGCTATATCTAAAAAGTTGGAAAGTTCAGTAAGCCTCTGGGTTTCAGCCTCATCATCTGAAAAATGAAATAGTTGGACTTAATCACCTCTTAGGTCCTTCTTGCTCTAAATCTATGACGCCGTGATCCTATATATATGGGAAAGAGGAACCCAGAAAAAAAAACAGGAAGGTGGTAGCCACAAGTAAACCAGTAGATGGCACTAATGAGTCAAATCCCGGGCCTGATTGACGCAAAAGTGATACCAAGAGACAGGGAGTATTTGGAAGGTGGTGGTTCCCTGCTTACCTACCCTTCACACACACACACACACACACACACACACACACACACACACACCATGTCACCATATTCCCTTTGTCACTTAGTTAGGACATTAAATAGTCTGATCACTGTGACTCTTTGTGAAGACTCAGAAAACTTACTCTAGGTTGGGAGCAATAGAGAATAAATTGGCTGAAGGGATTGAAATCACTGACTACATCAGAAGGTAGAAAACGCAAAACTTTTTTTCAGGAACACCCACAGTGTCATAAAATAGCTATGTACAGGTGAAGCTAAAATGTCCACTGATGTTGTTGTTCAGTCGTGTCCAAGGATCCATGATCCCATTCTGGGGTTTTCTTGGCAAAGATATTAGAATGGTTTGCCATTTTCTTCTCTAGTTTATTTTACAGATGAGGAACTGAGGCAAACAGTATTAAGTGACTTGCCCAGGGTCACATGGCTAGTAAGTGTCTAAGGCCAGATTTGAACTTATGAAGATGAGTGCTCTATCCAATGTATCTCTAACTGCCCCATTATCACTACTTTGTCTATTATACTACAATTATTCAATATTATAGTAGTAATAAGACAAGAAAAAGTAATTGAAGGATAAAAATAGGCACTGAGGAAACAAAACTCACTTTTTTGCAGATGATATGATAATATGCTTAGAGAATATATACATATATCTAAGAATATACTTAGAGATATACCCTAGTACATATATATATGTATATGTATTTACATATATTTGATAATATACCTAGAGAATCAACTAAAACAATCAATGCAACAATTAACAACTTTATCAAAATTGCAAGATATAAAATAAACCCCACATAAATCATCAGCATTTTATATATTAACAACAATACCCAGCAGGAAGAGATAGAAAGAGAAATTTCACTTAAAATAGCTGTAGACAATATAAAATACTTGCTGTCGATAATATAAAATACTTGGGAGTCTACCTGCCAAGACAAGCCTAGGGACTACATGAACAAAATTACAAAACACTTAAACATAAAGGAAGTCAGATATAAACAACTGCAGAAATATTAATTGCTCATGGGTAGGCTGAACCAATAAAATAAAATTTTCAATTCCATGTAAATTTACTTATTCAGTAATATCAATATTTATGCCAATAAAACTACCAGAGAATTATTTTCTAGGGCTAGAAAAAAAATCATAACAAAATTCATCTGGGAAGACAAAAGGTCACACATATTAAGGGAATCAACGGGGAGAAAATGTGAAGGAATACAGTCTAGCAGTGCCAAATTTCAAACTATATTATAAAGAGGTAATCATCAAAATAATCAGGTACTGGCTAAGAAATGGAGTGGTTAATCAGCTGAATAGGTTAGGTACACAAGACTCAATAGTAAATGACCACAGTAATTTAGTTTTTTATAAATCCAAAAATCCAAGATTTGGGGACAAGAACGCATCATTTGGGGAAAGAACTCACAAAAATTGTTGGGGAAACTGGAAAGTAGTTTGGCAGACACTTGGCATAGACCAACATCTCATACTATATTTCAAAATAAGATAAAAATGGATAAAGGATTTAGATATAAAGGGTGATATCATAGGTAAATTAGCAGAACATGGAAAATTTTGTCAGACCTATGAATAAGGGAAGAGTTTATGATCAAACAAGAGATAAAGATTGCAGAATTAAAATAACTGATTTACATTACATGAAATTAAAAGGGTTTTGAACAAACAAAACTAATCTTGACAAAATTAAAAGGAAAGTAGAGAACTGGAGTGGGGAGAAATTTATAGCAAATTTCTGTTAAAGACCTCATTTCTCAGATATATAGGGAAGTGAATCAAATTCATAAAAATAAGAGTCATTCCTCAATTAATAAATGGTCAAAGGATATGAACAGGCAGTTTTCAGAAGAAGAAATCAAAACTATAAATAGTCACATGAAAATAATACTCTAAATTATTATTGATTGAAGAAATTCAAATTAAAACAACTCTATGATCCTACCTCACACTTATCAGCTTGACTGACAGAAAAGGAAAATGATAAATGCTAACAAGGATATAGAAAAAAAATGGAACATTAACACCCTGTTGGTGGAACTGTGAACTGATCCGACCATTCTGGAGAACACAGAACTATACCGAAAGAACCATAAAATCATGTATACACTTTGGCCACTACACTTGGCCCCAAACAGATCAGAGAAAAAGGGAAAAGTTTCTAAATGTACAAAAATATTCATAACAGTTCTTTTTATGGTAGCAAAGAATTGGAAATTGAAAGGATGCCCATCAAGTGGGGAATGATTGAACAAGTTGTGGTATGATATGGTGGTATGTGGTATGATAGAATACTATTGTGCTATAAGAAATGACAAGCAAGATGGTTTCAGGAAAACCTGGGAAAACTTACATGAACTAAAGCAAAGTGAAGAGAGTAGAACCAGGAAAACATTGTACCAAGTAATAGCAACATCGTAACAATGATTAACAATGAAAGACTAAGTTACTCTGGTCAAGAAAATGATTCAAAACAATTCCAAAGACCCAAAGATAAAGCATGCTATCGACCGCCAGAAAGAGAATTGATAAATTCTGAGTGAAGACTGAAGCATGCTTTTTTTCACTTCTTTATTTTTCAAGTTGTTTGGGTTTTTTTTGCAAAATGCTGATATGGAAACATGTTTTGTGTGACTTCCCATGTATAACTGATATCATATTGAGTACCTTCTCAATGAGAAAGAGACAAAAAGGAGGGAGAGAATTTGGAATTCAAGGTTTTTTAAAATGAATGTTAAAAATAAGTTAATTAAATAAAAAAAAACAAACAGCCATTGCATTCAAATTGCTTAGAGAAAACAAAAAACCAACAGTCCGCATTGTGCTGAGCCTACAAGACAAGATGATCAACAGGCCATGTAATAATAACAGTAGTATCTACAGAGATCAATTAACAGTCTAAATGAAAGTAACCACACCAGTGGAGGAAGGGAAAGAACAGGCAATAAGCGCTCATAAAATAATCCTTCTCCAGTATTTTGGTGCCATTAGGGAACGTTCCTTGTTGGATATTGTAGGACTTTGGACTACTGCCATTTGCATGAAACTTAAATTGGGTTTCTTCTGTCATTGGAGCCAGCATGATGCCAACAAATGGAAGGCTAAAGTTTGTCTATTAGGAATGTGTGGAGAGAGTTCATCTGATTTCTGGGTGACAGGTAGAAACAAAAGAAAGAGGACCTAAAAGATAACTTGAGCCCAGAGCAACCCAGTCCACTTCAACACAAGGTTTACACTCGCAAGATATATATTCCTATTAAACTGTGCTCTCTGGAATGCTTGCTGCATAGGTAATAAACTTGCTTTCATCATAAATCTTTTTTCCTTCTAACTTCAGACTCTCAATGAGACCTGACTCCCTACTGATGAAATAATTCCTTTAAGAAGGCTGTCTATATTAGGAGTCTCCACTTCCTCTCTCTTACTCTTTTTTAATTCTCTAATATCTGGCTTCTGTCCTGATCATTCAACTGAAACAGTTCTCTCCTATGTTACTAATGGTATCATAACTGCTGAATCAAATGATCTTTTCTCAATTCTCATCTTTCCTGACCTATCTGCAGTCTTTGATATGGCCAATCACCCTCTTCTTTATCTCTTTTCAATAGATTTTAATGACATTATTCTCTCCTGGTTCTTTTATGTGTCTGACTGAATCTCAGTCTCCTTTGTTGCATTTTCAGTTCAGGTCACACTTGCTAACCATGACTGTCCATGGGTCATCTTCTCTTCTCCTTTTATGTCATTTCACTTGGTGAGCTCCTCAGCTCTGATGGATTCAATTATTATTTCTATGGTGATGATTTCCAAATCCACTTATCCAGCAATAATCTCTCTGCTCACCACCAATCTCACATTTCCCTTAACATCTCTAATTAGAATTCTTGAACTGGAAATCCTTAGATATCTTAAACCCATCATGTCCAAAAATTCGTTATCTTTACCCCAAACTCCCCTTTCAAATTTCCCTTTTACCATTGAAGGGACCACCATCTTCACAGTTCCTCATGTGTTCCTCTAACATGGTCACAACCTAGATTTGATGCTCAACTCCTCACTCCATTTTATCCCCCATATTCAATTTGTTTGTCAATTTTACCTTCCTAATATCTCTCCCATGCACCTCATTCTGTCATCTGACACTGCCACCAACCTAGGGCAGACCCTTATCACCTAATACCTGAAGCACTGCAATATGCTTTCCCAAAATTTAAGGTGCATAGCAAACTATGCCCAACCTTCTTCTGTTACAAATTCTAGAAGAGACAATCACGTCATTTCTACCCAAGCCACCAATTCCTCCATGCTAGTGAGAAATAAATCCAGAATAGAGATCTCCTTTGTTAGTTTCTCTACCTTTTAAAGAATGAAATGATCATTAAGGTGAATAATAATACCTCCCCTGCTTCTCTTGTTGAGTGGTTGTTAGAATTGAAGGAATGAATGAAGCATTTATCAAGCACTTACTATATGCAAAGCACCAAGAATATAAATAAAAAGGAAAGATAGCCCTTGCTCTCAAGGAGTTCATATTCCAATGGAAGACACAGCATATATGGAAGATTTCAGCTGCAAGTCAGACGGAAAGGTCCCATTGTCCTTAAGACATAGTAACAAAGAAGATGGTAATGGCTCTTCCTCATGTGATTTCTACTGTTAAGTTGTATAACAGCTTCGGATTTCAAGTCATGTGACAATGCCAAGGACTGTGGTGGTGATAACTTTCTTTCCTGGGTGGCTGAAGCACCTGCAGGAACAGATGTCAGATTACCTCCTCACATGGTTGCTTCCCAAAAGAATGGCTGCTGACACCGGACTAGAAGCATTACCTTTTCCACAGTTCTTGGATTCAGGGTCCTAGGCTGCCTCAGGATGAGACAATGTATATGAAAAGGACTCATAGAAAATAGTGTTATATGTTTGAATTCACTGACATAGGGAGCTCCCAGTGAAGACATTGCCTCCCCCAATGAAAATGGGCACCTTTTTTGGTCCTCACAGTCTATTCCTGGGAGCAGAGAGAGGTTAAGACACTTGCCCAGGGTCACACAGCCAGGATGCATCAGAATCAGAACTTGAACCCAGGTCTTCCTGTCTGTGAGACTACTTCTCTATCCATTGGGCAACACTGCTTCTCAGCATACACATATATGTACATACATACATATATATGTACGTATATATGTACATGTGTGTATTTATGGGTATATACCCATAAATACACACACACACATACACACACACACACACACACATATATATATATAAGTGATTTTGATTAGTTACAATTTGGCTAAGTGCTATTTGGACCATATACTAATTTTTATTTGGGGTTCTTCACACATGCTGGGAATTCAATTCAATACTGAATAAGTAAGGCACTGGAGATACAATAATGAAAAACAACATGACTTATAGAAACATAAATTCAGAGGTTAAAGGGACTTCAGTGTTCATCCAATACAATTCCTCAATTTTGTAGACGAGGAAAATGAGGCCCATAGGAGTTTAGGAATTGGGCACAGTGGATAGTACAGTGGGCCTGGAGTCAATAAGTCTTGAGTTCAAATCTGTCCTTACAAACATACTAGCTATGCATTCTGAGTATGTCACTTAACTGCTTTCTGTCTCATTTTCCTCATCTATAAAATGAGAATAAAAATATCATCTACCTCACAGGGATGCTATAAAGATCAAATAAGGTAAAATTTGTAAAACACTTAGCAAAATACCTGGCACATAGTAATCATGTATAATAGTAAGTAAAAATGAAATATAATAATAAATATTTAATTATAATATATTATATTTATCTGTATATTATATATGATACATATATTTATATAATTTATATTATATAATATGTAGTATATTAATAAAATATAAGTAAATAATAAAGTCTAAATAATAATAAAATAAAAACAATAAATATTCTCCTTCCTTCCATAGAGTTTAAGTGATTTACTCAAGGTCATAGTAGTATGTGACAGACCTAACGTTCAAATACAGAATTAGTGTTCTTTTCAATACCATACTGCACTACATAAACTTATAGTCTAATAAGGATGATATGACATAAAAATACATATGATACTAAATCAAAGGAGAGATCAAAGATATTGGAAAAGGAGAGATCAAAGATATTGGAAAATGGAGAAGGAAAAAGCATGCTTGGGTAGGAAAATCTAAAAAGACTTCCTGGAAAGAGGCAGCATCTGGAAACCTTTACAGGAAATGTAACCAAGCAGCTAGGTGGCCCAGTGGATAGAGCACCAGGCCAAGAGTCAGGAAGACTCATCTTCCTGTGTTCAAATATGGCCTCAGACACTTCCTTGCTGTGTAGCAAGACATTTAACCCTACTTGCCTCAGTTTCCTCATCTGTAAAATGAGCTGGAGAAAAAAATAGCAAACCACTCTAGTGTCTTTGCCAAGAAACCTTACTGCAAATGAAGTCACAAAAAATCAGACACAACTGAAATGACCAAATAGCAACACAAAAATCTATGAGCTGATACTAACATTCGTAAGTTACTTGTTCCTGTTTTAGTCAAGGATAGGTCTTTGGCCTATGCTGGACCTCAGCTGACAGGGTTACTGACCATTTCAGTAACATCTCAGTACCCAAACCAGGCACTTCTGATTCATGAGTCAGTTCTGTCTTCCCTGTGGGTGAGTCTGAGGTGACTTGGATTCCTGGATAATGCTGAACACATTTGACGTTCTTTCAGACCTTCACATTTCCAAAGCAACATGAAGGCCACTGATACCCTAGAGCAATCAGGCCTTTTTAAAACATCAAATAATATCATCTCTTTTCTTTGAGCATTCTAGATTGCTTACTGAATATGACAATATCAGCACCAATTAGTTCTCCACTCCATTTTTACTGGAGAAATTACTGACATAGAGAACATATAAGGTCCATCCCTATAGCAGAGATACATAAACAGATTTATCACCTCATCTCAAATAGTCAGTCTTTTTATTCTTCTTTAACTGACTGTCTCTATCTCTCTCTTCTATTTCTCTCTCTGTCTCTTTCTTCTCTCTCTCTGTCTCAGCATCACTCTCTCTCTTTCTCTCTCTCTCTCTCACACACACACACACACACCTACATACGTGTGCTATAGAGGCTATTCTAACCATTTTCCTTTTCTCCTCAAATCTCCCACTATATCCCCTCCTTACTCTCCTTCTCATTAGAGAAACTTACCTCTTACCTTCCTCAGAAAAATATAGGATTCCTATTTCTCTTTATTTCCTACCTCAAAAACTCTCAACTTTATTCCCATCCTTTCCTTTCCTCTAGTCTCTGAAGAAAAGTTGCCAGTTCTCGTCAAGGACAATCTCTTTAACCTATAAGCTTGATCCCTACCCTTCCCTTCTCCAACCATTATTCCCTTCTCTCTGTAATTTTCACCCTCCTATCTATAGCCTCCTTCCCCACTGTCTCCAATACACATACATAAAGACATGCATCCAAAGTCTTACTTTAAAAACCTAAATTTATGACCAAACAAGGGATAGAGAACATTATAAAATGGAAAATGGATCATTTTGATTATATTAAATTGAAAAGGTTTTGCACAAACAAAGCCAATGAAAACAAGATTAAAAGGAAATCAGAAAGCTGGGAAACCATCTTTACTGTCAGTGTTTCTGATAGAAGTTTCATTTCTAAAATATATAGAGAACTGAGTCAAATTTATGAGAATTCAAGTCATTCCCCAATTGATAAATGGTCAAACGATATGAACAGGCAATTTTCAGGTGAAGAAATTAAATATATCTATAAGCATATGAAAAAATGCTCTCAATCACTGTTGATTAGAGAAATGCAAATTCAAACATTCTGAGGTACTACTTCATACCTAGTCAGTTGGTTAATATGACAAAACAGGAAGATGATAAATGTTGGAGAAGATGTGAGAGAGCTGGAACACTAATTCATTGTGTTGGTGGAGCTGTGAGTTGATCCAGCCATTCTGGACAGCAATTTGGAACTATTCCCAAAGGGCTATAAAACTGCATACCCTTTGATGCAGCAATATCACTTGTAGGTCTGTATCCCAAAGAGATCATAAAAATGGAAAAGAATCCACATGTACACAAATACTTATAGCAGCTCTTTTTGTGGTGACAAACAATGGGCAATTATGGGGATGCCCATCAACTGGGAAATGACTGAACAAGTTATGGTGTATGAATGCAATGGAATACTATTGTGCTATAAGAAATGATGAGCAGATGGATTTCAGAAAACCCTGGGAAGACTTACATAAACTGATGCTGAGTGAAGTGAACAGAACTGAGAGAACATTGTACACAGTAACAGCAACATTGTGCAATGATCCACTTTAATAGACTTAGCTCTTCTCCTCAAAACAATGATCTAAGACAGTTCCAATGATGGAAAATGCTATAAACATCCAGAAAAAAAACTATGGAGTCTGAATGCAAATAGAAGCATTCTGTTTTCTTTTCTTTTTTTCTTTCTCATGGATTTTCCCTTTTGTTCTGATTTTTTCTTTCACAACATGACTAATGTAGAAATACATTTAATATGATTGTACATGCATACCAGATTGCATGCCATCTTGAGGGAGGGAGGGAGAAAAATATTTGGAACTCAAAATCTTATAAATGTGAATGTTGAAAACCATTTTTACATGTAATTGGAAAAAATAAAATACTATTACATGTGGAAAAAACCCTTCACTACCCTAATATGTCCTCAGGCCATTATTCTATAAATCTCCTCTTATTCATAGCCAACCATGAAGAAGCTGTCCACATCTTAGCTTCTTCTCTATCTTCCACTTCCCTAAGCCCTTAGTAATCTGACCTCTGACCTCATTAGTCAACTGAAACTATCCTTTCCAAGGTTACTAATTATCTCAACGACCACATCCAATGACCTCTTTGTAGTCTACATCCTACTTGACCTCTCTACAGCCTTTAACATCACTGACCACCCTCTGCTTCCTGGATGCTTTCATCTTCCTAAGCTTTCATTAAATTCTTCTCTGCTGGTTTTCCTTCTTAGTCTTCAATATTGGATCACTATCCACTCTCTATCTGGACATGTGCCCCAGGATTCTGTCCTGAGCCCCCTCCTCTTTTTATATGTTATTTCTTTGTGACCTTATTACCTCCTATAGATTCAGTTAAAATCTATATGTACCTGGATATCAAAATTCATTCATCAGGCTCTCACCTCTCCCTTGAGCTCTAGGCCTACATGTCCAGTTACCTTGTGGATATTATCTGGATGCTTCGTAGGCATCTCAAACTCAATATTTCCAAAATAATTCATAATCTTTCTCCTTCCACCCATCTTTCTTCCAAACTTCCCTGTTTCTGGAGAAGGTAATATCATTCTTCTAGTCAATTAGATTTAAAATTTAGGAGTCATCCTTAACTCTTCCATATCCAGTGAGTTGTCAAGTCTTCACTGAGTCTACTTCCAAAACATCGTTTACATTTGTCTACTTCTCTCCACTCACACAACCACCATCCTAGCTCACTCCTTTATCACCTCTAATCTGAACTACTGCAGTAGCAACTTATTTCTTCTTTCCACCCATCCTTCACACAGCTAATGAACCAATCTTACCAAAGCACAGGTCTGACCCTGTCCCTCCTCTGCTTGAGAGGCCCCAAAAGCTCCCAAATGCCCCCAGGATAAAATGCAAACTTCTCTATTTGACTTTTAAATCCCTTCACAATCTGGCTCCACCCTACTTTTCTAGATTTATTTTACATTACCCTCTTCCATGTTCTCTACTTTCTATCCAGTCTGACCCACTTGACATTCCTCATACAACTCTTCATATTCTATCCCATGTCTTTGCACGTTTCCCCTTCCCCCATATCCAAAAGGGCAGGCATTCCCTCTTCAACCCCCATGTCATATACTTTCTAGCTTCCTTTGAGATTCAAGTGCCACTTTCTCCAGAACCTCTCCTGATTCACTTAGTTGCCAGCATTTGCCCCATCCCTGAAATTGCTTTGAATATTTTATATCTATTTATTTATATTCATGCTATTTGTCCCAATAGAAAGTAATAAATATTTCTTGATTACTAATTGACTAGGTCAGACACTGTTTGAGTTTCATAATTGTATCCAAAGTGCTTAACTTAAACTACTTAGAATATAAGTAGGTATTTAATAAATGCTTGTTGAATAAATGAATAAGCCCATTCATTAATTTATTTCACGAATATGCATTAAATATTTATTCTGTACATGTTGGTATAGAAATGAAGATCATAAAATGGAGAAAGGCAGAGTAACTATGGGCAAAGACAACAGCTGCTACCATTGCTTCCATGACTACACAAACCATTATCCCATACTGGAGCCATACCTAGCCAGCACACATAAATAGGAAATCACAAATCTTCAACTACTGACATCTAGAAACTTGTCCTCATCTCACTGTGTATGTAGACTTCTATAGCACTAAGAAGAGCAATAGGGAAGGTGACTATTCCATTGCAGTAGCACAACACAGTAATGAGGTTTGATTGTTCCTTCCCTTTGTGTTGTGTTGGTAGTCCTGTGGGCTGGCCCTGCCCTTGAAATTCTCAGAGAATACAAATCTGTGTCCCAAGACCAGTAGAACCTGTATCCTTGACAGTAGGCTATTTGTTGTTTCTTTTATTTTATGTTTTACTATTTCCTCTCATTTAGAGTGTATCTACATCCAAAGTCATGAGATTCTGTTGTATAAGGCATTACTGAGAGCCATAAAGGATACAAAGCTGAAGACAACTCATTCTTCCATCCATCCATTCACTCATTTGTTTATTCATTCATTCAAATGATATTTTTTTAAATGCCTACCAAGGATGGGTCAATTGTTAGGCAATGGGAAGTGAAGAAAATTCAAAAGTGAAAAATGTGATTAAATGTCATAACTGGAAAGGATTTCAAAGGACATCAAATCCAACATGTATATGGATAAGAAATGTCTATAAAGTGCACAATAAGTGGGTATCTAGTTTTTACTTAAAGCCTTCTTTTGAAAGTTGAACCTACTACATCTGGACAGAGTTCATTCCACTTTGGCACCAGTCTGATTATCAGGATGATTTTCTTTAAACCTAAATCTAGATCTTGCCAACTTCTACCTAGTTTGCCTTCTAAACTATACAAGACAAATCTAATCCTTCTGCCAAACAACAATCTTCCAGATATTTGAAGTTAGTTATCATTCCTCTCCTAAGTCTTCTCTTGTCTAGGCTAATGATCCTCCATTTTGTTCAATTGTACCTCAGATAGCATGATTTTTTTTAATAAATTTATTTATTTAACTTTTTACATTCATTTTCACAAAATTTTGGGTTCCAAATTTTCTCCCCATTTGTCCCCTCCCCCACACCAATACACCAAGCATTCTAATTTCCCCTATCACCAATCTTCCCTCTCTTCTATCATCCCTCCCTTCCCTTGTCCCCATCTTCTCTTTTGCCCTGTAAGGCCAGATAACTTTCTATTCCCCATTACCTGTATTTTTTATTTCCTAGTAGTAAGAACAATACTCAACAGTCGCACCTAAAACTTTGAGTTCCAACTTCTCCCCATCCCTCCCTTCCCACCCATTTTCTTTGGGAAGGCAGGCAATTCAATATAGGCTGTATCTGTGTAGTTTTGCAAATGACTTCCATAATAGCAGTGTTGTGTAAGACTAAATATATTTCCCTCCATCCTATCCTGCCCACCCATTGTTACTATTCTCTCTTTTGATCCTGTCCCTCCCCAAGAGTGTTGGTTTCAAATTGCTCCCTCCTCCCATTGCCCTCCCTTTCATCATCCCCGCCACCCTGCTTATCCCCTTCTCCCCCTCTTTCCTGTATTGTAAGATAGGCTTTCATATTAAAATGAGTGTGCATTTTATTCCGTCCTTTAGTTGGATGTGATGAGAGTAAACTTCTTGTTTTTCTCTCACCTCCCCTCTTTTTCCCTCTACTAAAAAGTCTCCTGACTGCTTCTTCTATGAGGGATAATTTGCCCCATTCCATTTCTCCCTCTCTCTTCCCAATACTTTTCTATCTCACAGCTTAACTTCATTTTTTTTAAAGATATGATCCCATCCTATTCAATTCAATCTGTGCTCTCTGTCTCTGTGTGTGCTTACACGTGTGTGTTTTTGTGTGTGATCCCACCAACTACCCAGATACTGAAAAGTTTCAAGAGTTACAGATATTGTCTTTCCATGTAGGAATGTAAGCAGTTCAACTTTAGAAAGTCCCTTATGGCTTCTCTTTACTGTTTACCTTTTCATGCTTCTTTTCATTCTTGTGTTTGAAAGTCAAATTTTCTTTTCAGCTCTGGTCTTTGCATCAAGAATGCTTAAAAGTCCTCTATTTCATTGAAAGACCATTTTTTCCCTCAAATGTTATACTCAGTTTTGATGGGTAGGTGATTCTTGGTTTTAGTCCTAGTTCATATTCCATGCCCTTCGATCCCTTAATGTAGAAGCTGCTAGAGCTTGTGTTATCCTGATTGTATTTCCACAATACTGGAATTGTTTCTAGCTGCTTGCAATATTTTCTCCTTGACCTGGGAACTCTGGAATTTGACCACAATGTTCCTAGGAGTTTCTCTTTTTGGATCTCTTTCAGGTGGTGATCGGTGGATTCCTTGAATACTTATTTTGCTCTCTGGTTCTAGAATATCAAGGCAGTTTTCCTTGATAATTTCATGAAAGATAATGTCTAGGCTCTTTTTTTGATCATGGCTTTCAGGTAGTCCCATAATTTTGACATTGTCTCTCCTGGATCTATTTTCCAGGTCACTTGTTTTTCCAATGAGATAGTTCACATTATCTTCCATTTTGTC
>CM053770.1:582050792-582159305 GCA_028658325.1 Potorous gilbertii | reverse complement strand
TCAAGGCAGTTTTCCTTGATAATTTCATGAAAGATAATGTCTAGGCTCTTTTTTTGATCATGGCTTTCAGGTAGTCCCATAATTTTTACATTGTCTCTCCTGGATCTATTTTCCAGGTCACTTGTTTTTCCAATGAGATAGTTCACATTATCTTCCATTTTGTCATTCTTTTGGTTTTGTTTTGTGATTTCTTGGTTTCTCATAAAGTCATTAGCCTCCATCTGTTCCATTCTAATTTTGAAAGAACTATTTTATTCAGTGAGCTTTTGAACCTCCTTTTCCATTTGGCTAATTCTGCTTTTGAAAGCATTCTTCTCCTCATTGGCTTTTTGAACTTCTTTTGCCAATTGAGTTAGCCTGTTTTTCAAAGTGTTATTTTCTTCAGCAGTTTTTGGGGGGGGGGTCTCCTTTAGCAAGGTGTTGACTCGTTTTTCATACTTTTCTTGCCTCTCTCTCATTTCTCTTCCTAGTTTTTCCTCCACCTCTCTAATTTGATTTTCAAAATTCTTTTTGAGCTCTTCCATGGCCAGAGCCCATTGAATATTTATTTTGGATATTTGGGATACAGAAGCCTTGACTTCTATGTCTTTCCCTTATGATAAGCATTGTTCCTCCTCATCTGAAAGGAAAGGAGGAAGCATCTGTTCACAAAGAAAGTAACCTTTTATGGTCTTATTTTTTTTTTCGCTTTTCTGGGCATTTTCCCAGCCAGTTACTTGACTTCTGAGATTCCCTTTCCACACCCACCTTGCCTCCAGATCCTCCCAGCTAGTGCTTGGGGTCTGAGATTCAAATGCTGCTTCCAAGCCTCAGGGCTTTCAGCGGGGGCAGGGCTGCTATTCAGTGTGAGATTAAGTTCAGCTGCTCATGTAGGGGCAGGGCCGACTCCCAGACTCATTCCCCTCAGGGGGTTTATGCAGAGACCTTCAATAATGGATCCAAGCTCCTGCCTGCTTTGGGAGCCCCTGTCCTCTGTTTCCTCTGCTGCTGCCTCCTAAGGGGGCCTGAGTTATGGGGACACCTCACTCCCCTCTTGGCGAGTCACACAGGCTCTCTCAAACCTTTGGCTTCCATGGGTGGATGGACCTGTGCGGCCACTGGAGATTCCGTCCTTGAAGCCTGCTTGGATCTGCTCCTCTTGGTGTCATGTGGCCAAGGCAGGGCTGAGCTCTGCCCTGGGTCTGGTGCGCAGTAGACCTTTGGTGTCAGTTTTTCAGAGCTCTCTGGAACAGAAATCTCCTCCACTCCATTGTTATGTGGCTTCCACTGCTCCAGAATTTGTTGGGAGTTCCTTCGCAAAGATATTTTATGGGCTGTGGGTTCGGAGCTAGCATATGTGAATCTTTCTACTCCACCATCTTGGCTCCTCCCCCCAAGATG
This sequence comes from Potorous gilbertii, assembly GCA_028658325.1. Lineage (NCBI taxonomy): Eukaryota > Metazoa > Chordata > Mammalia > Diprotodontia > Potoroidae > Potorous > Potorous gilbertii. The sequence goes on along the minus strand of CM053770.1, from coordinate 582,157,925 downwards.
GCATGATCTTAAGGCCCCTCACCATCCTGGACACACTGCTGTTAATACCCCTTCTTTATCAATGTCCTTTAAATTTTATAGAGGTATAAACTGAGTTACCAAGAAGGAATGTGAGTCATGTGAATTATCTATAGCAACAAGTTTAAAAGTTGCAAATTTCAAAAAAAAAAATCCCTATGTCTTTTGCCCATCTAATTCTACTTTACCTACTCAAGTGTTCACCATGTTTCTGGTAATGAGTCACTTTTTAATAAAACTTGGTGCAAATTGGGAATGATGGCAAAAGATGGGAATAATCAAAATTGGAGTATTGTGAAAAGATGGATACACTAATGCATTTGTGGTAGAGCTGTGAATTAGCATGACTATTCTAGAAAGCAGTTTGTAATTATGCAAATAAAATGCTAAAATATCCTTACCTTTTCACCTAGAGATTCCACTGCTAGGAATATACCCCAAGGATGTCATTAATGAAAAGAAAAGCTTTATATATACAAAAAATATTTACATCAACTCTTTTTGTGATAGCAAAGAACTGGAAGCAAAGTAGATGCTCATCAGTTAGGAGATGGCTAAACAAGTTATTGTACATAAAATATAATGGAATATTACCTTGCTATAAGAAATTTCTGTTATAATGAATGTAGAGAGGCATGGAAAGATTTATATGAAATGATTCAAAATGAAGTAAAAAAAAAGCCAAAGCAATACATATAATAACTATAACACTATAAATAGGAAAGGGCTACTATGAAATATTTTTTTTAAAAAATGAATGTTGCAGGAAGGGGGAGCCAAGATGGTGGAGTAGAAAGACGCACATACTCTAGTTCTTCCCCCATAGCCCATAAAATACCTGTAAAAAAATGACTCTAAACAAATTCTGGAGTAGCAGAAGCCACTGAAGCCACTTCTTTAAAGAAAAGTAAAAGAGATTTTCAGCCCAAGGTAGCATGGAAAGCTGACAAGAAAGATCTATTACACGAGGTACCGAGTGGAGAGCAGTCCATGGAGCCCAGCCCAGCCTTGGCCACTTGGCACCAGCAGGAACATGACCAGAACAGGCCTTGAGGGCAGAATTCCCAGAAGCAGTGGCCATTCTCAGATCCTTCAATCCACAAACTCCAAAGAAAGCTTCAAAGGTCAGTGAGAAAGCTTTTTCATCTGGGAAAGGGAACTAGGTCTGACTCTGCCAGCAGCAACCACTGCAGCAGCAGCATCCATTGTTGGAGACTTCTGCCTAAAATCCCTGGGGGAACTGAGTAGCTGATCTGAATGTCAGCCCTGAGCCAGGCCCGGGGGTGATAAGGAGGAACATTGGCAGAGGTTGAAGCCATTGTGGAGAGGGAATTCTACTCCTCACAGATTCTGAGCAGAAAAGTTTTTGGTTTCTCCCAGACGAATGTATAGGCCAGGAGAGTAGTAAACTCCTCTCCCTTGACTGTACTTCCTTGGAAGAACTGAGAACTTACAAGTCCCCAGGGTATACCCTCCTCTTGGCAAAAAATTTGAAAGTCAAATAACTGGCTGGGAAAATGCCCAAAAAAGGGAGGGAAAAAATAAGACCATAGAAGGTTACTTTCTTGATGAACAGGTATTTTCTTCCATTCTTTTAGATGAGGAAGAACAATGCATACTGCCAGAGGAAGTCAAAGTTTCTGCATCTAGTATCTCAAAAATATATATGCAGTGGTCTCAGGCCATGGAAGAGCTTGAAAGGCAAGTCAACAGCATGCTAAAGAAGACCCCAAAAAGTGCTGAAGAAAATAACCTTTAAAAATAGACTAACTCAATTGGCAAATGAGGTTCAAAAAACCAATGAGGAGAAGAATGCTTTAAAAAGCAGAATTAGCCAAATGGAAAAGAAGGTTCAAAAGCTCACTGAATAAAATAGTTCATTCAAAATTAGAATGGAGCAAATGGAAGCTAATGATTTTATGAGAAACCAAGAAATTACAAAACAAACCAAAAGAATGAAAAAATGGAAGATAATGTGAAGCATCTCATTGGAAAAACAACTGACCTGGAAAATAGATCCAGGAGGGACAATGTAAAAATTATGGTACTACCTGAAAGCCATGATCAAAAAAAGAGCCTAGACATCATCTTTCATGAAATTATCAAGGAAAACTTCCCTGATATTCTAGAACCAGAGGACAAAATAAATATTGAAAGAATTCACCAATGACCTCCTGAAAGAGATCTGAAAAGAGAAATTCCTAGAAATATTCTAGCCAAATTTAAGGGTTTCCAGGTCAAAGAGAAAATATTGCAAGCAGCTAGAAAGAAACAATTAGAGTATTGTGGAAATACAATCACAGGATCTGACAGCTTCTACATTATGGGATTAAAGGGTTTAGAATATGATATTCCAGAAATCAAAGGAACTGGGATTAAAACCAAGAATCACCTGCCCAGCAAAATTGAGTATAATGCTTCGGGGGGAAAATGGTCATTCAATGAAATGGAAGACTTCCAAGCATTCTTGATGCAAAGACCAGAGCTGAAAAGAAAGTTTGACTTTCAAACATAAGAATCAAGAGAAGCATGAAAAGGTAAACGGGAAACAGAAATCATAAGGGAGTTTCAAAAGTTGAAATGTTTACATTCCTACATCGAAAGATAACATTTGTAACTCTTGAGACTTTTTTCAATATTTGGGTAGTTGGAGAGATTATTCACACACACACACACACACGCACACACACACACACACATATATTATACATATACAGAGAGCTCAGGGTGAACCGAATAAGAAGGGATGATATCTAAAAAAGAGTTAAAGGGTGAGAGAGGTGAGAGGAGAAAGGGAGAAATGGAATGGGGCAAATTATCTCTCATAAAAGAGGCAAGCAAAAGCTTTTTCAATGGAAGAGAAAAGGGAGGAGGTGAGAAGGGAAAAAGTGAAGCTTACTCTCTTCACATTTGGCTTAAGGAGGGAATAACGCTCACTCAATTTGGTATGAAAATCTATCTACACTACAGGAAAGTAGGGGAGGAGATAAGTGGGGGTTAGGGGATGATAGAAGGGAGGACAAATGGGAGGAGGGAGTAATTAGAAGTAAACAATTTTGGGAAGGGACAAAGTCAAAAGAGAGGATAGAATAAATAGGGGGCAGGATAAGATGTAGGGAAATATGTCTTACACAACATGACTATTATGAAAGTCTTTTTCAAAACTACACATATATAGCTTATCTTGAGTTGTTTGCCTTCTTATTGGGGATGGGTGGGGAAGGAGGAAGGGAAATAAGTTGAAACTCAAAGTTTTAGGAATGAATGTTGAAAACTGTTTTTGCATACAATTGGGAAATAAGAAATACAGATAATGCAGTATAGAAATCAATCTTGCCCTATAAGAAAAGAGAGAAGACAAGGATAAGGGAAGGGAAGGGTATATTGAGGGAAGGGGTAATCAGAATGCAAGGCATTATGGGGAGGGGGAGGGGAGAGATGAGGAGAAAATTTGGAACTCACAATTTTGTGGAAATAAATGTTAAAAACTAAAATAAATAAATAAACAGTGAAAAAAAAAGAAAGTTGCAAAACTGCAAAGAAAAAGCTTGGGCCCAAGAAAAAGATACAAGAAGGCACTTCCCCAACTGTTTTGTAGAAGTGAGGAATCCACAAGTGTCAGAGAGATTGTGTAAATTAGTTTATATATTGACGAGTTTTCCTTGGGGGTTCAGGGCGGGGTCCCCTTTTCTTCCTCTTTTTCTTTTATAAAAATTCTTTGTTATAAAGGATGATTCTCAGCGGGGAAAGAGAAGAAGATATATAGGACAAAAATTGAAAAATATAAAAACAAAAGGAATTAATAAAAATTTATTTTTTAAAAAAAATCTACCTTGATTTGGGAACATTTTAATCAGCATGTTTGCAAACAAGAATTGGTGCCAGCCTACTGCATTTCTACCCAGTTTGTACCCTGTTGTAAGATCCCTTAAACTCTGACTGTGGTGATTCATTCCTTAGTGTCTGGTTTGTGGTTTCCATAGTCCTTCATATTATTTATATAAGAATATGTTTCTTTGCTAAAATCTTATAACTACAAGTGACGTGCTTCATTTGGGGAATGTAAATTACTCAATATTGTTTTCTATAGAATATATTCATGTGTACATACATTACACATAAATATGTTAATAAAGGCCTTTCTCTCTTTGTTGGGATCTTTTTGTATATAAAATTTATTCCCTCTTTCCCCTAGAGAATCCAAGTTAATATTCCTATGTATAATCACAAGGGGAAAGGTCATAAAGATTTCCACAAAGTCTATGATCCTCATTCTGAAAAGATAGCTCCAGGCCACCCTCCAGACACTGGCTAGGAAATTTCAGAGGAAGGACTTCCTGGGAATACTCATACCCACATTCACCAGTTAACTGTGTAATTTTAGTTGCTTCTTAGTTTCTTTTGTTTTCATCCCTGAAACTAGCCAAATCTTTACCTATTTTCCCAATTATAACTTCATAAATAAGTGTCTATGTAGGCCTACATAACCTCAAATCCCATAACTAAGATTATAGAAGAGATTCTTTATATCCTCCTTATTCATTGACCAGATGGCTCCATAGGAGAAAGGGAGACTGTGACTGCACAGCCTCCTTCACTTAAATTCAATTCATGTGCATGTCATGGCATCACCACCCCTACCCACCATGTCATGACAACCATCTCTTTGAGAACTGGAACTCATCATTTGAACAATACAGCTCTCTCTCTCTCTCTCACTCTCTCTCTCTGTCTGTCTCTCTCTCTCTCTCTCCCCTTTCTTTCTTTCTTCCTTCCCTTACCTTTGTCCATACAGGGTATCATAGCCTTACCTGATGGTACTCTGTCCAAAGTAATGTAAATTTTAATCACTGAAACCTGACAAGCTATCCTGGAGTTTACAGGCTAGATTTCTTTCTTAAAGACCATGCCTTAAACCCAAATCACTCTGGCAATCATTGATTGGCCAACACCAGATCCCAGATAAAACCTTATTTGGTAATTGTTTAGGCCCTGATTGGCTCAGAGTGAATGTAAATAGCAATTATTTCTGTTTTGACCAGAAACCCCAAGGGTCTTCCCCTCCCAGACTGATTTTTTTGACTGGGCAAAAGAGGCCATTCTCTGCTTCATTTTTTACTGAAAGGGCACTGCCTCAGTCAAACAGATCTGTTAAAAACCGTAGCTTAAAAAGGCCAAAGTATTCCACTTCATCCAGGACCATCTCCAGTTGTCCTGATCTATATCTTGCCACTGGACCCCCATGGCTCGGGAGGAGAAAGTGAGGTAGCTGATTTTGCTCAGCCCTCCCTCACTTAAATCCAATTCACTCACATGTCATGGCTTCACCTCCTTGATGTCATGGTCCTCTTGAAGAACAAAGAACAACCTCAAGTAAATTAGAAAATATTTCAACCCAATATTCTCATTCCCTTCAATCCATTGCTATACTCAAAAAGTAGATCTGGAAGTGGATGACACCTTGCTTCCCACAAGTCATCGTCCTAGAATCCCTGAAAAGAGAGTATCTCAAACACATATCAGAGTTGGGATTTTTTCTATCTTGAGGGAAATCATCTTGAAGGAGCAGTTACTTCATCACCCCAATCTGGATAGATTTTAGGGATTTTCAGCCCACTGGAGTTCCCTGAGTCTACTCATAGATCCCTGTAGGCATCCCTTTCTGAATTCTAGTCACACCTCCTCCATGCCTAGAACTATCTCCCTCTTCATCTCCACTTCCTGGCTTCCTTCAAGTCTCAGTTAACATCCCACCTTCTACAAGAAACCTTTCCCCAAACCCCTTAATGCTAGTGCTTTCCTTCTAAGACTATGTTCAATATGTCCCGAATATATCTTCTTTGTACATAGTTGTTTACATGTCTCCCCCATTAGACTGGGCTGCTTGAAGGCAAAGACTTTGTCTTTTATCTTTCTTTGTACCAACCAGTGCTTACTTAGCACAGTATCTGGCACCTAGTAGGACCTTGATAAATACTTTTTGACTTGATTTCAGTTGACTTGACTCAGCAGTCCCTTTCCAGCTCTGAATGGCTGAAAAAAATATCCTCTAATAAACATCTTTCAGACATGAAATCTTTACATGTGGGTTTTCTTCTTTCTCCCTCTACAGTGTGAATATTAAGTTACTACACAACTACCAGAGCAGCATTTTCTACCTTACATAGGACTTGAAATGGTTAAAAAATAAAGTAAAAAAAAAAGTAATCTGGGCATGTAGTGCTATAGACACTCATGACTCAAAGACTGCATTTACCAGAAATACGCACTTTTCACTTCCTTTACCAAGAGGAAATAAGAGAAAAATTTAGACTGAATAGAAGGAAAATATTTAGAACATTAGAGCTATCCAAAAGTAGATTAGGCTGCCTCAGAAGTAGAGGGTAGCTAGACCACTAGTTGCTGTGTAGGTTGTAGAGGGTGGACGAGATCCCATTCAGCTCTGCAATTCCATGATTCCATGGATCTTTACTGATAAAAATCCTCCTTCTTCCTCACCCCGCCTTTGCCTAGCTCCACAGAGGATTCAAGAGCTAATAATAAGAGGAAGGAAGGAGAGTAAAAAATTACTAAGTACTTTCTATGTTTAAAGAAATGTGCTTACTGCTGGGGGGTACAAATAGAAAATGTTATCTCAAGGTGCTCACATTATAATGGAGGAGGCAACACATACAGGATGTTTAAGCTACAAGTCAGGAGGAAGGATCCTATAGTCTTTAAGGGCAAAGCAGATGGTGATGCCTTTCATTTAATGTCATTTCCACTGATACAATCACATCAACTCCAGATTCTAAACCATTTAACACCCACAAAGACTTTGGTGACAAGGACTTTTTGCCCTAGATTTTCAACCAATGTGGCTATGGTACCTTGCAGGAGCAGTTGCTAGGCCCCATTTCCACAGGGGTTATTTCTCAGGATCATGGCTTCAGACATCAGGACGGAAGCATTGCCATTTCCCAGATTCTTGAGTTTAGGGTCCTGGGCTATTGCTCTACCTAAGTCTGAGGGAAGATATAGGTGATATGGGTATAGATTATATATAGATATAGGTATGGATATACTGATAGACCATCTCTCTAGTTCTCCATCCAGCTGCACAATAGGGTCTAAATAATATTTATTTTTCATCTACTTAGATTTTCCAGTGCAGATAGTTAAGCCAAATTATTGTATATTGTATATATATATATATATATATATATATATATATATATATACATATATCTCATTTAGTGGACAGTTTGATGCAACCAGGACAACGTCATCTACAAACAGAAGCATTTCGGATACCTCACCCTCTATCCGAATTCTTCAAGGTAACCTATAGAGTTCAAAGGACATCTTCCAATAAAGTTACAACTTTTGGTATATATCTGTATCTCTTATGTGATTCACTTGATATTACTAATTAGTGAGTTGCTGATCAAAAATATGTCTGTTACTTCTTTAAAGGAATTGTGTATAATTGTTTGATACATGCATGGGGAAAATCTGGTTCATTGAGAACATTTAAGACTTTACAAGAAGTTTTTCAAGAGACTCAAGCAAGATAGACCATCCCAAGAGCATTTAAGGAAAAACTAGTAAAACAACAAGGAGGCAAAAAAATAGATGAGAACTGTCAACTCTTTCCTCCATCAATGATAGTAGGGTTACCACATTTGCATTATAATATCAAGGTGACCAAAGTGTTTTAGGAGAAAATGATAATGACACAAAAGAAAAACAAAGATGGCAAGAGGATCTGGACTGGACCATATATACTGGCATAAGAGGTCTAGGTAAGTGTTAAAACATTTTTGAGGATGTGAAGGGATGGATTTTCAAGACATTTGAAAAAGGAAAAGCTATAACATGTTTAGAATAAATCATAAACATCACTATTATTATTGAGAGAAGTTCAATAATTACAAATCTCTATTTTTCCATATCTACACAATATTTTTGAGAATACTCTACATATACATCCTTGATGAAGGCATGAAATAGGATGAGGCAAGTTTTCTCAATTAATACTCCATAGTAGATTATATCTCTATACAGTCATTCAATTAACTCAGAGAATGCAAATTTCCACTGGGTGTATAGTTTGTTGACTATAAAAAGCATTTGATTCAATAGAGTCAATAGCTTCAATACCATTTTAAATGTTGTCTCTCCCTTTCAATGCATTCCTTGTGATAGCTGCTTCTTCCCCAGTCGTCTTTTTCTCACATTAATTTTACCATAAATTCACTTAAGTGGCACAAATAACACAAAGAAAACACCAATGCCCTCAAGAACTGATGACACTTTGGTTCTTCATTATCTCTACATATCCAAGCAATTACTCTATCTTGCTGAGAATTATTTATACCGAAGTAATAAAGATGTCTGTAAACAATGGTGTTAAATGTATCTATTATTCAGTAGGTTAAATAAGTAAAATTTAATTAGAGTTATACCAAGTAAGCATTATTAAAATTGCTTGTGGAATGGTTAACTACTTTGGGTATTCCTCATTCCACTTAATACTGTTCTATAACAGTAAGTATAATTTTCTTCTTGATGGGGGTCTATATCTATACCCTGATGATATTGTGCAAATAGTTTGTTACCCTAATGGGAAGAACTGGCTTGGCCTAGAAAGGAACACTGTAATAGAAGAAGCCCAACTACCACCATATTCCTCAGATAACATTCAGTGTCTGGAGAGTTCTCCCACTTGACTTCATTCAGCCTTCAGAATGAACTACAGGCTTTATCCAAAATTTAACTACAGAACCCATAAGCCATTTAGTAGAGACAGACTTTGTCCAAAAGAAATTGGCAAAATTTGCAAACTTCTAGATAGTAGTATCACTGACATCAGGCTGTTTCTGTCATAAAAATGCTAAAACTTCCTATACTTTTACTGAAAATTACTCTCAAAAGGAGTTGGGGAAGGTTTCTTGTAGATGCAACATTTATTATGCATTTTCTACAAGCTATACATTCGGCTAAGCACTAGAGAGTCCAAAAAGAACTCAAGACAGTCCCTGCCCTGAAGGTGATTACATTCTAATGAAAGATAAAAACACATATGTAATTAACATCATTCAAGATAAATATGAAGTAAACAGAAGGTAACTTTAGTGGGGATTGCACTAACATCTGTGGGGACCAGTAAGGGTCTCTCAAAGGAGACGAAACTTGAACTAATCTAAAAGGAATCCAGGGATTCTAAGAGCCAGAAATCAGCAGGGAGAACATTCTCGATATAGAGAACAGCCAGTGTGAAAGCAGAGATGTACATGAGGAGCAGCCAGTAGGTCAGTGTGACTGGATTGTGGTCTTGTCAAGAGCAGTAGGATGTAAGATTATAAAGGGGATACATCATGACAAGCTTTAAGTGCCAAAGGACTTTTTTTCAAAAACATTTTTCTTTAAAGTTTTGAGTTCTAAATTCTATCCCTTCTTTCCTTTTTTCCCTCAACCCTCCCTGAGATGATAAGTAATCACATACAGGTTATACATGCGCAATTATGTAAAACATTTCCATTTTAGTCATTTTGTACAAGAAGACTCAAATAAAAGGAAAAAATGAAAGAAAGTGAAAAATAGCATGCTTCAGTCTGTATTCACACAGGATCAGCTCTTTCTCTGGAGTAGGATAGTATGCTTTATCATGAGTCCTTTGGGATTGTCTTGGATCATTGTATTGCTGAGAATAACTAAGTCATTCACAGTTCTTCATTGAAGAATATTGCTGGTTTTGTGTACAATGTTTTCCTGGTTCAGTTTACTTCACTATGCAAAAGTTTATGTAAGTCTTTCCAGGTTTTTCTAAAATCATCCTGTTTGTTATTTTATATAGTACAATAATATTTCATTATACTATCATTTAGCCATTTCCCACTTGATAGACCATGAAAAGATATGTGTGTGTGTGTGTGTGTGTGTGTGTGTATTTGACAAATAAGTCCTTTTCCCCTTTTTGGATGTCTTTGGGATATAGATCTAGTAGTAGTATTGCTGATCAAAGGGTACACACAGTTTTATTGCCCTTTGGGCATAGTTGCAAATTGCTCTAAAGAATGGTTCAGTTCACAACTCCACCATCAGTATATTACTGTCCCAGTTTTGCCACATCCCCTCCAATATCCAACATTTTCCTTTTTTGTCATATTAGCCACTCTGATAGGTGTAAAGTGATACCTTGGAGTTGTTTTAATTTGAATTTCTCTGATCAATAGTGATCTAGAGCACTTTTTCATGTGACTATACATAGTTTCAATTTCTCAAACAAAGGATTTTTATATTTGATCATGGAGGAAATAGGGAGCCTCCGGAGTTTATTGGGTGTAGGGAAAGGTGGCTATGCTTTAGGAAAATTACTTTGGCAGCTCAACTAAAGGATGAATTCAAGTGAGGAGAGCTGGGAGACAAGAAGAATTGGAATTGCCTGCAATATTCAAAAAAGGAGTGAGAACCTGACATAAGGAGGTGGCTGGATGAGAAAAGAGAAATGAATATATTGGCGAGATAGAGTGTAGAGAGAAATTACAAGATCTGACAATTGACTGAATATGTCAATATTCCAAGCCCAGCACCCTAGCCACTACAGCTACCTAATGCTTCCTAATCCCCAAGCTGCACACCCTAAAGGTTCCATGGAGTCATTGCAAGGGGAATCCATCACCATGCCAAGAGTTGGCATTTTTATCTTTTGCTTTAACAGGATAAGTAATTTGTATAAATAATAACAATATATTAAATATTCAGGGCTTCTCAAAAGTACAGCTTTGAGCTTTAATAGCAAAAAAACTGCACTAAGAATTTTGGAAAACCCAGTATAGTGTTCATATAATACTCTGAGAGTTTCAAAGTATTTATGATATGATATTCCATTTGATCATCCCGATAACCTTGAGATTAAAAAAATGCAGCTACTATTATCCCTGTATTACAAAGGAGGTAACTTGGGCTCAGAGGTTAAGTGACTTCTCATGCTTGTACACTAATGAGGTTATCAGAGGTAGGCTTTCAATTCAGTTCATTCCTGGTTCTAAATTCAACACTTAATTCATCACCAAACTGCCACCCTCTAGGAGATAGTCAAATACTACCCAAATCATACAGAAGTCCTCAAAAATCATTGACGTGAAAAAGTGATCTTTCTGCTCAAAAAAGGTTGGTACCATTAGTCTGAAGTACAGAAATCATCTTTCATAATTAAGGGGTTTTACACACCTGATCTTTTATCTGCCAGAGTTTTCTACTTGAAGAGAAATCTCACTAAATTCAATAATGGACATGAGTCAACTCCTACATGTGTCAAAAGTCAGATTCCTTTTCAGTAGAACCTGAGCAAGAGAGAAGAAAGCTATGACATCTCTTGACTTCTCCCAATGCTGCTGCCTTTTTAACAAACCAGCTAGCTAGGGAAACCAAGAGGCATAAATTAAGAGTGACAGGAAGCTCTTCATCAGTCTCAGCACTAAATAGTATAAAAATGGTCTGCCTCAAAATGTTTCCAGTATCACAAATCTTTACAAAAGAGCAGGAACTAGGTTTTTTTTCACACTAATTTTCAAGGCATTTAAATATATGGCTTGACAATAACCTCCTACATATGAGGAAAAAAAAAATTACAACAATCTTTAAATGCATTGTTTATGGCCCGAGAATTATCTCCCTAAAACCATACACTAAATTAATTCAAATGTTCCTTCTCAGAGCTTCTTTTAAGAACCTTCTCCTTGCCTATTAATCAATCAACAGATTTAATGAAGTATCAAATGTGCAACAAGATGGTTTATATAAGCTTATACACTACAACTTCATTATGAGGTATGAATCTCTTTATTTAGGTAAAGAAAGAAAATCATATTATTGATTGAGAGGATCCAACTGGCCTAGTATGCCCTCATATAAAATAACAGTCAGTCCATTGGCAAGCTTAGCACATAGGGGTCCAATACAGTGGTGGAAGATTTTAGTTCTTGAATTTGACTTCACCTTGAGTCAAACCCCTGAGAAGGAATCCCTCATCCTAGGATCATATATTTAGAACAGAAAAGGACCTTCAAGGTCAACCCTTTCATTTCATAAATGAGGAATCTGAGACACAAAAGATTGAGGGATTCTCCCAGGGTCACTTGCCCAGCTAGAAGGCATCTAAAGCAGAATTTGAACCGAGGTCTTCACAAATCCAAGTATAATGCTCTAGCTACTGCTCCATGTCACCTCTCCCTCTTGTCCATTGACTTTATCTCCAGAGAAGACAAATTGGAGAAACCATGACCAATTCAAACAAATGAGACATGGACAAAATAGCTACCTGAGAGGAGAAACAGCTTTAAGCTGCATGACTCCTTTATCCAGAAAAGAATGCTGGCTAAGGACTCATGAAAGAACTTCTAGAAACTGCCAGCCATCTACTCTACATGTGTATCTGACCATAACTGTGCTTTAAGTTGGTGTCCACTGTTGCCTCAGATGATGTGTGTACTCAGGGGAGAATGATCCCCAGGTTTTTGGAGGGAAATGTTTCATACCAACTCTTCCTAATAAACCACCTTAATCAATAATTGTTTCTAGGTGCTAATAAACTCTGAATAATAATCAGATGTACACCAGTGAAGGATCATAAATAAGAGTGCTAGAATATCCCCAGGGTTATCTCTAGAGCCCTAAGGGGGAAAATAACCACTCTCTAGGGACCAAATCCACTCATGTGAGGGGGGTTTGGAAGTGACTCAGAGTAAATATCACTATCCTTTTGAAACTGTGATGTGTAACAAGCATTTGTGAAAGGTTCCAGGAGTCTCAGCAATCAAAAGGGATGGCCCAGACGTCTTTTCCACATTTGCATAGGAAAGGAAGGTATGTCAGGAAGGCAGAGCATATACAAAACATTGTGACTTGATGAAAATTTAATTTCCCAGGATGCTGTAGGTCAAAGGCACATGGTAGAAAAAAGGAATTGCTGGAAGAGAAAGTTCTAGACATATGGTACCCAGAAATTGCTTAGAGAGAAAATGCTACTGGAAAAGAAGAAAGAGCATAAGAGGTAGGAGAAAAAACTTCATAAATATGGCAAAGAGAAATAACAGTTTCCTTGGGTTAAGAGGTAGCAGCAGTTGTGGCTGAGTTAATTAGAGAAAATAATGAAGAGAGCAACAGTATTAATAGATCGCAACAATGAAGGCAGAGGCAAAAATCTGGCTAAGGAGATAGTACCTTGACTTGTCCAACTCACACAGCCCCGGAGAAATTGAGTCTGCAGAAGAGTACAACTACTCCCAAGGCTCAGCATGAGTGGCTATCCTCTGAAATGCTAGCTTGTGGCCCCTATCAATGTGCTAATCCTTAACAATCAACCAGTAGACTTAGTTCCTTAGCAAAAATATTTGTTAAAATATCAGAGCAAGAACAGTAGTTACAAAGCATTCCTTCCTTCCCAAATCACAGGTACACTCTCCCACAAATACACCCAGAGTCCAGAATGCGAGAAGAATGGATACAAACTGAAAATAGTATGGTAGTGAAGTGTAAGTATGGGAGACACAATCAAAGAACTCACAACTCTAGAACTGCAGGAACTCAATGTCTTTTCTCCAAATGGTTCTCATGAAATTTAACACAAATCTTTTAACTTTTCAACTGGGCTACCTCTTTGTAGGGTACAGTGTCTCTGTTAGCTTGGAAGCTTAGGAACATGCCCCTCCTAGAATATATCTTGGCTGGCTGACCCCATCTGCTGCTGGACTACCTGAAGCCCACTCAGTAACTGTGCTGACTCCTCACCATGCTCTGCTACTTCTGGACTTCTCCAGCAAGATTCTGAGCAGGGATTGGGGGATGGGACCAGGTTGGTCATTCTGCCCCTGAGTAAGTTACTCAGTCACTGGGCATTTCTCAGAGTGAGGTGTCTCTGAGTATAGTTTGACCCACTGGTCTTCTGGGCTTGTTCTTTGATGGGCAGCTACAGCTAACTGAGCTGATTGATGGGCTCCATTTTGTGGGAGGGTTACTGGGCTCTTCTCAACAGGGGTACTGCAAAGCCCTTCCAACTAAAAAAATGACCATTGGTGGGGAAGGGAGAGGAGGAAATCTGGGATATATGGATGTGATTGTAGAAAACTGAAAACAAGTAAAAATAATTTTAAAAAAAAGAAAGAAAATGACCCTTGGCTTTAGATCAGCAGAAGTTTCCTTCTTTTGAGTCACTCAGAGGTTGTTGGTCACCTCCAGGAATAGAGAAATACTCCAGGAATACTTGCCTCTCAAACAAATGCTTCCTTGCTCAAAAGTCTCTTTCCTTCTAAGTCATTCCATGTGATCTCAAGGTGAAAAGTTTCAGTTAAGTCCTTTTCACTTCTTCTTTACATTACCAATCAGACTTAAGAATGGGAGAAGAATTTATGAATAACAAGAGGCAAAAATATTGCAAGATGTAAAATGGATCATTTTGATTACATTAAATTAAAAAGCTTTTGTGCAAAAAAAATAAAACCAATGTAGCCAAGATTAGAAGAAAAGTAGAAAATTGGGAGGAAATATTTATAGTCAGTTTCTCAGTAAAGGTCTCATATCTTGAATATATAGAGTATGTTGTCAAATTTATAAGAATATGTGTCATTCTCCAACTGATAAGTGCTCAAAGAGTATGAATAGGCAGTTTTTTATTAAAAAACAAAACAATATATGCAGTCATATGAAAAAAATTATCTAAATCATTAGAGAGAAATGCAAATTAAAACAACTTTGTGATATACCACCTCATACCCATCAGATTGGCCAAAATGATAGAAGGGGAAAATGACAAATATTAGAGGGGATGTGGAAAAATTGGGACATCAATATACTGTTGGTGGAACTGTGAACTGACTCAAACATTTTGGAGAGCAATTTGGAATTATTTCCAAAGAGTTATAAAATTGTATATTCCCTTTGATCCAGCAATACCACAATTAGGTCTGTTTCCCAGGGTGATCAGAGAAAAAGGAAAAGAACCTATATGCTCTAAAATATTTATAGCAACTTTGTAGTGGCAAAGAACTGAAAGTTGAGGAGATGACTATCAACTGGGGAATGACTAAACAAGTGATGGTATAAGACTGTGAACTGGGCTGTAAGAAATGATAAGCTGACTGATTTTAGAAAAAACATGGAAAGGCAATAATGCAAAGTAAAGTAAGAGACTGTTTTATATAGTCACAGCAATATTGTTCAAAGAATCTTCATGAACAATCAAGTTATTACAATAAATATAATACTCAAAATAACCATTAAGGACCTATGAAGGAAGATGCTCTACATCTTCAGAGAAAGAACTGATAAAAAGAAGTATAGTATGGTTTTACATATATTTATAAATCTGCATCAAATGGTAGTCTCTAGTGTGGGAGCCAGGTCAGAACTTAAAATGTAGGTAGATAGATGATTGATAGATAGACAGACAGATAGATGAATAAAACAGAGAGGGGTGCTAAGAAAAACATTCCCCTTCCTTCATCTCTTGTACTCTTTTCCACAGTGAAATGCAATAGCTGAAGGAGATTTAGAAATTCGACATGGTTTCAAAGTGCCTAAAGAGACATACACTATCCAATGTAGATGCTTGGTATACAATAAGTAGGCATATTTATAAGCATGGTTCCTGAAGGCCCAGTTCAACTTTCTTGTACTATCTCAAAACCCAAACATATGATTTATTCTCTGGGAACTTATGGAGACTCTACCAGCTGCTTTCTTTCATACAATTAACACACATGAAATGGCACCCTAACTGCCTTCAGAAAAATAATCTTTCCTAGTGTTAGTGATTTCTATAGAGCTATCAGATTCCCATCATCCCTTAAGCTCTCTCATCAGACTTCACATGGCTACCCCTGTGGTGCAAGGAACAACTTGTTCTACCCCAATGCTTTATCTCTACAGGGGTGTGCAATAAAACATTAAAAATATGTATTGAACCATTTTTTTTGGTGGAATCCCTATTAACAAATAAAAAGGATCAGATTTTACTCCTTGCCCCTCCATTCTCAAATGAACTACTCAGAAATAAAATTATCAATTTCATCATTCTCTCCATGAAATTATTCCCAGTGCCAAGCCTGAGTTTTCATAACAAATCTGTTTGCATTCTTGCCCACTGACATCATAGATAGATCATAGGGCAGAGTGGCTTATAGATAGATTTGTGTCTCTTTCTCATTTTTTCATCTTTCTTGACCATTTCCTTCTATGTCACTGGTGTTTTGTCATTATGTTTCTCTATTGTATCATTACAGGATGGAAAAAAATTATTGAGATTTCCCCAAAATTAGGGACAAATGATAACCCAGGTGGATTAATACAATTCAACAAAAATAGATTAAGTACCTACTGTAATCAACGCACCTTGCTAGGTACTGGGAATACAGAGACCCTCCCCCCCCCAAAAAAGAAAAGAAAGCAATCCTGATCTCAAGAAGCTTCCATTCTACTTGCATAGGGCAAATGAGGTAAAGAAGAGAGGACATACAATGTATACACAAGAGTAAATACAGAGTATATAAAAGAGTAAATACAGAGTATATAAAAAATTTCAAATGGAAATGGTAATGACTGAGAAGAATCAAGTACATCTTTGCATCATCTATGAAACAAAACTGTTTTGTAAAACAAATTAATAGGGAAAGTGAAATTTGGAAGAAGAGGAAGAGGACATGTTTATACCATTCTAATAGGTAAAAGCAGCTTGGTGGCACAATGGATGGAGTTCTGGAGGTGGACTCAGGAAGTCTTGAGTTCAAATCTGGACTCGTATACTTGCTGGCTATGTGACCTAAGTGCTATTTGCCTCAGTTTCCTCAACTATAAAATGAGTATAATAATTATATCTATGTTGAAGAGTTTGTAAGTATCAATTGAGATAACATTTGTAAAGAGCTTAGCATAGTACCCGGCACATAGTAAGCACTTAATAAATGTTGTTTTTTTCCTTCCTCCTCTACATATCCACCTCTTTTCAATAATTTTTAAATTCACTTTAATAGCATCTCTTTATGCACAAATATGCTGATTATATATTCCTCATCTTTTCATTGAAGCAGGTTTGACACACTATTTGTTAACATTTCATTAGGCATAACTTTGCTTACTGAACTTGAAATAACAGCAATTCACAATTGATTACAACAGGCACTAATCAATGTCTGTCAAACTGTATTGGATTGACCTTGGACCTCATCCAAGTTGTATATCTTTATGAATCTTTTATAATTGTAATCAGCAGTGCGATGTTGTAGGACAAGTGCTAGATTCACAGGCAGAAGACATGGGTTCAAATCTAAGCTGCCCCATTTGCTGCCTTTTTGACCTTGGGCAACCCCTTAACAATCTTTCCGTATCTTAGTTTTTTACACGTAATGGAGTTTATCTATTTATATGGACTGATAATAACTAGCATTGATATAATGCTTTCAAGTTTGCAAAGTGCTTTACAAATATCTCATTGGATCCTCACAACAACTCTGGGGGGGGGGGATGCTATCATCATCCTTATTTTATAGATATTGAAACTGAGTCAAAGTAAAATGAGTAAAATGCATACAGTAACTACAATATTATTAGGGAAAGCAGTCTTGAAAGATTTAAGTCTTCCATGCTCATTAAGGTCATTTTTACATGCACAATATCTCTCCCATTCATTTCTCTCTTCTCACACACTAGCCTCTGCCACCATCTCTATCATCTTAGTTCAGGTCCTTATCACATCTCACCTGGATTCATGCAAAAGCCTCCTAATTGGTCATCCCAAATACCTTGCATTTGGGAAGTAAGGCAGATTTACTATTATTTTCTTCTCATCATTTTTCCTTGATATTCCAATAGAAAACATATTGAAACAAGTTGCTATCCTGCTATGAATTTTTTTATAATAAATGTTCAATGGACCATTGCCTAAGTGGATAAAAATAACTGTCTTTTTGTTATTTTATTGTTCTTACCTCCATCAACCCAAAAAGAATCATTTGTCTTAAATTGTTTATGCAATTTACCCAGCCTACCTCCACATGAGCAAGAACTCAACATGGAACTGCTCAAGCTGTCTGGAAAACAGCAGTGGGACCTATTGGTGTAGCTTCTCTGTTTCCTTCACAAGGATGGCCTCCACTGGAGCTCTTGTCTGGATTCAGCCTCTGCTTCACATCTGCATCTCTGCTGGGCAGGGTCTTCACCCCTCCCTGGGCAGGGCTCTGATGCTTCCCATCTGTAACCGTACCAAGAATTCCCTAAGGTCGTTCAAATGCACTATTCACATTCTTGGTGTCTTTTTATAGAGAAGTATTTATTTAAAAGAACTTCTACCACCTCCACCCCCACCCCAAGTAAATCCACATGGAGAAGAAAAAGGCTTTTTTGTAAGTCATGTGTCTGCCCTTCTCTAACAAAGATGGACCACTCTAATTGGGGTGACAGTCGGCCAAAAGCAAGGATTGGAGTGGGGATTATCTATGAAGGCTCTGTATGTATGTATGTATGTATGTATGTGTATGTGTATATGTATATATTAAATGTATATTATACATACACATATATAATATATATATATATACATATACACACGAATATGTGAAAAAAAAATCCTTTCCATTTTTTTTAAAGTCCTGCTTTAATGAAAAACTCCTACCCTCATAAAAACAAAAAACCCAACCCTTCAGGGGCTTTGTTGAAAACTGTTAAGATAAAATATATCCCACATCTCCCTCCTCACAAAAAGCCTTATTATGTTCACTCCCATTAACTTTCTCCTCAGGGTATTTCTGATGTCTGCAAAACATATTAGGGCTATTTCCTGCTGAATGCTTTTGCAGGCCTGTCACCAAATTTAATTCAAGAAAGGACTAAAATTGTGAACAAGAACTGGAGTCTTTAAACAAGGGGCCAGTTAAATAATAAATAAGAAGATAAATATAAATATCTATCTCATCCCCTTTTATGCCAGGCCCAGGGAAGTCTGCACCATGAAGTCAGGCTTCTAATGAGTGGGGGGAAGGGAGGGCTTTTCACCATAAGGTATTGCTCATCATCCTACTGCAGTCCCCACAGAGACAGGATCTCTGAGGAGAGGAGGCACAAGAGGTTGGCATCTTCAACCACCTTTTCCAAACCAGATTTCCTTTTTCTGTTCTGAAAATGGAGAAACTTGCTTCTTCATTAAATACAAATGCCTGAGGGAGGGGAAGGACAGAGAGTTCACTTGGATTCTGAAGCCCAAGTACTACAAACACATTAGTGTTTTCCTAGATAAATGGACAGACAGTGATGGCAACTATTCTTGGTGAGTGGAGGGAGTATCATAGAAAAACCAAGGCATGACTGAGGTATGGCAGGCTGCCACTCTGGGCATGCATGAAGACTGGACAGCCCCAAACCCCAGAGGCTTTTGTTTGCAAAATTAGACTCTCAGCTTCATGGTTAGGCCAGAGTACTGACTTCAAAAAGGGTCCTTACAGGCAAACATCAGGCCTCTTAGTCACTGACTGGTCTTTCCCTGCCTTCCCCCACTACCAAGCCTATATGTGTGTATGTGTGTGTGTATGTATGTATGTGTGTATGTATACATACATACATACACATATCCACATATATCCACCCAAATATACATACATATATGTACACATATATACACAGGTATAAACTATATATACACTTATATGCGTACTGTATACACATACACACATGCATACGCATATACATGTACATGTGTGTGCATACGCACGCATACATGTATACACATACATATATGCATATATATGTGCGTGTATATATGTATATATAAAACTATATATAGTTATATATATATAAATTTATTTTTATGCTTTTCCAAGAGCTTCTTTTACATAGTAGTGTAACAAAGGCGATATGAATAGGATACATACTGAATCAATCTATTAAATTATACCACAAAAAAGAAAAGTTGTATCAGTCCACCCCGCACATCCCATATTTTACATCAGTTACTAATAATGCCAAAAGATTTCAACTTCACCACATCCAAAGGCAGAGATTAGATGTGATTATACATTTTGTTGTGGTTGTTGTTGTTAAGTATTACTTTATCTCTAATACATTTTGAGATGCTACATTATAGTATTATTTAAAGCAGTGATGTCAAATAGAAACCAGAACCACCAAACCCTAAAGAGCAGCATATGGACTTAGAAAATCACAGAGTGAGATCACTATTGTATTATATATTTATTTATTGTGTTAAATATTTCCAAAACACATTTTTAATCTGATCGAGATACACTGGGGAATGCTGCCCTATGTTTCACACCTCCAGACTTGCACCTGGACTTAAATCCCTGCTCAACACAAGTCCATGAGCAAATCACTTAAGCTCTCTCGATCTCAATTAACTCAGCGGCAAATAGGATTAATAACATTTCTACTCCCCTTATCTCACAGGATTGTCATGAGGAAGCCTATAGAAGTTTGAGTTACCTTTAATTTTGTACAATCAAACAGGTCAGGGTGACCCCCAACAAAAATGTGATTCCAAATTTCCCATGACATAAAAGATGACTAAAAATTGTTTTAAGGGAGAGCAGGCTCCATCAGCTGCCTTGATGCTCATAGAGAATGTAGAAAATCTAGGTTCTCCCAGAAGCTACTGGGAAAATATCTAATTGTCCTCTGAAATAGTCAGACAGAAAACAGTTTTGACTGGAGTAGCTCTGGCTCTCATCTTCAGGTAGAGTTAAACCAAGAATATGACTTTCAAAATATGAGTCATCCCAAAGGTCTTAGTCACTTAGCTTAGTTTTCAACTTTAAAAGCTTATATAATAATATACAATGATAACTTAATAAATACCTGCATGTGCATACATATGCACATATGTGTGTATATACATATATACATCTCATAAACATAAATATTGTAAATAAACATAATACATAATATATTACTAAGTATCCTCCGATGCAAGAACTGAAACATTCCTGTTTGACAGGAAATCCAAATCCCTTCTATGAGAAAACCAAAGCAGCAGGGAAGAGTCTGTTTGCAGTAAATTCAGGGTGAAGGTAAACTCATTCCCAGGGGTCTCAGCAGCAACTCTGAAAAGCATTGACCATAGGAGGTGAGAATGCATTTTATAAAATACATCATTTATTTTCATGCATCTTTAGGCATCAACTTAAGAACAAAATCAAATCTGTTCCAGACCAAACAAGACTATAAGAAAAGACTAAGGAGAGGTTTTCCTACAAGAGGAGTCTGAAGTGGAAACAAAGGAAAGCTAGTTCCATTGGAGCATGGGAGAGATCAATACTGTTTAGTATAAGCCTAAGGAAATCACTGGGGCAAAACAATTGATCAATAAACATTTATTAAGTACTTATTACATACATCAGGCATTGTGCTAAGTACCAGGGAAACAAACACAAATATTAAACAATCCCTGTCCTCAAAGAGACTCCTGTATGAAGGAGACAACATAAATATGTTAGATAATTTTAATATCAACACGTAATTTTAATATTGCTATAAATATATCATATTATATAATTTTAATATTACTATCAATGTATTTTATATTATATTAATGTCACTTTAATTTTAATATAAATATATTATATATATATATTATATTTTCAGGGCAGCTAGGTGGTGCAAGCCTGAAGTCAGGAGGACCTGCATTCAAATCCAGCCTCAGACACTTACTAGCTATGTGACTCACCACTGGAATTCAATGACTCTGGAAGGGAGAGTGAGGCTTAGGACTCTGGGCACCTCCACCTCACTTAAATCCAATTTACACAAGAATCAAGAAAACATCCTGTGATGTGATTGGTTCTCTTTGGAAACAAAAGACAAACAAGAAAACATGGCAATTTGTGGTGCATTGCATTTAACGTTGACTTCGGTTTGTTATCTACGGTTCCTTTCAGGATTATGTAATTTCCTTGTTTATTTCTTATATTGCAAATTTTGATTTTTGTTTTGGTAGATAGAAAGATTGTAAATCCTCCTTTTTAGATCTCCCTGGGGCACGGTAAATTTTATCGCAATCTCTCATTTTTATTCTGCGCTGAATGAATGGAGTAGGAATCAGCCTTCTCTCCTTTCATTTCTCAGATTCTCTCCTTGTTAGGCCTCCTAGTATCTTGACCTATAGAGACATTTGCAATTTCTTTACCGCTTGCATTAAATTTCTCCTTGGGGGAATTTTTAGGAGAACATGAGAACTGTGCGTGTTCGTCCTTCATTGCTGAAGAAGACCAAGCCATCAGAGAAATGATGCACTTGACTTTGTTTTGAGTGAGGGAGAACTGTGCAGGTCACCAACCTCACTTCTCCTCCAGAGACATCTGAATCCAGTGACCAGATATTCATCAGGATGACTGGACATGACCTAGGATGAGGCAATTGGGGTTAAGTGACTTACCCAAGGTCACACAGCAAGTGAGTGTCAAGTGTGAACTGGGGGAAAGGGGAGGTTATATCTAGTCTTCCATCTTATGGTCATGTGACTCAAACATGTTCTACCTTTTAATAATTGTTAGAAAGTATGACTCTTGAAAAAGGACATATATTCAGAAAAGAAAATGTTTTAGAAAAGGAAAAATAAATAAAGGTGATGTAAAAACAAAAGTATCAACAGAAATATTTTTAAATATTCAGAAAAGAAAATGTTTTAGAAAAGGAAAAATAAATAAAGGTGATGTAAAAACAAAAGTATCAACAGAAATATTTTTAAATAAAATAAAATAAGGCTACAATATCAAGTAAACTTGATGCTAAAGGGAAGCTACAGAGAGAGAGAGAATGCCAGAATCTGCTGTCAATCAATTTTATTGAAATTGTCTTGACTCTAGTGTGAGGATGAGGTCCCGAAGGACAAAACATAAGCATCGGTGCCAGCAAGAAATGATGGGAATCTTGAGAAAGCGCAAAAGTTGACATGAATGGTACTCTGGTCAGAAATTCCCCAAAAGCAACCTGAAAAACGTAGCCCAGAACAAATAGTTAGAGTTATGCTGAAACCTGGGCAGAGTCTTGATAGTTTGGGTCAAATATGTCCTGGGAAAGTCTTCGTATGGAGGTGGAAAGGGATATGCAATGGAGTTTGTAGGAGTATCAGGGAGAAAGAAGTCATACCAAAGCTGGAAACTAGGGTCAGTACAGGGAAAAGTCAGAATGAGGACAAAGAGGCAGCATGGAAAACGTTCAGATCTGGTGTCAGAAGATGTAACCAAACCTTAGTTCTCTCACTGATGACTTGTGTGGCCTTGAACAAGCAGTTTAATCTCTACAAGCCTCAGTCTCCACATCTGTAAAATGAGGTTACACTACATAGCTTCCAAATCAATAAGTCTTTGATCCTATGACTAATTTATTTCTAAGGTGCCTTTGAGGTCTAAATCCACAGGGGTTGGAAAGACTACTTAGCCCTTATTTGAAAAGTCCTTAGCACTTTTACATACGAGCTTACCCTGTAGTGAACTAGTTAGCTATACTAAATGAGAATTCACAACAAGAAGGGCCTCAGAGGCTGTCTAATCCAACCCCTTCATTCCCTACCTTGATTCAGGAGGAAAACGCTCCTAGAGTTTACAGAGTTTAGAGTTATAGTCTATCCTGACTGTCCCAATTCAAAATGAGGGCCAACAGAGCCCATAACTAATAGTGTAGGTACTCGTCCAAGTCAGTCCAGGCTCCCGGTGTCCATGGAATTGTTTATAAAAACCCTAGAAAGCTAGAGGTGCTATAATCCTATGGACCTCATTCTGCCAAGACCTGTGTCTCCCCCACTTCCAAATTTGGTTCAATTTGGGTTCAGTAAATTCTATTCAACAAACATTCCCTGAAGGTCTAACATGTACAAAAGTGACACAACAGTAAATAAGACACAGTCCTTGTCCTTGAGGCCCTCTTAATCTTATCATTTTCATAACTTGGGGAGAGGGATAGACTGATGATTTCATTGGTAGAGGGAGTTTCCTCAGTTGTAGTGAGATCTATATATGCTCTGCAACTTATAGCCTTAGAAATTTGTTTTAGGCACCTAAAGGATGTGACTTGTTCACTGTCACACAGGCAGTATGAATTAGAGTCAGGACTTCAATCCAGACCTTGACTCTGGCCCTATTGTCACTATGCCACACTATATTAGTGGTATTAATAGGTCTGCAATGTTAAGACAGAGATGCAACAGAGAGGAGTGGATAGAGTCAGCCTCAAAGCAGGAAAGATCTGGGTACAAGTCCTGCCTTTCATATCTACTGGCTGTGTGACCATAGACAAGTCATTTAACCTTGCAGTGTTCTCAGATTACTTTCAAGAAAAGAGGTTGTAAAGCAGGTGCTAATCTGGGTTGAAAACAGGGGGTTTTCTCCCATACTAATGAAATCACTGATCTGGTCCAAAATAAATATAACAAATTAAAATATGGATCACATTTTACTCAGGAGTATAAATAATTCCAATATAAACTAGGATGCAAAGAGGAAAGCAGGGAGAGAAGAGAGTTCACTCCAGAAATAGGAGATATCATGAGCAGTCAGAAGCAAGAAAGTTAGGAGAACTTCAGGAAACGGCAAGTCATTCTGCCAATGAACCTGACTAATCAAACCCTTTGTTTCTAAGCTCCTTGAAGTCAGGGATGCCTTCATCTTCTTTTTGTCAGCCCCTCCTCTCCCTCTCCTGTCCTCCCCTAACCACTTAGTAGAGCATTATACACACAGTGGGACCTCAGCCAAATTTTTCCTAAATCCATATTGCTCCAGAGCCCCAGACTGGGCAGTTTTAATTTGTTGTTGCTGGGACTGTCCTTTACAACAGCGAATATCCTTCCAGTCATTGTTGAAATGGAACTCTCTCCACTTCCTTTTGTTAGTGACTCATAAACTGGAAATACAATGAAATTTCTAACCCTATTAGCTCAGAGAACAGCCTTCTCTAGGAAATGATGGGATATTGAGTCTAGCTTGGTCTGAACCACTAGTCAGCACATTGTAAAGAACTCAACCGCCTAGGACTTCATGACCTAATGAGGTTGCTTTCATCTTTAATATCTCAAGTTGTAGGAGGTTCCTTCCTACTTTCATTCCAAAAGAAATTTGCACTCTCTTTTTTATTTTCTTTCCCTTATTCTTCTTAAAGGCTGAAGAAAATACATTTGGCTGTTTACCAAAAGAAGACATTTGAATTGGAAGAGGTTTAGGTCTTGATGACACACTTGACATGAATCTCCATAGAAACAAACTGCCGTCCCAATGCCTTCCTGCATGTGTAACATTAATAACCGCTACCATTTCTTCTGTGAAGGGTAAATGCTATAGGGACACAATGGAAAGAAGTCATTGTTGCTTTCAAGAGCCTAGATTTATGGCAAGTCTAATAAAAACCCTTTACCTTCACACAATGCTCATCTTTCAGCCCATTCCTAACAACTCTACAAATTTAATCTCAAGATAAGAATCCTTAGGTCATTTGGAAAATAAGGAAACAGAGGTCTAAGGAATCTGCCCAAAGTCATAAGAATTGATACTTGGACTGATATCCTCCATGCATCATCTTGTTGCTTCAAGGTCACCCTTGGCACTCCATTTGTCCCTTGGACATTAAGGAAAATTACTTTGAGAGGCCTAAGCTAAACTTTTCAAATTCAATTCACATGCTCATTTTAATGAATGTATCTACTATTCAGTGGATCTAAATCTGTTATTCCTTTGTATTCTGTTAGCAAAAAATTTTGAGGTTTGAAAATATGACTAAGATACTTGTAGGATTGACAAATGTGGCTGTTGGTTGTTGTTATTTGGCTATTCCAACAGTCTTCTCATTGGTCTCCCTGTCTCCAGTGTTTCCCCACTCCAATCCATCCTCCACTGAGGCTACCAGAGTGATTTTCCAAAACATAGGTCTGATCAAGTCAGTCCCCATCCTCATTCAATAAACTGCATTGATTCCCTATCACCATCAAGATATGAAGTCCTCTGACATTTAAAGTCATTCAAAAACAGGATGCTTCATTTATGTTTCTAGTCCTCTCCATTAATTTCACAATCCTGCTCTGCTTAGTGTTTGCTGCTTTCTGTTTATTGAATCTGACATTCCCCATCCCACTTCCATGCCTTTGTGCTGGCTGCCCCTCATGCTTGTCATGTGTTCTCTTGATCTCTACCTCTTAAGTTTCTCTGGCTTCCTTCAAGACTCAACTCAAATCTCACTTTATGTAGGACGTCTTTACTTACTTATCCATCCCCTCTCCCCCGCCACATCCCAACTACAGGTGCCTTCCCTTCTGATCACCTACTATCTACTCTATGTATCTTCCATGAATCTCTATGCATGTGTCTCTTCCATTAGAATGTGATCTCCTTCAAAGAAGGGACCAGTTTTTTATCTTTCTTTGTATCTCCAGTGTTTAACACAGTACCTGGCACATAGTGAACACTTAAGAAACATTTTTTTATTGACTGCTAACTACTGAAGTTGATTGATTATACACTGAAGTCCTTTGAGGACATCTTTCCATATCCTGCCATGAATGCCAAATTCCTTATACTTGGTCATTCAAAAAATTAATGAAATATCTGTGGATGGTAGTAAAGAAACCTACCATTTCTTTAGACCAGGGGTGGTCTAACCTTCACAGAACAAATCCCTCTAATTAAAGGATCCGTTCTGTAAAACTTGGACACAGTCAAAAGGTCGCACCTTAGGACCTAGACAGCTATATGTGCCCTTGAGGCAACAGGTTCCCCACCCCTGCTTTAGACCAATGTCATATGTACTCCTAGAAACAATGAGAATAGCTTGTTAGAAAGCAGGTCAGAGACAGGCCAGCTGGGTACAGGGTGAATTCTAATTTATCCAAGTTAAACAGAAACAGTTGGGGATCCAGAGGATATAACACTGATCCTACTTGGGTTCAAACCTAGTCTCAGGCACTTACTAGCTGTGTGACTCTGTTTGCCTCAGTTTCCTCATATCCAAAATGAACTAGAGAAGGAAATAGCAAACTGCCCCAGTAGCTTTACTGAGAAAATCTGAATGGGGCCACAAGGAGTTGGACATGACTAAATCAATTCAACAGCAACAATAACAATGAAAAACAGAAGCAGAGACATAATCCAGAGGGATTAGACAAAGCTATTCTTTTGAGAGAGATGGAGAAAGAGACTTGGAAGAATTGAGAGATGAGCAAACAGGGAAGCAGGTGGAGTCAGTTGGGAAGCATTTACAAGTATTTGTTAGGAAGTCAGGCAACAAGCCAGGGACAGAGAGCATTGCCGAAGGAATCAAAGCTGAAACAAGGGAGACCATTCTGGTCAAAATACAAAACCCAAGGTCAACATTAGATTGGGTCAAAGTGGTCTGGTGAATTGTGTGGACAAGGTTTTAACTGCCTCCACCTCATGTAAAAGCAGCTTTGTTTTTAATTTAATATTTTATTTTTCCTCAATTACATGTAAAAAAACAATTTTAAACATTCATTTTTAAAATTGAATTCTCTCCCTCCCTCCCCACACCCCTCATTGAGAAGGCAAGCAATTTGATATAAGTTATACATGTGTAACCATGCGAAACATATTTCCATAATAGTTATGTTGTAAAAGAAAACATGACCAAAATAAAAAAGAAAGGAAAAATAAAGTAAAAAAGTATGCTTCAATGTGTATTCTGATTCCATCAGTTCTTTCTCTGGGGATGGATAGCATTTTTCATGATAAGTTTTTCAACATAGTCTTGGATCATTGTATTGCTTAGCATAGCTAAGTTATTCACAGTTGACCATCTTACAGTATTGCTGTTACTATGCACAATGTTCTACTGGTTCTACTCATTTCACTTTGCATCAGTTCATGTAAGTCTCTCCAGGTTTTTCTGAGAGCATCTAGCTC
This sequence comes from Potorous gilbertii, assembly GCA_028658325.1. Classification (NCBI taxonomy): domain Eukaryota; kingdom Metazoa; phylum Chordata; class Mammalia; order Diprotodontia; family Potoroidae; genus Potorous; species Potorous gilbertii. Next base: position 582,130,029 of record CM053770.1, on the reverse strand, counting down.
ATCATTTCTTATAACATAATAGTATTCCATCACAATCATATGCCACAAATTGTTCAGTCATTCCCCTATTGATGGGCATCCCCTCAGTTTCCAATTCTTTGTCACCAGAAAAGAGCTGCTATAAATATTTGGGCGTAGTTCCAAATTGTTCTATATAATAATCAAACCAGTTCACAACTCCACCAACAGTGCATTAGTGTCTCAATTTTACCACATTCCATCCAACATATATTATTTTCCTTTTCTGTCCTTTTAGCCAATCTAATAGTTATAAGGTAGCATCTCAGAGTTGTTTTAATTTTCATTTACCCAATCAACAGTGATTTAAAGCATTTTTACACATGACCATAGATAGCTTTGATTGATTCTTCTGAAAACTGACTTCATTTTTTTATCATTTGACAATTGGGAAATGACTCTTCTTTTTATAAATTTGACTCATTATATATTTGAGAGATGAGGCCTTTATCAGAGAAACTTGCTTCAAAAATTCTTTCACAGTTATGATTGCTAACTGTATTTCCTTCCATCCTATTTCCCCCCTGTTTATTCCATTGTCTCTCCTTTCACCCTGTCCCTCCGCAAAAGAGTTTTGCTTCTATTGCCTCCCCCAATACACCCCACTTCTATGAATACTCCCCCCCTTCTCTTATCTCCTTCTCTTCCTACTTTCCTGTAAGGTAAATTAGATTTCTGTTCCCAATGGAATGTGCATGTTATTCTCTCTTTGAACCAATTCTGATGAGAATAAAGTTAAAGCATTCCTCACCACCTCCCCCATCTTCCCTTTCACTGTAACAGCTCTTTCTTGCCTTTTTCATATGAGATAATTTACCTCATTCTACCTCTCCCTTTCCCTTTCTCCCAGGGCATTCCTCTTACTCACCACTTAGTTTTATTTTTAAAGATATCACCCCATCACCTGTGACTTCTGTCTATATACTCCTTCTAACTGTCCTAATAATGAAAAAGTTCTTATGAGTTACAAGTATCATTTTCCCATGTAGAGAACCGTTTAATCTCATTAAATCTCTTATGATTTTCCTGTTTTCCTTTTTATGTTGCTCTTGAGTCTTGTATTTGGAAGTTAAATTTTCTATTCAACTCTGATCTTTACATCAGGAATGCTTGAAAGTCCTCTATTTCATCGAATATCCATTCTCCTCCAGCCCCCGAAGGATAATACTCAGGTTTGCTTGGTAAGTGATTTTTGTTTTTAATCCTAGCACCTTTGCCCTCTAGAATATCATATTCCAAGCCCTCATATAGAAGCTACTAAATTTTGTGTCATTATAATTGTGACTCCATGATACTTAAATTGTTTCTTTCTGGCTGCTTGCAATATTTTCTCCTTGACCAGGGGACTCTGGAATTTGGCTACCATATTCCTAGGAGTTTTCCTTTTGGGATATCTTTCAAAAAGTGATCAGCTGGATTCTTTCAATTTCTATTTTTCCCTCTAAAATATCAAGGCAGTTTCCTTTCTAAAATATCAGGGCAGTTTCCTTGATAATTTCCTGAAAGATGTAGTCTGGACTCTTTTTTTTTAAATCATGGTTTCAAAAAGTCCAATAGTTTGTAAACTATCTCTCCTGGATCTCTTTCCGAGGTCAGTTGTTTTTCTAATAAAATACTTCACATTGTCTTCTTTTTTTCATTCTTTTGGTTTTGTTTTATTGTTTTTTGCTGTCTCATAGAGTCCTTAGCTTCTACTTGCTCAACTCATTTAAGGGATTATTCTCCAGTGAAGTTTTGTGCTTCCTTTTCCAATTGGCCAATTCTATTTTTTTAATGAGTTCTTCTCTTCAGTGAATTTTTGGGTCTCTTTTTTCATTTGGGCAATTCTACTTTTCAGAGTATTCCTCCCCTCATTGGATTTTTTACCTCTTTTACCTTTGGCCTGTTCTGTTTTTTAAGGTGTTGTTTTCTTCAGTATTTTTTTGTGCCTCCTTTACCAAGCTATTGATTCATTTTTCATTATTTCTTGCATCACTCTCATTTATCTTCCCAATTTTTTCCTATACCTTTTCTTACTTGATTTTTAAAATCCATGTTGAGTTCTTCCATGGCCTAAGATGAATTCATATTTTTCTTGGAGGCTTTGGATGTAGGAATTTTGACTTTGCTGTCTTCTGAGTGTCTGTTTTGATCTTCCTTGTCATGATAGTAACTTTCTGTAGTTAGAATTTTTTCTGTTGTTTGCTCATTTTTCAAGCCTATTTCTTGACTTTTAACTCTTTGCTAAAGAAGGACTCTGCTTCCAGGGTGAAAGGCACACTGTCTCAAGCTTCAGGGGTTTTGTGCAGCTGTTTTCAGAGATACTTCTAGGAACCTGTAAGTTTTCAGCTTTTCCAAGGTGGTATGATCTAAGGAGAGGTGTACTTACCACTCATCTGGCCAATGCTCCAGTCTGTGAGTTACCACAAGCAATCTTTTCTGCCCTAGAAGTGTGATGAGGGTCCCTGTTCCACTGCAGTCACAAGTTCTGACATGTTAATGGTCCTCCTTGCCCTGGGACTGCCACCCAGGACTGTGACCTGGATCTGAGTATGTGCAAAGCAACAGAGTCTTGCTCCCAGTGCCAGCAAAGAGATCCCTGTAATCTCCTTCTGACCCCTTTATTGTCTGTCAGCTGACAGTTCCAGAAGCAGCCACTGAAAGTGCTGATTCATTCACTCCCAAGGCCTGCTCCTTGTTTTCTAAGACCAGGACTGTGCTGGGGTGGCCTATCTTGCAAGGCACTATACTCTCACCTGTTGTGACAGACCTTTCCTGCCAAACTTTTAAGTTGTCTTGGGCAACTGTTCCACCCCATCCCTTTGTGGGTTCTGTCACTCCAGAATTTGTTTTAGGGTATTATTTAAAGGTCTTTGGAGAGGTTTGGGAGAGAGCTCAGGAGATTCCCAGCCTTCTCTCCATCATCTTGGCTCAGCTCTTTTTTTTAAACACACGATGTGGTTATAACAACTGAGGAAGACAATGCATTTCTTTTTAACTTCATTCTATTTTGCAAAATAATAAAAATAATAAACACAGATTCTTACTAAACAATAAAAATAATATTGATCACATGAATTCCTATGCAACAAATTCAATCTCCTATATTAAAATATACATTCACAGAGCCAAACAAAAAATAATTTACAAGTTTTTCCTATTAAGTTCAAAACTTTTGTCAACATAAATCGTATGTAAAAATGTGGTGTTCTTGCCCTACGCATCTGGTTATTTGCTTGTTATGGAGCAGTCATCCATGACCCAGATTCAAGGAGAGGGTGAGAAGAGGTAAAGGAGAAACAAATGAACAATTTTTAACCTTGAAGGCAAAACAATTTTTAAATGTAATTGAATTCAATTAAACGTAAATAGATACAGCAGTTTCAAACTGGAACCATGGTTTTTCTCTACAAGATTGGTTAGTTAGTGCCAAAGTGTTGAGTCACTAAAATCATATGAACTGTATTCTATTACTTGAGGACCTTAGCAAGCTACATGAGGACATAAAGTGCCTCCACCAGAGGAACTGGGACTTCTGTTACCCTTCTTAAAATGAAACTTTTTAAAAATATTACAAAACTTTTAAAAAAATATTACAGAACCACTAAAGAGTGGATAGAGCAAAGTAGAATTAAAGTGTTATAACATGCCCCTCTTCAGGTCTTGCTTCCAATTCAATTCAACTCAACATGATAAACATTTATAAAATTTCAATCTCTAGGTTAAACATCCCCAGTTCTTTTGACTGATCTCATGTGGCATGATTTTGATTCTTCTCTCATTGCTAGTTCTAGCTTATCAATACCCTTAAAATGAATGGATCACAATATTCCAGGTGTAATCTGATCAAAGCAGAGATTAAAAAGACTATAAGTAATTAGATGGAACAACGGATAGAGCACTGGGTCTGAAGACAATAAGACCCAGTTCAAATTTGACCTCAGATACTATCTGTGTGACCCAGGGCTAGTCATTGAACCTCTGTCTCAGTTTTCTCATAGGTTAAATGCAGGTTATAATAGCAGTTATCTCCTAGGGTGATTGAGATGATCAAATAAGAGGTTTGTAAAAGCATTTAGCACAGTACCTGGCATCTAGTAGGCATTTTATAAATTCCTATTCTTTCCCTCCACTGTCCCCTCCTTAGTTCTGAATCTTACATCTCTCTATGTAGCCCAAGATGGCATCCTTTTTCTTGGCTAACTTATTGGGCTATTGACTTCTGTCCAAGATTTTCATTGAGCATATTTTAGAAGAAAGGAAAGGAGATATTTAGGCTGCAAATCTGTGATAAAGATCTTCCCTTCTCACACCCAAACTGCACAGGAAATTCTCATTCAATTTTTCAGCAAAGTTGATGTGACATATCAAAGACAAAGTCAGCATCTTTTCTTGTTCTGTATTAAGATGGTATTGAAGCAAGACTTTCAGGAGACATTCAAGAATCAGGAACTATTTAGGATCCTTTTCACACTCCTAATTATATATACCAGGAGCAAGCTCAGTTTTTAAAGTCTTACCAGCTAAGCATGTGGTCAGCAGCTTGAACAGAAAGAATAGGAGGCCCCCAAATCAAATAGGAACCAAATTTCTGGAAATCTGCATCCTTTTGACAAGAACCAAAAATGACTCGTCAGCTATATTTTAACACCAAAACCTTATCTTCACAGGACCCCAGAGATCTAGAAGCATAAGACAGTGGAAAGAATACTAACTCTAGTGACAGAGAAAACCGATTCAAAACTTTCCTCTTAAAATCACTACATTCATAACTCTGAATAGGTCACTCAACATTCCTGGGCTCAGTTTCTTCATATGTAAAAAGAAAGGTATTTGATAGTTCTGAATCTATGACCCTAGGACACATTCTGATTTAATTTCCCTTGCATAGGATTAGAATTTTATCATCTCCCTTCAAAAGCACTTAAGGCTACACCTTTCTTCTTACAAAAGAAAAGTAGGAAGTTACAAAATGCCACAATCATTGCCTATTACTATTCAAGCTATCTAAGGGGTGAAGGCTTGACATTGTATATAGTAATGACAGCCAGCTTTCTATAGCACTTTAAGGCTGAAAAAGCATGTTCATCAGAACAGTCCTGGAAGGTAATACAACCATCATTATTTTTCATATTTTAGAGATGTACTAATGAGAAGTAGGAATTAGCCAAAAGGGTTTAGGGGAGGTTTTTGATTACAGATGAGAATGGTTATAGTTGACCCCTATTTTGGCCTTTTCAAAATCTTGAGAGCTGAAATAAACAGTTTTTTTGAAGAGTGTACTTATTTTTTATAATATAGACATGTGATTTTATCAGTATGATACCACTCTCCATTAGAAACCATTCTGCACCTTATAGTCTTAGAGACTTGCCTGGGCCTGGGAGAGGTTAAGTGATTGGTCCATGATCACATTACCAATATGGGTCAAATGCAGGACTTTAACTCAGAACTTCCCAACTCCAGGTCTCCCCTGCTATCTGCCTCACCCTGGTTCTCTATACACTAAGTCTATTTTCATCCACTTTCTCTTTAGCCCTGTTCCAATAGAGAATCAGGGTGCATAGGAGTTTATCCTTAACTGTGCTCTTGACTCCCTCTAGTGCCTGGGAGTAAATCATCAACTCACCACCCTTGTGTCAACATGACATCAAAACACCTGATTGAAAAGAAGAAAAGACCCTGGCTACCATGAAGATTTTTTTGTCTGGGGCAACACCCATCATCTGGATATTTGCAAACATCTGGATGTTGGGCATCATGAAAACACAATCTGTGTTGCATCTAAGCAATCTATAAAATGTAACCCCCCTCAGTCCCAAAAGAATGTGTGGATTCCAAAATGCATTTTACCAAGGGTTTGAAAATGCTTCTCACAGATGAAACACAAAATGTTTTGATTAACGCTGTTTTAGTCACTTATTAATTTTTCTATAAAGTTTGATGAATTTATTCTTTTTTCTTCAATTTTAGTTGATAGGAGAATTACCTTTGGCTTACTGCATAAATCTATAAAACTACACTAGAGGATTTTTTTTTCATTTCAACTGGCAAAGGGCCCACACTTCTTCCCTCTTTCTCATTTCTCAAAGAAAACCTTTTCTCAGTTTCACTTCTGACTGCTGCAGTCTGTTGACATAATGTCAAAGCTGAGCTCAGATCTCACCACTGGAGTTGGAATTTCCAGAAATCATTTGCAGATGGGGGACAAAATGTAAACCAGGGATTGTAAAGTTCCAGTGACCCAACAAGTGGGGCTTGCATGGAGACCCTGGACTAGAGACAATTTGTAAGGCAGTACCCCCAAAGTGATTCTAGCAATGCCCTCAGAAGCCCCCCAAATATATCACATCTGAGTCACAGCAGTCTTATGTTCCATTATTGTTTGTCCCCTAGAAGCTTGTCAAGAATTGATGTAGATAGAGAGCCAACAGTCAAGCATATCCCTCTGTTCTTGCTGGGTGTTCCTAGGGAGTTTATGGGGCTGGGGTGTGTAAGCATATATACAATGTCTATATTGCAGGAGACTAATTCCATTCTGTGGAGCTGGTCTAGGCTAGAGAGCTGATTATGATGGCAAGAATTAGACTAAAGAAAAACACAGAATTAGAGAAGAATGAAGACCAGGCAGCCACCATAGGCAAATAAAAGCAAAAGCTAAGTGTGTTATATGAATTTCCATTTATTTTAAAATTGATGCAACAATATTCTCACATCACTTTCATGTGTATCTGTATATATGTGTTGTCTCTTCAGCTAGATAAACTCCCCAAGGGCAGAGAAGTGTCTGTTCCTCTATTCTCATTACACAGTGAGAACTTGGTTCTTATTGACTAAGGCTATGTCTCCAGAACACTTCAAAAACTGACTAAAAACTGGAATGGTAGTAAATTATTTCTTTTATATAATACACTTTGTTTTATTTATACAATAACCCTTTTTCAATGAATTGGCTAAATATAAACCAATTATTTCAAAATTGTATGGAAGAAATAGCCTGAGTGACCAAATGATGAACTGGCATTCTTTATTCCATTATCTCTATTTCCCAGTTCTATCCCACCACTAATTAGCCTCAGGGAACACATTCACGGTAGGAAAAGGGTAGTCATGGTAGAAGAATTTTCAAGGATGAAATCTCAATCCAGCTGTTCACACATCAGTTTCAATTTCTTCTTCAGTCCAAAACTAAACCAATATTCCCACCACTTCCTGATGGAGTCAACTCCCAGGCCCTAGCCAGAATGTTACTCCCAGGGCCCATCCCATAAGGATCGTACGCCATATTCTAGTGGAAATTTCCACACTCTTCAAAATTGGTATGACATACAAAGAAGTTTCTGTTTTCCTTACCAAAATCCTAATCTAGGATGTCACATCCAAAACGTAATACTCAGGAAATTGGGAATATAATTATTATAATGCATTTTTTTTGCTAATTTCTGTGTGCACCCAGGGGCAGGGGCTGGGGGGAAGGGAGAATAGGGTCAGGCCTGGAAGCAGGAAAGGGTTTTGTATTTTGTTTTTAACCCCAGTTAGTAAGAAAATTGAATTGCAGGGACCTCAGGGCTTGCAGTCTAGCAATGTTCTTAGAATACAACTTCACTTCAAATTAGATGCTATAGCCTCTTGGGACAGATTCCTTAATGTTTCAGTAATTTGAGATTTTTCTGACTTAGTTATGCCTTATGTTGATATAGATCTTAGTAGATGATATCTAAGGGTTGCTGTGGCAAGGAAAATTTTCAGATTAGTGATAATCTTCTCTAAATTTAGCTGAGCAAGTCCTCAGATAACAGTCATAATGCAATCTGTCACCAAGCCTATTATGAAAGTCTTTTCAGCTAGGTAGAACCTGATAGAGCTTGTGTTGAATCAAGTCAAGTTAACAAGCAATTATTAAGCACCTACTATATGCTAGGCACTGTGCTAAGTGCCGAGAATACAAAGAAAGGCAAAAATAGACCTTGGTCTCTCACTAATGGGGTAGACAATTCAGGCTCCCTTGTGCATTTTTAATACTGCTTCCTTGAGTGCTCACTCTGTATCTCTCTTTATTGCCCTTTAGATTACATGAAATTTTGATCCTTTGGAATTTGTGGTCTTCCATAAGATAGCCATATAATATCACTAGAAGATGGTGCTAAAAAGTTGGTGATTTATGTTAAGAAACAAGACAAGATCATTGGAAGAACTACACCATTTCCCAAATATAACACAGTCTAATATCATCTTTCCATTGAATGTTGAATCCAAATATCTATCCACAGTAACTGTCTATGATCAAAACTGCACACGCTGATGGACTAACTCAATGGTTTGCTCACTCTGATGCAGGTAATAATGTGAACAATTAGCCTCCTTCATCTGTCTGATTTTTCCTATGTGAATTGTTAGTCCTATCGCCTTTAAAATGGTTGTATGTCTCATTGAGGAAGGCCTGTGGTTCTCTGGGACTTGATGTAATCAGTAAAATGACATCTGAAAGCAGTAGTATTTGAAGCACCTCATTATCGATCAGGAACCCCCTTTCCATTTGAACTCTGTGCCAGATGTTTTCCTTAATAATGGTGAACTCCCTTGGTGATCAAATATCTCCTTGTTTTATAACTTCCTTGTGACTGACAATCACAGGATGGTTAAGTAAAATTACCATGATGACTGCATCTCCAAAGAATATTGTATAATCTTGCCCGTGGGATACATATTCCTAGGGGAGAGTCTTTGAGATCATATTTTGAACTACTGAGTTAAATCCTTTTTTAAAAATGTTTTTATGATCAACTGTAGACAAGCACAAAGCTCAAGTTCTATCACCAACCATAGACACAATCACAAAGGTAGGAATCTGGAACAGGGAATTGAGTTAGAGGGTAACCCCTCAAAGTAGCTCTATCTAGAGGGATTTATTCCGTTTTCCCCTTCTCTTTCATTTGTATGAGAGAAACAAATGATCCTTAGACTGCAAAAAATGTCAAGGCCCAGGATAACTTTGATTAAGTTATAAAGGCCTCACCTAACTTCGATAAAGTTTCTTTGTTAGAGTTGCTACCCCTTCCCACCACTACCTCAACTTCCAATAGTTTTGTGGGCAAATAAGTTATATAAAGAAGTCAAGGAGAAGTTCCAAAGACTTTTGATAGAGGATTGGCCAATGGGATGCCAGTCCTCAGAACAGGGAGTAGTGGTGTGACAGAGTCAAAATAGACTTGGCAGCTGCTTATAGTGACTGGTTGTTATCCCCAGGGTATCAGAGAATGTCAGGACATTCTCCTGATGCTGGTATGGAATAGAGTAGACCAAATTTGAGACTGGCTCTTGGTGTTTGAGAGACAATATGCTGGAACAATCATAAACACAAGAGTGTGCAAATAGCAGGACCTTGAGTCATTAGTCAATAGTTTATGAATCAATGTATACATGTCAATGAGCATTTATGCCTACTATATACCAGGCTGTGATGAGTGTGAGAATACAAAAAAAAGGCCAAAAATAGTCTATGGTCTCAAGGAGCTCAAGGGAGAGAGAACATAGAAACAACCAAATAAATTTGAGATCCTGACAGAGGGAAGGCACTAGCATTAAGGAGGATGGGGAAAAGCTTCTTGCAGAAAGTGAGACAATGTGTGTGTGAAAAGACTGTGAGGTAGTGTCCATGTGTGATAGAATATTACAGCGGTGGTTTAGAAAGTCCCTAAGTATAGAGTGAAGACCAGAGCAACATTCCAGAGGTTAACACTGCCTGCCTATATATAAGCAATAGCGCCAGTGTCCATGGAGTAATATCAGTGCTTTGAGGAGTCTGATGACCGTGGTCTACGTGATATCTGATCAACAGAGGTCCGAGCCCCAGAAGTCTCTGCAGAGAAAGAGAGAGAACTGACAGGGAGGGCAGCAAGGGTGGATAAAGAAACTGAAGTTTGGTGAATGATAGAGCTTGAGAGCAGGTAAATGTAGGTCTGCATCAGACTTGAAGTTTTATGCTCTAAGGAAGCAGGGAATAATCTGTCTTAATCACTCTGCCTGGTACCTGGCAAAGGGCCATTCACAGATGGCTAGTTTATATATGCTTTATAGGGAGAAAGATGAGGATGCAGATGGTTCTTGCCAAAAAGAGGTTCAACCTTCAAATAAGAAATCCCCAGAGACAGAAAGGGAGGCATAGGGACATGGGTCATGCATGCAGTGCCCATTCTTTGAAGCTCGCCCGAAATGCCATCTTACCAGAGAGGTTGACTTTGATACCCACAATCAATAAAGATCTTTCCCACTTTGGGCCTCATATGGCACTTTGTAACTCTCTTTATGTACTTATTATGAATGATTTCATCATATATAAGTACTTTCTAGCAATCTGACCTGGAGAAAATAGCTTTACCTCTGTCTGCCTTAGTTGTCCTCATCTATAGGTTGTAGATAGCAACAGCACCTACCTCCCAAGGTTTGTTGTGAGCATCAGAGAGATAATGTGTTTGAAATTATTTAGTTCAGTGACTGGCATAGTAAGCACTACATAAATACTTATGCCCTCCCTGCTCCCAACCTTGTACTAAACTAGCAAAACTTCAAATGTGTATCCAGTAATGGACTGGATAGCCATTATCTGAAGACCAGATAAATTTATAGAGGCTCATAAGCAGTTTTTCAACAAAGCAATGAATTTTTTGACCACAGCAACTCATGAAAACTATCCCCTGCAGATAGGGAGTTTTCTGAATGTGGTCATGTTGTGTCCTTTCCCCTCTCTCTTTTCCCTTTCTCATCACTGTACCCTTGTTGTATCTTCTCTATCAGTATCCCTGCCTTCCAGGACAAGAGAACAAGAGTGATTCAGTTATATACTGGCTTTGATCCTGAAAGTCACTCTGCTACATTAAACACTACTGACTACCCTATTGTCTGGCACATTCTCTCCCAACTGGATGACTTCAGGAGGAAGTGTGCCTGAGCCCCAACTCAGGAAATCCATTCTCCCTAGAAGTCATCTCCACCATGCATGTATCCTCCATCTTCCCCCTACCCCACTACTTCCTATTTCTTAATCTGTGAACTCTAATCAAATCAACACTACTGTGGATTCTGGAAAGAGCATACCAGTGGACTCCCCTATGACTCTGCTCACCGGCTATTTGCTATGAATATTTATTAGAATAATATCAACACTGCAAAAAACAAGCAAAAACTTTGAAAACTATAAAAAACAATGATCAATTTAATGATCATTAAAGATTCCAAAGGACCCATGAGCTCTATTTCAAAATCCTGACTGAATTAAAGTATAGGATGAGACACATAAACTTTTATATCCAAATCATGAAAGGAATTTGTTTTACTTAACTATGCATATTTGTTTGAAGATTTTTATTGGGTTCCTCCATTGAGACAGGGTGGGAGGGGGAAAAGAACCGACTTCTGTTGATTTTTTTTTAAATAGAGAACTGAAGGGAGGGTTATAGATGTGAAATGTTGCATGCACTTTCAGATGAGATCGCAGTATTATTCATTTGACTTCATTGTTTTACTGGGTTATAAGAGACCTTTCACAAAGTGGGAGTAATCTATTAGTGTAATATAATGTTTGTAATGTAAAAAAGCAAGATGCATTGATAGTTTTTTAATGTAAACTCTGAGGTCAGATGCAGTCTTCCTTTTATATTTTTATCTCCAGCTCTTAGTACAATGCCTTGTATGAAGTAAACACTAAAGAAAGGTGCATTCGTTCATGGGCTTGGGGAAGAGAGGGAATAATCATTTATTAAGCACCTACAATGTGCCAGAAATTAAGCTAAATGCTTTAGAAATATTACCTCATTTTATCCTCACAAAAACCCTAAGAGGAAAGCACTGTTATTATTGCCAGTTAACAGTTGAGGATGCTAAAGTGGGCAAAGGTTAAGCCCAGGGCTATGCAGCGATTAAGTTTCTGAGGTTGGATTTGAACTCAGGTCTTCCTGACTCTAACCAAGACCAGCAATCTGTCCACGGCATCATTCCTCATCCACTCACTTATATATTCATCTATTTTTGTGTTAGGGATTACAATCTGCATTTCTAGCTAGAGTACACACACTGGTAAAATCCTAGATTCTTGGAGTTTAATACTTAGAGTTTAATTGAAAGTTGGTTTCTGTTTTTTTCTTTTTGTAAATGTGTAAAATCCCCCTCCTGCACTGTACACAGCACCGTGAAAGCAGGGGCCATGTCTTATCTAAGCTTGCATCTCCTCTCAGGAAGCAATTCCTACTAGAGGGACTATGTTATATTGGAAGGTATGATGAATTTGAAGTCAAAGGTTAAAGTAGAAGTACTCCACTACTACTTACTACTTACATGACTTTGGTCAAGTCTCTTCACCTTTCTGATTCATTTTTCTCATCTGTAAAATGAGTAGGATGGTAGACTAGATGGCCTCCAAGATCCTTTCTGGCTCTAAATCTATGATTCTCTGATCCTAAGTTTTCTCTGAGTTAAAACTGGACTCATTGGGAGCAAGACCAAAAGCTAGAGCAATGTGCTCCTTATACCAAAGAAATCATGATAAAAAGAACGCCAGATGTGCACTCATGGAGAAAAGAGAAGCTTAGCTGGAAAACCTGAAAGGGGGAGGAGGATGATCTGAAAAACACCCATTTCCTCCAAGTGTCAAACTTGCTGTTTGGTTCCACACTCCATAGAAACGTCATGACACAAAGTAATAACATTTGGCTTTTATAATCTTCACAGCTCTTTATAAATTCTTAGAAATTAATCCTGACAGCTCCCCTGTGAAGGATAATGGAAAGAAGCCAGCATGGATGTGTATGTGTGTGGTGCATATATAGTAACATAGAGGCATGCCTAAGGGGTGTGCCAAGCATGCTAGCAAACCCTGAAGAGTGTTCTACTATTGATCCTCCCTCCCTCTCTGGGGAAGTAAGTGGTATGGATATCATGTCTCTGGGTATGCTAGAACACCCAGTGTAGCCTCTATGCCTGCCATTAAGACACGTATAAGCATATGTGTATATGAATGCATGGATGTATGGATGTATGTGAGGGTTGGACCTTTCATAATAATGTCTAGCATTTATATAGTGCTTTATTTGCAAACACTTTACATCTATTTTCTCAGTTGATTCTCACTACAACACTACCACATAGGTATATTTTACAGATAAGGAAATTGAGGCAGACAGAGGTTAAGTGACTTGTCCAAGGTCACACAGCTAGTTAAGTGACTGAAGCAGGATTTAAATTCAGGTGTTCCGAACTCTAAATCCAACATTCTATGCACCATGACATCTAGTTGTCTCAATTAGACTTGTCCCTTATCTTGGAATAAAGGCTCCAAACTATGGGGGCACTACTAAAAATATCCCAAAAAGGTACAAAAATTCAATGGTGAGCAAGTTTACTATATCCTAATCATAAGCAACTTGTCATCTGTATAGCACTTCCAAGTTAATGAAATACTGTCCTCATAGTTGATCCATCAGAAAGTATTTGTTAAGCAACTACTATGTGTCAACTACTAAGGATACAAAAATATTAAATAACTCCTTCCCTCAAGGAATTTACAAGCTGAGGGATGGGGAGAGAAGGTAGAGATATAATAATACATATATAGATATACAGAAAATAGATACAAAATAAATAACTACTGGTGTGGGAGGCATTATTATGCCTCTTTATAGATGAGGGAGCATAGTCCCAAAGATGTTAAGTGACTTGCCCAGGACTGCACAGATGGTATCTGGCAAAGCCAAGACTTCATCATGGGTCCTGTGATTCCAAGTTCAATATTCTTTGTACTATCCCATATTTCCAACATAGAAAAAGACATTCCTTGGAAAAGTATAAAGTCCATAAACTCACAGCAATAAATATCAAGCTCTCATAATTATTCTTGCAAATCATATGAGTGAATTAAAGTCAAACAAAGGCAAATCTAATAAAATAAAACTATAGTCAGGAATTTTAATTTAAGATGATAATCTAAAGAAGAGTTATGAAATTAAATAGCCCATTTTAATTATATATTCCAGAAAACCTCTTTCTCCCATTTCATCCATTTTCCAAATGTTCCTCACTGTTAATAATTTAATCTTAATTTAGGACTATAGACTTTAGGGAGCAATCTTCCTATTAACAAACCATTCTCAGTGGTTCTTCACATAAGACAAAGTCAAATAGTCCCTGTTCTTTCAAGAAGGAAGCTAATGACTCTCTGAAGCCTTGATTCATCTTAAAAAGCCTACCTCTAATAATTTATTTTAATAAGCCAACTCATTGGAACTCTCTTCAAAGTCAGAGGTGGCTCCCCTTTAGGAAAGGTACTCACTGAGGTACCAAATCCCAAAGTAGCGCCCTATGTTGCTCCTGCTCCTCTCCTTCTGCCCATCACAGCTGGCTCCGTTTCCATCAGCAAGTTAGGGGATTGGAAGATGGAAGGGACCTGGAAGATCATCAAGCCCAACCCCCTCTTTTTTATAGATGTGGAAACTGAGGCCTATATGCGAAAAGTGAGTTCCCCAAAGTAACACAAGTTTAAAATAATAGAACCCAGGTCTGCCTTTTGACATCAAAGTCATTGGTATCAAAACAAAGCTCTTTACCTACCCTCCCTGTGCATACTCTCTTCCATAAGAGTGTCCTGGGAAATGTGGGAGGGGAGGGAAGAGGAGAGGAGGGGAGGGAAGAGAGGGGAGGAGAATAAAGAAATCTACATACGATGCACATTTAAGCTTAATCTGTATTACTAACATTGTTCCATCACTTTCTTAAGCCTAGACAATTAACAAAGTGAGAAATTCAGCTCTGATTTGTAGTATTTGCCTATATCTGAGGTATAAATGCTCACACTGAAAATGTAATAGTCATTTCTCCCAAGCTGGTTTGAGAACACACATCATACTCATTGACCCAGTTTACTGAACATCTCTCTATTTTATCTCAGGATAAAGACAGAAAGGAAAGTCCTGTACATACCAAAAATTTTGTAGCAATATTTTTTGTGGTTGAAAAAATTGGAAACAAACTGGGTGTGTATCATTTGTAGATCATCAGATCATGGATCTCCATCTGAAAAGGAACTCAGAGACCATCTAATCCAGTCCCTTCCTTTTTCAGGTGAGGACATTGCAAACCAATGAGGTTATGACTTGCCAAAGACAGGATCTGAACCCTTCTCTGAATCTATCTCTAACTCTAGAGGTTATCCTTTTCCACTGCACCACAGCTTAATAAATTATGTTTTGCTAATGAATTGCATAGAAATTCAGGAAAACATGATAGAGAGTGTGATGCAGAGAGAAGCGACGTGACCCTGAGCAAGATACAACTTCTCTGAACCTTAATTTCCTTATCTGTGAAATAGGAATAATAATATTACCCAACCTTGCAGAGTCAATTCAATGATCAGAAAAGATAATCCTGTAGAGCACTTTGCAAACCTCGAAGTACTATAGAAATGCTAGTTGCCTACAGTCAGCACAGCCAGGATAGCAAAGTGTACAATAATCGCAGGAATGTACATGAAAATACTTCAAGGCAGTCAAACTCAGACTAATTTCCAATGACAAATCTTAGTCCCAAAGACTATGATGAAACACACTGTCCACATCTCAATAGAAATGTTGAGTCTCTCGGATGGGAATGCTACATGTGCTGTCAAGATGAAGTTGTTCAGTTTGCTTAACTGTTTTTCTCTATTATAAGGGACAGTTCCATATGACTGGAAAGTACTCTGTTCAATAACTATGCTTGGAAAACAGAAAGCGTTAAATAAACTTTTAAAGATAAATAGCCAAGTAGTCAAAAAATGGAGAGTATTTCAGAAGCAAGCAAGAAAGCAAGAAAAAGAGAAGGAGGAAGGGTAAGAGGGAGGAAAGGAGTGAGGAAGGAAGGAAGGAAGGAAGGAGTAATAAGGAAGGCTTACGAGAAATACCAAGTGTAGCTAAGAGACCAAGAAGACAAAGAACTGGGTGACTGAAATTAGCCTTTAACTGGCACAATTTACCATACAAAGCACTTTCTCCTCCATTATCATAAGATTCTAAAACAACCCTAAGAGATAAGTAGAATAGTTTTTATTCCCATTTTAACATCTGAGAAAATTGACCGATAGACAGGTTTAAAAAAAACTAGCACAAAGTTAGTCACAAAGCCACAACTGGAGCCCAGGCGTGACACCAAGCCCAGTTCTCTTTCTACTACATCATATGACCTCCCTCAACGAACACAACAACAGTAATAACAATGGCTTACTTTTAAATAAGACTTTTAAGGTTTATAAAATACTTGGCATGTGCTTGCACTGCCCTTGTAACAATTCTGTGAGGCAGGTTTTACAGATATTGGCATCCCCACTTTAGAGAAGACAAGACAGACTCAGAGAACTCAAATGACTTGCCCAGTGTCATGTGGCTAGTAAATGACAGAGTCAGTTTCAAACTCAAGTCTTCAGGGCTAAATCTAGTGTAATTTCTCACATATAAAATTCTCTCTTTGGTATTGTTTTGTGTTGTGCTGTGTTGTGTTAAGGTTTCATTGTGTTGCATTGCATCAAGTCAAATTGCATTGTATATTATCAAATCTTATTCAGAAATCAATGAGCTGAAAAGACTATAGTGTAAAGAAGGTAGAAATAGCATTGATTTAAACTTAACTAACGCTTTCCTCTTGTAGCATTGATTTTCCGTTTCTTTCTTTCTTTCTCTCTTTCTTTCTTTCTCTCTTTCTTTCTCTCTTTAATTGAGTCTCCCCCATCTTGTCCAGGCTGAAAGCATAGCAGCCACTCACAGACCAAATGTTCCTGCTGATTGACACAAAAGCTTTGACCTGCTCCATTTTTCCAACGTGAGCCCCTCCTTGGAGGAGATCCCCCTCCCTGAGCCTGGTAGCTCTCTCATTCTTAGGGGCTCAATATGTTCCTGCTAGATTTACTGGTGACTCCAATTAGTTAGCCCTACTGCATCTCACAACTTCCAAACTCAAGTGATTTGTCATATTCAGTTTTATCAGTAGCAGGAGACTCAGGCAAGCACAACGAAGGCTATATAGCATTGGTTTCATTCATTCAATCAATTATTCAACAAATATCTGATTGATTGTGTATCTATTATACAAGGTGAGAATACAAAGATCTTTAGACACAGGTCTTGCTTTCAATGAACTTACAATCTAAGACCAAACAAATTACTGTGCGTTGGCTCCTCTCCTTAGCTGGCATTTTCCCAACTGCAAGGGATGGAGAAAGCTATCATTCCATCCTGTTTCTTCCACTTATCTCCTGACCCAACCTGTCCCTGGCTGCCTGAATGGAGGAGAATACCATTCCAACAGCTCTACCACTGGTTCTCTAGCCTGAGATGACTACACACTTATAGGATTCCACCCTGAAGCAATGCTCCTAGGAACGTTAATAACCTACCTGAATTTATTCCTCCAGTCATACCTTTCCCATTCCAGTGATTTATGAACCCTTGGATATCATTATTCAAACCCTAGTTTCCATCCTCCACTGCCTGCTCTCCCTTATTTCTATTCCACCAACCCAACTCTAACCCCAGAGCCTTTCTGTAAAGTAATTCAATCCTTCCACTATATTCTCTGGAATGCTGGCTGAAAAGGTAACAAGTTTACTTTCATCTTAAATCTTTTACTTTCCCACTCCTTTCATTTTCTGGCTCCCATTGAGACCCAGCTCCCCACTTGTGACACAGTCTCCCTGGACACCCTTTGTACTTTCACTCATTCTCTCTAATTTACTGGTCAAGTTAGAATGTTCTCTGCTTAGCGTTACTACTATAAAGCTCATCCTCCACCACCATCACTCAGTAACCTCTCCTTTGAGCTCTACTTAATCTTTATCTACCAACCAAAATTCTTGTAGCTGCTCTCTATGGACATACAGGACACTCCTTTTCTTTCCTCAATAGGTTCAGGGTCTAGTTCACTGTCTTTCTCTTCTCCTCAACTTCTTTTCTCATACTAGGGGACTTGAACATACATAATGATATTTCTTCAAACACCCCAACCTTCTAATTACTCAAATGAATCATTTCGCATGACCTATTCCTCCATTCCAACTCACCCCATACAAGATGGTCTTACTCTTGACCTTGCCATCCCCCACAAGTATACCACTTGCATGTTCATGAACTCTGAGATTCCTCTCTTAAATAATCTTTTGTCTCTCCACTTCTCTTTCTACCTGGGAACCTCAAATCCTGCTCTTTGCCTTCACCATACCTCTAATTTGTCAACCCATGTGAAACCAAGCCCTATACTACCTACACTCTTCTCCCTTCCCCATCTTGACCCCTTGGAAAACACTGGCCTCTTATCTTGTAGCCAAAGTTTTCCTAACAAATCTTAACCTCAGATCATTCCCACCATCCACTGCTTTTGCTCCAATTAATGTGCTGTTAAAAAAAAGCTGGAGTAAATCATGAAACCACATTGACTCTGTCCATTACAAATTTATTTTACATAATCTCAATCGGACCCTCACTGCCACAAAGCAATATTTTATACCTCCCTAATTATTCCACTCACCACAATGGTTTTCCTAACCTATTTCATCCCTCCTCAAACTGCCCATAGGTATCGCTCCACTCACCCTTTCAATTGAGAACTTTACCTCCTATTTCACTGGAAAAATCATGAGAGAACTCCTTCTTCTCCTCTATTCCTTATCTCACATCACTTCCTCTATCTCTTCCTTCACCGCTGTCTCACATGAAGAAGAGGTCCTTCTCTTTGTCTAGGTAAACCCCTGTTTAGGTATCCTTGATACTATTCTCTATTGTCATCTCCAGCAAATTGTTCCCTCAATTGTCCCCATTCTCTTACTACTCTTCAGTCTCTCCCAGTCTACTGGCTGCTCCTTTTCTGTCTACAGACATGCCTATGTATACCCTATCCCCCCAAAAGAGCCCTATCATTCCATATCTCTCCTCTTTTTTGTGGCTAAACTCCTTGAGAATGAAGCCTACAATAGGTGTCTCTACTTCATTTCTTCCCACTTTCTTAACTTTCTACAGTCTGACTTCCAACCTTCCTGTTCAAATGAAACTGTTTTCTCTAAAGTTACTAACAATTTCTTAATTGACAAATGTAATGGTCTTTTCTCAATTCTCACTCTTGACTCCTCTGCAGCCTTTGATATTGTCAATCATCTTCTCCTTGATGCTCATTTCTCCTTTGATCTTCATGATATTGCTCTATCCTGGTTCTCCTCCCACTTCTCTGAGTATTCCTCCTCAGCCTCCTGTGTGTAATTTCATCAAGATCACACCTGTTAAATAGACATCCTCAAGGGATTGTCCTGAGATTTTTTTATTTTCTGACTCTATGATATCTCACTTGGTGATCTTGTTAGCTCCACTGGATTCAATTATCACCTTTATGTTGATGATTCTCATATTTACTCATCCAGTCCTAACCTCTCTCCTGACTTCCATCCTTGCAACTCCAACTGCCTCTTTGGCATCTCAAACAAAATGTCCCATACACACCTTAAGTTCAACATGTCCAAAACCAAATTGATTATCCTTTCCCACAAACACCCCCCCCCCAATCTAAAGTTCCTTATTGCTGTCGAGGGTACCACTATTCTCTCTGGACCTGAGATGGCATTGATATAGGAAACAACTACTGAGTAAGTATCCTTTACTATCGCAAATGAATCACTGTTCTTTAACTTAGAGTTTTAGAGTGCTGCCTAAGGAGACTGAGAGGTGAAATAATTTACCAACATTCACATAGCCAAAATGTCAAAGGCAAGATTGAACCAAGTTCTTATGTCCAAAGGGCTATAAGACTGTGCATACCCTTTGACCTAGCAATACCACTACTAGATCTACATCCCAAAGAGATCAAAGAAAAAGGAAAAGGATCTATATGTACAAAAATATTTATAGGAGGTCTCTGTGTAGTGACAAATTAGACATTGAAAGGATATCCATCAATTAGGGAATGGTTAATTAAGCTGTAGTATATGATTGTAATGGAAAACTACTGTGCTATAAGAAATAATAAGCAGGATGATTTCACAAAAACATGGGAAGATTTATATGAACTGATGCAAAGTGAAGTAAGAAGAACCAAGAGAACATTTACGTAGTAACAGCAATTCATATGATCAACTGTGAATTACCTAACTATTCTCAGCAATACAGTGATCCAAAGGACTCATGATGAAAAACACTCTCCACCTCCAGAGAAAGAAATGATGGATTCTGAATGCAAAGTGAAGCATCTTCTTTTACTTTATTATTCTTGTGTTTTTTGGTCTGCATTTTCTTTTGCAACATGACCAACATGGAAATGTTTTGCATGACTACATATTATTATCTATATCAAATTTCTTGCCTTCTCAAGGAGGGGCCGAAGAGGAAGGGAGGAAGAAAATGTGTAGCTCAGCTTTTTAAATGAATGTTAAACATTTTTTACATATATTTGAGAAAAAATAAAATAAAAATTAAATGTTTAAAAAAAAAGACAAATCAGTTCTCCCTTACTCCAAGGCCACCCCTTTACCCACTCCTCAAACTATTTTTCCTCTTTACAGTTAAAACTGTCCAAAAGTCCAAAAGTAGAATGGGATGCCTCGGGAGTTGGAAGATTCCCCCTCATGGTTAGGTTTTCAAATAAAGGCTGGGGTTATTGAAGAGAGCAGTCGTTTTCATCTACGGAAAGGTCTAGGTGGTCTCTGATGGCTCTTCTAGCTCTGAGCTTCTGAAATAAACCACCTCACTTCTGTCTACACATTCTTCCTAGATTATCATCCTAATGCAAATGAATCTACCTCAGAATGACTTACTATATTCATGCACTATGGCATTTCAAAAGATACAATTTCTAGGTAATTTAATCATTTTATTAATAACTCCAGCATTTAAATAAAAGGATGGTCATCTGACTGTCTCTCTCTTAAACCAAAGACCATTATGGTTGTGAACTCATGGTTTATCTAACAATTAGAAGAAGAGGGGTGTTCCCAAAGGTGGCAATCAACTCTGATTGGTTAACAATTAATGAGAGAATGAATATTACAATGAGAAGCTGTACCTATTCAAAAGAACTTTGATTATATAATTTTCTTCTAAGCTGTCCCTAGCTTTGGGCAATCTATTCAGAGAATTTATCCCCACTCAAACCTGAGTAGAACACAGTGGCTTCCACACCAGAGATGAGTCTGAACAAAACTGTTAAGAAAATTAGTCCAATCTCATTGTCGGTAATGTCCTTCAAAAGACTAAATTTTTGAAATCAAGACTTCAGAAAAAAGGATGAACTCTGGATCTCCCCAAATCATTGGTTATTAATAATCATTTCTCTCAGCATCACATCATACTCTCCTTGGAATATTTCAACCGTTTTTGCAGCCTGCAATAGTTTTTCACCCCATTTGGACTTCCTTAAATTGCATACCATAACCATGATCCACATCTTCTAAACTAAGGCTAAATTTCAATTGCTTGGTCAAATTCTCAACCCCCTCCTAACTACTAAAAATTGTTACCTGAGTCCAATTTTTCTTACTTGGAACAGTTTTTTTTGTCCTGTAAAACCCTTTCAACAGTAACAACAACAACAAAAATGTTGTAGACCCCAGGGTAATTTAATCTATGACTCATAATATCCTTTTAGATTTGTTCCAACTACAACAATGATAACTTCTGTCAAAAAATCACGAAATCATATACTTAGAGAATCCCAGAGATTCAAGTAAAAAACTCCTTGAAATAATAAACAACTTTGGCAAAGTTGCAAATCTTCTGCATTTCTATATATTACTACAAAGCTCAACAGCAAGAGATAGAAAGAGAAATCTCATTTAAAGCTATGGTGGACACTATAAAATATTTGGGAGTCTACCTGCCAAAACAAATCCAGGGACTATATGAACAAAATTACAAGACACTTTTTGCACAAATCAAGTCAGATCCAAGTAAGTGGAAAAATATTAGTTACTTGTGGGTAGACTGAGCCAATCTAGTAAAAATGACAATTCTACCTAAATTAACTTACTTATTTAGTGTCATACCAGTCAAACTATCAGATAATTATCTTATAGAGCTGGAAAAAAAAATAATATCAAAATTCATCTGAAAGAACAAAAGGTCCAGAATATCAAGGGAACTAATGAAAAGAAATGCTAGGGAAGGTGGCCTTGCTCTACCAGATCTCAAATTGTATTATAAAGCAGCAAGTATCAAAATCACTTGGTACTGGCTAAGAAACAGAAGGGTAGACAAGTAGAATATGCTAGGTACTCAAGACACAGAAGGCAACAAATATATCAATCTACTGTTTGATAAATCCAAGGACCCCAGCTTCTGGATAAGAACTCACTGTTTAACAAAAATTGCTGGGAAAATTGGAAAACAGTGTGGTGGAACCTAGGCATAGACCAATGCCTGACACTGTACGCAAGAATAAAGTCCAAATGGGTACATGAACTACGTATAAAGATTGAATAAATAAATATTTGCATAAACAAATTAGTGGCGCAAGGAAGAGTGTGCTTATCAGATTTATGGAGAAGGGAAGAATTTTTGACTAAACAAGAGAAAGAAAGCATTATGAAGTGCAAAATGGATAATTTTGATTACATTAAACTGAAAAGTTTTTGCACAACCAAACCCAGTGCAACCAAGATTAGGAAGGAAGCAGAAAACTGGGAAAGAATTTTTGCAATTAGTGTCTGTAATAAAGGCCTCATTTCTAAAATATATAGAGAACTGAATCAAATGTACAAGAATACAAGTCACACCCCAATTGATAAATGGTCAAAGGATATAAACAGGGAATTTTCAGAGGAAGAAATTAAAGCTATCTATAGTCATATGAAAAAATTCTCTAAATCACTATTGATTAGAGAGATGCAAATCAAAACAACTCTGAGATACTATAAAAATGGAAAAGGGTCTCACATGTACAAAAACATTTGTAGCAGCGCTCTTTGTTGTAGATAAAAACTGGAAATCAAGGGGATGTCCATCAATTGAGGAATGGCTGAATAAATTATGGTATATGAATGTAATGAAATACTATTTTATTATAAGAAATGATGAACAGGAAGATTTCAGAGAGGCCAGGAAAGACTTATAGGATCTGATGCTGAGTGAAAGGAGCAGAACCAGGACAATTTTGTACATAGCAACAACCACAGTGTGCGAATTTTTTTCTGGTAAACTTAGAACTTCATAACAATGCAAGGACTTAAAAAATTCCCAATGGTCTTTTAAGGCAAAATGCCTTCTACATTCAGAGAAAGAACTATGGAATTTAATCACATAATGTAGCAGATCATTTTCTTTTGTATTACATTTTGGTTTGTTATTTGATTTCTCCCATTCATTTTAATTCTTCTATACAACATGACTATGGTGAAAATGTATTGAGCTGTGAGCTCTCCCACCCAGCATGCACTTGCCTCACCTCTACCTCCAGGAGTGGCACTGCCTCCTCTCTCTCTTAAGGGTTTAAACTTGCCACTTCAAAGTTCGCCATGGATGATGATATTGCTGCTCTCATTGACAATGGCTCTGGCATGTGCAAAGCTGGCTTTGCCGGAGACAATGCCCCTCGAGCTGTCTTCCCCTCCATTGTTGGGTGCCCTAGACATCAGGGTGTGATGGTGGGTATAGGCTAGAAAGACAGCTACGTGGGGGATGAGGCCCAGAGCAAGAGAGGTATTCTGACCCTGAAGTACCCCATCGAACATGGTATTGTCACCAACTGGGATGACATGGAGAAGATATGGCATCATACTTTCTACAATGAGCTCCGTGTAGCCCCTGAAGAGCACCCTGTGCTGCTCACAGAAGCCCCTCTGAACCCTAAAGCCAACAGAGAGAAGATGACTCAAATTATGTTTGAGACCTTCAACATCCCAGCCATGTACGTTGCCATCCAGGCTATTCTGTCCCTGTATGCCTCTGGTCATACCACTGGTATTGTGATGGACTCCGGTGATGGTGTGACCCACACTGCGCCTATCTATGAAGGTTATGCCCTTCCCCATGCCATTCTCCGTCTGGATCTGGCTGACCGTGATCTGACGGACTACCTCATGAAAATCCTGACTAAAAGAGGGTACAGTTTCACTACCACAGCTGAAAGGGAAATTGTACATGACATCAAGGAGAAGCTGTGTTACATCGCCCTAGACTTTGAGCAGGAGATGGCTACTGCTGCATCTAGCTCCTCTCTGGAAAAGAGCTATGAGCTCCCTGATGGTCAGGTTATCCCCATTGGCACCGAGAGGTTCCGGTGTCCAGAAGCTCTCTTCCAGCCATCTTTCTTAGGTATGGAATCCTGTGGAATCCACGAAACTACCTTCAACTCAATCATGAAGTGTGATGTTGACGTCCAAAAGGATTTGTATGCCAATACCGTATTGTCTCGTGGTACCACCATGTGCCCGGGCATTGCCGACAGGATGCAGAAGGAGTTACAACCCTAGCTCCCAGCACAATGAAAATCAAGATCATTGTCCCACCTGAGTGCAAATACTCTGTCTGGATTGGAGGCTCCATTCTGGCGTCTCTTTCCACCTTCCAGCAGATGTGGATCAGCAAACAGGAGTATGAAAACTCTGGGCCCTCCATTGTCCACCGCAAATGCTTCTAAATGGACTGTGTGGTTTTTTTATTTTATTTATTTATTTATTTTTGTCAAAAGGGTGTGACATGATAATTCCCCCCAAAAAGAGATGAGATTGGCATGGCTTTATTTGTTTTTTTGTTTTGTTTTGTTTCATTTTGGGTTTTTTGGCGCTTGACTCAGGATTTAAAAACTGGAACGGTGAAGGTGATGAGCAGTCTAAGTATGTTGGAGGCAAACATCCCCAAAGTTCTACAGTGCGTCTTCAGGACTCTTGATTGTACATTTGTGGGGTTTTTTTAATAGTCATTCTAAATATTGTATAATGCATTGTTACAGAGAAATTAGCTCTGTAAAATGAGCTAAGTAACAAATCCAGACGGGGAGAGGGGGAGGGGAAGATACGAAAAGTTGCTTTACATATAAATTAATGTAATCCCTTAAAAAAACTTTTTGTATCTTCCACCTTAATACTTGTTCCTTTTTTTAAAATTGTCAGTCATATTGAACGGCCCCCTAAATCCCCTCCCTGCCCCCAACATAGATGTGAACGAAGACTTCACAGTCTCCCTGCGAGTTTTATGACATTGGTGCCAGTACTTGGGGGAGGGGAACAGCTTTACCTGTACACTGACTTAAGACCAGTTCAAATAAAAGTGCACACATTAAAGAAAAAAAATTTAATAGGAATGTATGTGTCAAACTTATATATGCCATCTATGCCATCTCGGGGAGGGAGGGGAGAAGGAAGAGAGGAAGGAAGGGGGAAAAAATCTAAGTTGTATGGTAGTGATCATAGAACACTGAAAATAAATGAAAGAAAAAATAAAAAAGCACAAAATCACTGAAGAAATAAGCTTACTACGCTTCAAACATTCACATACTTGTCATAGAGGAAAAATATATTTATTATGTAATTGTACACTTATTTACTGTTTAAGACACCATTAAAGAATTTTTAGCTTAAATCCTTTGGACCATCATCTCAAATCACTGAATGGGAACTACTGTCGTGGAAAACAACTGTTTTCCTTTACCTTACCCACCAAAGGCCTAGAATATTTCCAATCCACCCTTCCCATCTCTAGGTGATCCTCCCTATCATGTTGCCTCTGGATTCTCTTCTCTCCTTAGTCTATATCTAGCAATTTAAATGAGCCTGGGATATTAATGACTGAAAATATTTTAATATTACCCCGTACCCAAAAATAACTGCCTTTTGAGTCCCTAAATACCTAAGTCAAAAGTTTATATTTTAACATTATATTTGTATACAACTTTACTATAAAAACTTTACAGAAATTTATGTCATTTGAGCCTCTCAACAGCTCTGTGAGGTAGGTATCACAAGTGTTTACAGTCCCCATTTCACAAATTAGGAAACTGAGTCTCAGAAAAATAAGCAACTTGTCCTAACTTGAAGAATCAATTGGTAACAGAGCCAATTTTCCAAAGAAAATCTTTCGATTCCAAACTCAATGCTCTTTCCATTATAGTACTCAGCCATTTGGCAAGAAGGTTTGAATTTTAAGCATAATATTATAGGACTCTAGCAACTTTAAGCATGGTACTGAAGAAGACCTTTGAGAACAGGGAGTCTTACATGGGACTTCTCAAGTTATCACATAGTTGACTGCCTATTCTGACTAAATATAAGCCTGATTCTAGCCAATGTTAATTATTTCCTATTCATTGTTTTTATAGCCTGTTTGCATATATTTCTTTGTGTGTTGTCTCCCCACTGTTAGATTGTGAGCTCTTGGAAAGCAGGGTGTTAAAAAGAAGGTGCTAAATGCATTTAATTTTACACAACATATACAACATGTTTTTAAAAACAATGCCTCAAATAAATCAAGGTCAAAATTAAATGAATAAAGCTCAAGATGACACCTGTCCAGCTTTATCCAAGTCCTGGTGTTGTACAGATGACAAAAAAAACAGCAGCCAGTTATGGTGTCAGGTGATTCAAAGTTATCAGCTGAATTTGTTGATATTTCTCCATTTCTAAACCATTCTTAAAGAAAATCATATGTGGGGTCACACCATCCTCATGGAAGTCCAAGAGCCACCATGCCATCAGGATTCATGTTTTCACCTATAAAAAACTGATAACTTTTAAAATTAGCAAGGATGTTTGATTTGTTCTGCAGTTCCTATAACGAAAGGTTTTACTCTATCTGGTTTGTGTTCTTCAAATCTGCCTTTGATTGATTTCATGTAGCCTTTGATGTGCTTTTTGTAGAATTCTTTTATGAACCTAGTTTTTTGCAGATGATGATTTATTACTATGTCAGCTACAGAGATTACAGTGGATATTTATTCCTTCACCTTCAGGACCTTTAGTAGAGGCATTCCCACCAAAGAGTGAAATATCAGTGGTACTCTCTGTCCTACAGACCATCTTCCTTTCCATTCCAGGCTCACCTTGTTCAGAATCTCTGGAATCTTGTAAATGTCAGAGAACATCTCAACTGTTCTGATTGCAGTGTTGGTATTAATGCTATAGGATCCAGAGTTTAGCATGAGTGAAATGCAGCCAGAGCAGCCTTTATAGGGGGAAGCCAAGTGCTGTCTTTTGCCTCTTTTTGTATTCTCAGTCCTTAGCACAGTACCTGGCACATATTAGACATTTAATAAATGTTTGTTGATTGATTCCACAACATTGGAAATGCAGTCTATTCCTGGCAATTGGTCACTCCAGACCACAATTTGGCTTAATTCTCATTCTCTTTATCAACTCAATTCCACCATCCTTTCTTCAATGTTATAGCTGTTTAGTTGTTTCAGTCATGTCCACCTCTTCATGACACCATTTAAGATTTTCTTGGCAGAGATACCAAAGTGGTTTGCCATTTCCTTCTCCAGCTCATTTTACAGATAAGGAAGTTGAGGCAAGCAGGGTTAAGTAGCTTGCCCAGGGTCACACAACTACTAAGTGTCTGAGGCCAAATTTTAACTCAGGAAGATAAATCTTCCTGACTCCAGGTCTGGCACTATATCCACTGAGTCACTTAGATACCCTTCTCCTTACAACCACTAAAAAAATTTCTTCAGTTAGAGGAGCATGGGAGAGAATAATAAATGAACCTTTTTCCTCTACCTATGGTTCACTTTTTTCCCCTTCTAGGAAAAAGAAGGCAATATACTTCCTCTGCCCTACCTTCCCACCCCACCCCTCCCATACACACATATATAACATCTAAAAATAAACAGCACCTAATAAAACAACTAAGCATCCTAGTAAGACCAAGGTTTGCTCCATTAATGGACATGCACCTCTCCTCCATTCTCCAATTCCTTCTTTCCCTGGAAGTCTGACACCCTTCTGCTGTATCACCTTAATCATGCAAATTTCACTTTTAAATCCAGAACTTGATTGAAAAAGTAATACTCCCTCAAGGATACTTTCTGACTTCTTAAATATCATTTCAATTCTCATAACACTCATTTTGTGGGAAGAACTAGTGTTTCAGTGAAACGTGCAGAATTAGCTCATTTTCATGAAGGTGGTTCCTTTTCAGGATAGCTTGCTGGCTGCAAGAATTTCACTAATTTCTTGGAAAGGTTATTATTTTCATTTTGCTTTGTTTTAATGGCCACAAACTTCTGTTCAGGTCCTACAGATGTTAAGTTTTGGGTAGAGTTCTTGAATTGGTGAAAGAAAAGATGTGGAAATGAGCAGAAATAAATCACATTGTAAGTGTAACATGGAATAGAGATTAAAGATCCATAAGTTAAACTCTCTTGAAATATGATTCTTTCTTTAAGTAAAGTTACACTGACTCTTTTGGTCATAAGGGTTCAAAGAACACAATGAATCAGTAGTTTTTATAAAAGGCTTAATGAGTTATTGAAGTTTCCAAAATGTCTCCTACCAAAGAAAATTTGTCCTAGGGGAAAACTATAACTGTAAATTGGCCGACCCCAAACCTGGCCCAAGTACAGTGACTGCTCTCATTGAATGCCAGCCAGACTATCTGCACTTGGGCCAGATTGAATTACTAAAACTGAAAGCAAGTATTATCGAGATGGGTCAGAAATCTTGGACCAAACTCTCCAACTCCCTTCCACTGTACATACATACCACTTCTCTGTATTTTAGGGGAAATTCCTGTACTGCTAGATTGTTTTAAGCATTTCAGACACAGAAAGTATTCAAAATCTCCCATCTCAGACACAAAAGAATACAGCTGTCCCCCTACTGCGTAGCATGTTTCTGGAGCAACTCTCATTGCTTCCATACATGTGTGCTTAGGGCATGAAAATTCATTTTCATCTCATCTTGAGTGAAATACATCTTGAAAAGTATATTTGCTTCCCTATACATACATGGAAACCCAGGATGCATTCTAAAATAGATTAAACCTCAAGTATTTTGGGATACTCCACTATTTGAGATTTTCTGTGTTACAGTCCCCCCTTATCAATGGGGATCATAGGAGGTGACTTGACTTCAAACCTTTGGAGAGTCACCAGTCATTACTCACCCTGCCCCTTGGCCACTCCTTCAGCTTCTTCCATCTTCACAGTCTATGAGGCAATGGTTCAAAGTTCAGGGAACACTTAGCACCCCATCTGGAATAGCGGGATAAGAGCTAAACTATGAAGAAAAGAATTTAGATCAGCCAGATATTTCAGGTCTGCTTTCCCCCTGGCTGCACATTTTTGGATTTTGATGTTATATTCCTGTGAACTTCAATATCAGGAGTCTCATCGTCCTGCAGGATGCATCAGCCTTGATATTCAGACCTCATCAGTACCCTCTGCTCCTCTGATTAGAAGATAGAATGAAGAGGCCCTCCTGAAACTCCCATTCAAGGAAGGTGCCCAGGTCAGCCATCTCTTTATTTCCCAATTGACTACATTTCTTTGAACTTTTCCATCATGCTCCCATACCTGGTAACTCCTCCTCCTTTGGCTTTTCAGTTTCAGTGCTTTATCTTTCTCCATTGGTGTGTAGGCACTTTGTCCATTTTATATTTATATTCCCACCCAGTACTTAACACAGTGACTGGCATATAGTAGGCACTTAATAAATATTTACTGACTACCTAACAGTCAGAAAGGCAGAGGATATCACAACATGGGTCAAAGGTAGGTATGAATGCAAGGGGAGACGGGCTACCAAAGGTAGTCTGAGAACTACAAAATGTTCAGATGCCTGGCAATCAAACAAGGCATCTGTATTTGAGGAGATATGAATTTGAGCCACTCTGTCTAATCCCTAGGGAGAGAATAAGGTACTATCAGTAATCAGGGGAAGGGACAGAAAAAAAACAAGGAAAAAACCTGTAATTTTATAATTCTGGTACTTTCCCAGAGAAAGAGGCTATATTCCAATTTGTGATCTCAGATTTCTCAGGATAACCAAATTCAGGGCAGTGAGGCAAGATGTAGGAAAAGGAGTTCATAGAATTAGTTCAAAATAAAGCCAGCCTGGAACCTTGAGGAATACATGCCGAAGGATCAGTACAATTTGCATCAAGGAATCCCTTTGACTCAGATCTGCCACATCAACATTGCTAAGGTCCCAGACAAACTCTAGAGAAGTTCCAAGTGATCCATTTCTAGATCAGTCCATCAATAGATAGACCCATAAGCATTTATTAAAAGTCCCTGAATTTGGAGCACCTGGGTTTGGATCCTGGCTTTGCTCCTTACTATCCATGAAACTGTGTTCCTCTCTGGGCTTCAGTCTCCTAGTTTGTTAAATGAAAGTGATGAACTACTTGATCTCCAGAGGCCCTTCTAACTTTAAATTCTATAATACTATCATCAGGGATGCTTGAGAAACTAGCTTGATGCCAAACTACCCCAGATGTCTGGATCAATTATAGGTATTCAGCTATTTGCTCTAAATCCTTTTGGCTGTCCCAAAGAGTCTGAACCCTAGTGAAAACCTCCAAACCCAACCTAGTTTTCAAGTTTTATTTGGCCACTACCTACCTGAAAGTGACCCCTTTGAACTATTTTGGACCAGGTAGAAAATTCCTTCCCATCTGACCATTCCAGTCTAGACAGATACCCATCTAGCCTTGAGGCTGTCTTAGAATCATAGAATATTACTATACCTTAGGGGTCACTCAGGCCAACTCTATAATTTCACCAAAGACGAAACTAAGGCCCAGGGAGGTCACGTGATTTGTCCAAGGTCACATGACTAGTCTAACATCCCTCAGGAGGAGGAAAAAGACATTCCACAGACTGGGTTCATTAGTGGAATGGCAACTTTTATCACCATTATCATTTTTATTCATTACAGTTAGTAGCCAGCATTTAAGTTATGCTGTATGGTTTGTTTGTAAAGCACTTTACGTGGTATCTCATCTGGCACCCTCAACAGTTCTGCGAATAGATGCTATTAGGACCCCTATATTAGAGATGAGGAAACTGAGCCTTGGAGAGGTTACATTACTTTGCCAGGATCATACTATAAAGGGCAAAATTGTCTTTCACATGCCAAAATAAGAGCATGGTCCAGGTCAGATGACATGCTCATGATTATACAAATGAAATGGATTATGGAGAAGGGGCACCATAAATAGCAATGTTCTGTTTGATAATCACAGAACCATGGCTAATCCAAACCCTTCATTTTATTGATGAGGAAACTGAGGTATAGTTAAGTAATCTGCACAAGGTCACACAGGTAATAAGCGGTCAGAGTCAAGATCTGAACCCAGTTCTTCTGCCTCCGAATTCAGTGATCTATTAGGAGCCTCCTAATACTACGAGTGGAAGTGATAGGGAAGCAGGAGGATTGCTCTCCTTGCAGAATCTTGCAACAGAGAGTGTTCTATTTGCCTCCATAAAATCTACAGGAGTTTTGGTGGCCCAAGAATTCATCACCAAAGAGGAAAAGAGAGACAAGGACAAAAAGAAAGAGGGAAGGAAGGAAGCATTTGTTGAGTACCTACTATGTGGAAGGCCCTGTGCTAAAGACTAGAGATACAAAGAAAGAAGGGGAGGAGTACAGAGAGTTACAGACAGAAAAAAAAGGTGGGATTAGTCATGTGGTGAGGGCAAAAAATAACCAGTGGCCAGTCTAATTATTGTCCCTATATGAAATTCCCTGGAATGGAATGGAAGATCTATGGGAGTACAGGTAACTCCCAGAATGAGAGGGCATGGATAATTGGCAATCTGTCATCACTGAAGGGAAGACCAATGTCCATCTACTGATCCACCAAAGGAGCAAAGTAATCATCTCTTTCATATAATATTAGTTGCTGGTCTCAAATTCCTTTGCCACCATATTTCCTGGAATTCATTGACATCTCCTGGGAATATATCATACCTAAGATTTGTGCTAAAGATGGTATTTAAAAAGAGGCTCAGAGGAGTCCCAGATGTGCCCTGCATTCCTGCTCCAGAAGTCAGATGAACTAAGCAGCAGAGGCCACCAGCTCTCTTCCAGTCCTAGCTACCATTCAATACTTCTCCAGAAGCTATTACACCTTAAGATCTTTCTCCTCCTCTCCACCACTCCCCATTTCTTTCCACATCCCTTATCAGAAAGGGAATTGAGGGAGAACCCCAGAGCAAACACGGCACAGTTCCACCTAAGGATTGTCCTGCTGTGGTAGCAGTAAGCAACCAATCTCTCCAGCCATATTCCTATGCCAACCTTCTAGTAAAGCACATTGGTGGGATGGCAGGATGGGCAAGACACTAGATGGAGACAAAGACTCTGGGAGACCTCCACTGGCACGGGAGACTCCTGGGCTGAAGGTGGAGTGGGATGCATGTATGTGCTCACTTCAGCATGCCATCTGTTAGCTTCCTATTTTAGTGAATTATTTTTGTTCATCTCCGTTATTTGCACACACTGAAGGTACTGGTAGCCTAGCAAAAAGTCCCAGTTACCCCTCCCTAGTTACAGGATTCTCTTTTTTTTTCTTTTCTTTTGGAGGTAATTGGGGTTGAGCAACTTGGGTCACACAGTTAATAAGTATCTGAAGCTGGATTTGAACTCAGGTCCTCCTGACTCCAAGGCCAATGTTTTATCTACTTCACCACCTTAGTTACAGGTAGGTGGTACAATAGATAGAGCACTGGACTTGGAGTCAATTCAGTCAACATACTAGTTGGGAGACCCTGGGCAAGTCTCTGCCTCAGGATAATGATGCACCTCTCTCACATGGTTATGAGGATGAACTGAGAAAGCATATGTAAAGTGTTTTGCTCATGTTAAAAGACTATAAAACTATCAGTTATTATCACCCTAATCTAAAATTGGTCTATTTGTATTTCCTATTTCTATTTTTCTCTTTTTTAATAGAATTTAGAACTGGTAGGGAATGTTGAGATCATCTACCAAAGGCATCAAATGTTATGTAGTCAAACCATATTAAAACATAACTGGGAAATTTTAAAAATAAAAATACAATAAAACATAGATAATATCACATTTTAAATTAAGTAAATATATAACTTTCAGGAATCCTTACATTTGGAATTGTGGCCCCCATTTCTATTTTGACATCACTGATCTAGTCTAATTCCTTAATTTTACAGAAAAGGAAACAGAGGATCAAAAAGGCCCAATCATTTCACAAGATTAAAAAAAATAACAATGCCATAATTTGAACTGAGGCCACTATCACTTAACACCTTCTGTAAGGTTTGGCCCCTTCACCTCTTCTATAGAAGTTGACAGACTAAAACAATACTTGGTCCTGCTAAGTAAACTATGCTCCAAAGTCCAAAGATTCCTCCAGAATTTCTAATACACTAAAGTAGCCAGTCCAGAATCCACAATCAGTTTGGCATTTGAATCTTAATATGGATCCTTAATAACAGCTTACCAAAATTGGAATTAGAGGGAAGGGAGAGAGGGGGAAAAGGAAGGGAAGGGGGAATTTTTAGGGTCTATTAAAAATATTGCAGCTCTGCTTAAAAACCTTGATAAAGGAGTTATTTTAATGCCTGAGAAAAATCATTTAGTTTCTGTAAAAATACTCTTCCTGTTAAATTGGGAGATAGCAATGTGGGGACTTGCCCTGTGCACAAGATGTCCTTTTCATCCCCCTCCTCCCCAGGGAAAACATATATACTGATATTGATCTTCTGTCTAAATGAGTTTCCTGTACAGAATTGGTCTACAAATCACACTGCACCTCCCTAGAATTCTTTGAGTTGGAGCATGACGATGATTCATCTTTTGAAAAAGAAAGTGCCCAGCAGAGAAGGGGTGTATGTATGACTTTAATTCTTCCCTTGGATAAAAACAGCTCAGCTATTACTGAATGAACCACTTAATTCTTCTGCATCAGGTCTCACTTGATCAGGAGGGCATACAAACTGTCTGCTCACTTTAAGAACAGCTGCTTGACTCAGTGATAGTCAGCAGTTTTCCAACCCCTGTGAGGGGGTGGGTGGAGGCGGAGAGGGGCTGAGCAGGGAGAGAAAACTCAGTGGGAATCCAACTCGGAGAGCAAAATGGTTATTTAGGGAGTCTGGGAGCTGAGCAATGAGCTGATCCTTCAGAGGCTCCCCTCTGAGCTCAGATCCCAACCAAGCCACCAACTCACTCTGTGATATTAGGCCCACTGTACCAACTATGCTCACAAAAGGTAGTTAGGAAAACTTGTAGTAAATCTTAATGTGCTATATATAAATGCCAGTTATTAGGACCTACTATTGGGATTGCTGAGTCCAACCCACATTGGAGCAAGAATCCCTTTTACAAGAAGGAGGAAGGGAAAGAAAAGGAGGAGGAGGAAGAGGAGGAAAGTATGAAGAGGAGGGGGAGAAGGAAAAAGAGAAGAGGAGGAAATGGAAGAGAAGGAGGAAGAGGAGAAGCAGAAAAAGAAGAGAAAGGAAGAAGACAAGGAGAGGTTGGAGAGAGAGAAAGGGAGAGAGGAGAGAGAAACAGACAAAGAGAGAAGAGAAACAGAGACAGAGAGGAAACAGAGAGCAACAGAGAGGAGACAGATATAGAGGAGAGAGAGACAGAGAGAGGGACAGAAGAGAGGCAGAGAGAGGAGAGAGAAAGACAGAGAGGAAAGAGAGAGAGAGACAGAGTGACACAGAGGCAAAAAGAGAGAGAGAAAGAGAGAGAGAGGGAGAGAGAGAGAGAACCGTATGTAATTATAAAGACCAAGCTTGGCCTCAAAGAAGAGATGAGAAAATGAACTTCTTTCCCTCTTTGTAGAGGTGGGAAGCTATAAGTGTGGAACAATTCATCTGCTGTCAGACTTGGTGGATATACTAGGGAGTTTTATTTGTTACATGGGACAGCTCTCTGTGGAGGGAAGAAGAAAGGATATATGAGCAGAGAATTACTCATGTATATACTGTTGGTCTAAATACAAGCCACACTTTGTTTTCTCAAGACTGCCTTATATACACATCTATTACCTACTGTATAGGTTATGTACATCCACCATCCACATGGGTTGTCTAAATATAGAGATAGGCAGCTTGAAAGAGGTAGTAATAGATATCCCTGGAATCGTACATACCCTCAACAGAGGAGACTTCAATTCCTGCCTCAAGGGGACTAGGAGAAAGAGTCACAATCCTGGCCACTTTGTTCTGCAGTCTCTGAGAAGAGAGTATCAGACTAGAATTATATCTTTCTTCCCCCCGAATAATGCTACCCAAAGGGCCGCATTGATTCAAAACAAAAAGCTGTTGTCTCTTAAGGGGTTAGAGCAGGGGTAAACCTGTGGCCTCAAGGACACATGTGGCCCTCTAGATCCTCAAGTGTAGCCTTTTGAATCCAAATTTCACAGAACAAATTCCCTTAATAAAAGAAATTTTGTAAAACTTGGACTCAATCAAAAGTTTGCACCCGAGGACTTAGAAGTCCACACATGGACTTGAAGCTGCAGGTTCCCCATCCCAGGGTTAGAGTACCTGATGCTTAGATGCACAGGTTTGGCATCTTCCTGCCAAACACTAATTACACAAGAGATCATCACAAGTAATGAATAGCAGGTAAACATATTTATTCAAACAAATACCAAACAAATTGGAGAAGTTCTACAGATGAAAATATAACCCAAAATATGCAAGAGGGAATGAACTCTTAATATCGGAATGAGATGAGAACTAGCTCAACCACAAGGCCCTGGTGTCACCTAAAAGGAAATTCCCCAAAGTCTTTAGGGAAGCAATCTGGAAATCAAGGACATGCTGAGGATCTGATTTCCTCTACATGCCTCTAAGAAAGTCTCTTTCTCTTCCCTAAAATCAGTCAAGAGTTAGTATGAAAACAATCTGGAAACATGAGTAAGACTCTAGAAAGAATGAAGGCTGTCTCTCCATCCAAAGGTCTCATGCTCCCTCGGC
The DNA here is from genome assembly GCA_028658325.1 of Potorous gilbertii. Taxonomy (NCBI): domain Eukaryota; kingdom Metazoa; phylum Chordata; class Mammalia; order Diprotodontia; family Potoroidae; genus Potorous; species Potorous gilbertii. The sequence goes on along the minus strand of CM053770.1, from coordinate 582,094,137 downwards.
CCCTCATGCAGTCACACATAGTCATGTTAGGGTTCTCTCTACCATTAGGAAAGTGCCATGCAAAATAGTTCAGGCTCAGGTGAAAAGTCAGGTTAAATATGAAATTTGAATGTTCTAATTAGTGTTTGTTTTTATTCTTTACTTTCAAAAATAGCTCATTTTAGGAGTATAGTTTATATTTAGAGTTATCCTATATTTGAACCAAAACATATATTCTAAATCTTCAACCTGTTCTCAGGAAGGGGAGAAAGTAAAAGGGAAATGGAGGCTTCTGAGAGAAGTTATTCATGAAAAACCAATCTCTTTTTGTCAGATATATAGGAGTATTTAAATGTCTCATTTTCTAATCTCTTTGAATACTCATTCTTTTGAAAGAGAATGCATACCTCCTACTTAAAAAAGGAATAGGAATGAGGGAGAACAGTCATAGTGCCTTTAAAAAAATGCATGCTCCTACACTAACATTATAAATAAATGCTGATGGAATATTAGATGAAATCATAGAATGGTCTCAATAGCTCTGTGTTACTTTCATTGCTGGAGCCTTAGTAAATGCAGATGAATGAGCCTACCCTCAAGTGTCAGGAATCAATCAGACTCCTAATGTATAATAGAATAAGGCTGCCAATAGAGAGTCAGTTAAGGATCGACCTTGAGACATATCTCAAGTGTCAAGCTGTTGAATTCAGTAATAAAGAAATTGTACTGCAAAAAGAATCTATCCAATATTCTATTTTGCTATCTATACAAAATAGTGAATGGTATGACAAGGAGGGGAAGTACTGCTAGAAAACAGTACCATTGAAAAAGTATCCAGGTATTTTGGTTCCATATGAGCTCCTTATGAGTCAATAAGGTAACACGTAATAGTCAGAAAAAGTAACACAATTTTGGACAGAATTAAGATTAGTGTAACACCCAGAAAATTGAGGTAATAGCCCTGTTTTACTCTGCCCTGATCAGATCAATGAAATTCAAGTGAATGGATGGAACATGGAGTTCATGGGGTTGGAAAAAGATGAAATAAATATAAAGAGGTTAAGAGCCAGACTGTATGAGGCTTTAAATGACAGAGAGGTTTGTAATTTATTTTAGAGGCAACTAGAAACCATTGGAGCTTCTTGAGTAGATGAGTGATAAGATCAGATTATTTGAAAGTTCTTTGAAGAACGGATTAGAGGAAGGAGAGATTTAATGCAAGAAAACCAATTAGGAGGCTACAGCAAAAATTCCAATAAAAGGTGGCAAGGGTTTAAACTAGAGTAATAGTCATTTGACTGAAGAGAAGGAGAGAGATGTGAGAAATGATAAAGAGATAGAATTGACATAACTTTGCAACTGATTGTTTGTAGGACTAAGGAAAAATAAAGGCAAAAATGACTGCAAGATTATGGTCCTTGGCAACTGGAAGGATGGTGGTACCCTGGGCAGAGAGATGGAAGTTAGGAAATGGATCAGTTTATGGGAAAAGATGACCAATTCCATTTTGGACTTGGGTTTGAGATGCCCACAGAACATCCAGGTAGAAAGGAACAGCAGAGAGTCGTAATTGTTGCTCAGAAGTTTCATTATGGTTCCCCTCTCTCCTTTTGTCCTCCACCCTCTTAGAATATGGTAGTTCTCCTTGTTAAGGTTAACCTTTCTACATGTGCCCTTAGTCTTATCCTTCCCAATTCTCTCTCTCTCTCTCTCTCTCTCTCTCTCTCTCTCTCTCTCTCTCTCTCTCCCTCTCTCTCTTCCTCTCCCTCTCCTTCATTCTCACCCTCTCTCTCTCCCTCTCCCTCTCCCTCCCTCTCCCCTCAAACCATCTTCCTATATCTTTCTCTCTTTCTCAGTCAAATCCCTAGAAAAAGCTCTCTACATTCCTTCTCTACTTCCTGTCTCTCACTCCTCAATCCTTGCCAATCTTGCTTCTGACTTCATCACTCAACTCAAAGAGCTCTCCCCAAAGTTACCAATGGTCTCTAAATTGCCAAATCTGATGTCCTCTTTTCAATCCTCACTTTCCTTGACCACTCTACAGAATTTGACATTGTTTACTTAAATGTTCTCTTCTTTCTAGGTTTTCATCACACGCCTCTCTTGGTTCCCCTCCTACCTGTCTACGTAGGGATTGAAGACCTTGGGAGTTTTCATCATTATATGTCTAGCTGGCAGACCCCCTCCCCTGCGTCACTGTAATCTAAAGGCAGGTGACACAACGTGGGGAAATAAAAGCATTTGTCACTCTAAAGAAAATCATTCTACCAATTCATTTAAATGGTCCTTTGTAAAGGGCCACCCCATAAAATATTCATGGAAAAAATCTCTGACTTGTTATTGGAAGTTTTAAAGATGCTTTAAAATTCCAAGACTGGAAGACTGTCAAAGTTAAATGAACTAAAAATATTTGAAAGGAAAGATCTACTAATAGTGCTCAAGACTTATTTTTCATCAAGGAATGTTTTCTACCAATTGAAAACAGAATGTCAAAATCCTATGTTGGTACCCTAGTCTCACAGTGGCTTCATCAGTGATATGTTATTTTTTTACATGAAAAACCATTAAGAGTTCATCGAGCTTAGAGGACATGCAGTCTAACTCTTTCATTCTACAGACGATGGACCCAAGGTTTAAAGGAGCAGAGTGACTGGTACAAGGTCATACCACTAGTTTGCAACAGGGAAGGGAAGGGAAGGGAAGGGAAGATGGCAGTGGCATGGTAGAGTCAGGAGTAGATCCCAGAGAGAAGTGAAAGAGTAAGCATGACTATCTTGGACATTTGCTCAAATGGAGGAACAGGCCAATAGGAAGACAAGGTCACAGGGGCAAAGGCACCTTCCAGGCTAAGAAGGTTCCTAGGATATGGCTTCAGGAGGAGAATCAGGAGAGATATAAACCATGTTTAAAATGTAAGGTACTACTAGCCACACTCTGGTAGTACTACATAATTTGCTTCAACTCAGCAAGTATTTCTTGAATACCTATTATGTGTTCCACATATGGTCAATATTGGTAGGGAATATAAAATAATCATAAGACATGGCCCCACTCCTAAGAAACTTATAGTCTTACTAGAAAGAAAAGACATGAAAAATATAGGCATATCACAGCATATGAGCAAATGTCAAAAATATGTGATTGTCATAGTAGTTACAGGCCATTAAAGGCCAAAGTATTGAAGGAAGTCTTCATGCAGGAAGTATGCCTCAAAATGAGCCTTGAAGGACAGGCCCAACTTCAGCTCCATTTCCATATCATTTTAATTAAATCTTAACATCAAGAAAAGAAAGGAGTAAATTAAAATATTTCCCAATAAATAAAAATGAAAGCACATGAAAAAGGTCCATCTAAAACCTAAAGATCTGCTGGAAAAACTATAGGCTAGGAGTTATTAACCATTTTTTTCATGGACCTTCACAGAATAATATACAAAATTAAACACATAGGATTATCAAGTTAGGCAGTTTTATTGAAATATAGCTATCAAAATAGCAGCAAAACAAATTCACAGATCCCCCTGAAATCTATTTATACATCCCCCGGGGTCCCTTAGATGTCAGGTTGACATGGACTAAGCACCAAATTTTACTTGTTTCAAGTTTACTACTCAGTCAATTTTTTTCCCCAATAGTTCACTCCTTAAATCACTCGTCTGCTCTGGCACATGTTAATGCTGTCCTCTTCAAAATGTCAGCCTCTGATGCTTATATTATATGGTATTGGCCTGGTATGGTATTTACTGTAAAAACTAAATGCTCCATTAGAACCTGAGCTCACTGAGAGCAAGGATAGGCTCATTTGTGTCCCAAACTCATAGTACAGTGCTCATAACATGGTTGGCACTTCCACCATGGTTGGAAACACATAGATCCCCATTTCAAGAAGTATATAAACTTCTTGAGGTCAGGGAATTTTTTATTTTCTCATCTTTATATCCCTAACACATCGTACAGTGCCTGAGACATCGTAAACACAATAAATGTTTGTTGAATTGAACTGAACTCAATTCCTTTAGCCTGTGATTTATTCCTTAACCTTGGTTCCATAAAGAGTGTGGGTGCCAAGTGGATTTAAGCCTGAATTGTCGGGAGATAGATTAGCTAGACTGAGAAGATAAGTACAGAAAAGGAATTAATCTATACAGACCAAGCATCATATGGTTCTAAATAATTATCTCTATAATTCAGATTTGTGGATCTGTCATTACTCAAACTTCTCAGAAAGTCTGTCCTGGGGCTTGCAAACCAACTAGTTATGGTATAGCTTTTAATTCTGTGAACCTAGTCAGAAGGATTCCAAAGATAAAAACAGAGACTCTGTCCAATTTTACAGTACCAAGAAATCTTACAAGCTAATTTTCAACCCTCCTTTATGTAGCCATATGGGTGGAACACGGTAATACTCATCTCAGTCCAGTTATGGTACCCACTAGATCATAGCCCTCCTCTTTTGTGCACATTTCTAATTCTTCTTGTTTGAATTACCACACTCTATAGTAGTGGATTGTTAAATAACATTCCTGGCTCTTAAAGATTGTCAAGTAATCTCATTTCTCAGATCTTTTGCATTCAGTTCTGTCACAGGAACCAGTGTTTGGGTTGTTCTATCTTCACAGGGATTTGATGCTGGTGGTTGGTCTGAATAGACATTTGTGTCAATAAACCAAGTGAAAAGAAATTTACTAAGAACTTACTATGTACCAGGCTCCATAGTTCATGCTAAGAAAAGACTTTCCATCCGAATTTAATTCAATTTAGTTCAACAAAAATTAAATGAATACCTACATGTAAGGTCTAATTTTAGGAACTGTGGACTCAAAGATGAAAAGAAAGCATATTTTATGTCCTCAAGGAATTTCCAATGTCATTGGAAAGATAGGTATGGTATACTCAGCTCAGGACAGTACATCTTAGGAATGATATAAGGTAATAAATGGGAGGATCAGATCAACTTAAGGAAAAAAAGAGTGTTTTGTTCTGGTGAGAGAAGACTCAGTGGAGACATAATGGCTGTCTCCAATTATATGAGGAGCTGTCATATGGAAGAGGGATCCATTTTTTTTCTGCTTGGCCTCAAAGTACAGTGAGTAGAAATTGCAGATTTCAACTTGACATTAGGAAATACTGTCTGACAATTAAAGCTGTCCAAAGAGGAATAGAGGACCTTGAGAGGGAGTTTCTCCCTCCCTAGAGGTTCAAGCCCAATCAATTGAATTATAGGTTGTCAGAGATGTTATAAAAGAAGATTCCTGTTCAGGTACTGGTTGAACTAGATGACATCTGCAATCCTTTCAAACACAGAGATTTTGTGAAGCACAGCAGGGGTGTCCAAAGTGAAATAAGTAATCTGAGATGGCACTTAACCTGAGCCCTGAATGAAGAGGAAAAAAAAGAGTTTAGCTGGCAAGGAAAAAGAGGGAGGGAGGGGAAACAAGCATTAATTAAGCACCCACTATTAAGCAGCTGAGCAACTAAGAGGTACAGTATATAGAGTGTAAGCCCTGGAGCCAGGAGGACCTGAGCTTGAATCCAGCCCCACTTAACTAGCTGTATGACTCTAAGCAAGTTACTTAACCCTGTTTGCCTCAGTTTCTTCATCTGTAAAATGAGCTGGAGAAGGAAATGACAAACCAGGCTAGTATCTCTGCCAAGAAAACCTCAAATGGGGTAAGGAGGAATCAGACACAACTGAAACAGCTGAACAACTACAACAAACACCTACTTTGCTCCAAGCGTAGGGCTAAGTACTTTACAGACATCTCATTTGATCCTTACAACTTGGAGAGGTAAGCACTGTTATGGTCCCTATTTAAATAGATACCTTAAAATACTATATAAATATTGCATTCTTAATATTATCATTATAAAACAAATTGTTTATAATATTCCCCAAGTCAATTGAGGAAACTAAGGCAAAGAGAAGTTAAGTGACTTGTCCAGGGTCACAGAGGTAGGCAGTTTCCGAAATCACCTGTGAACTCAGGTCTTCCAGCCTCCAGGTCCATTGTTGCCACCCAGCTGAATCCAGACATGGGATGTGGCCTACACTAATGCGAGAAGCTTTGAATGCTTCACAGAACCTCTCCAGCTATGCTGGTGAGATACAAGAAAGGAAAATGAAAAGGCAGCAGAAACAGGGAAGGAGAGAACTAGCCAGACATTTTATCAGAATTAAAATCAATAAACATTTATCGAAAGATTTGTGAATGCAAAGAAAAGGACACAATGCCATCTAGTCTTATCACCTAAAAACAGACAACAGAGATCAAAATAGCATAGAAAACTTGCACGGAATAAACACAGTATAAACACAGACCTCAAACAGGTGATAGATTAGATTAAATCGTTTCTGTTGTATGATAAACAGAGGGGCAAATGTGTAAAACAGGAAAACCAGGTTCATTGTGGGTTCAGGAAAATTGTCACATGCCCCTGCTCTCTTCTATTGGAATCCTTTCATTTCTGCCACATCTCTTTTGTCCCTGAATTATCCAAAGCATTAACCCATCGTATGCTAGCCATAACATTAGAACATCTTTGGAATCCCCTAATCTGAGATGAAAATGATGTGGGTGTGAAACCTCACCTCACAAATGTGAGATGTGGCCACTGAGTTTCTTGTTGTCACTGCCCAAAGGCGTAAACTCTTTCTCTTGATTTCTCAAGACCAAAAAATATTAGCATTTTTGATCTCCCTGCTGGTTTAAAGACAAAGAATAATTAGAAAACTAACTGAAACACTTTCATTACTATCTTGCATGTTCTTTATTTCCATTTTATGTCCTAGAATCTGCAAATAGACTAGAAAATGGAATGGAATGGATAGGATAGGACAGGACAGGACAAGTCAGGATAGGATGGGATAGGATAGGATTTAAAGTCTTAAAGGGACATTAGAAATCTTCAGTGAAAACTTGCCAGCTCTCTCTCTTTTCAAATCACCTTATATTTAGTTTAGTAGGGTTGTTTGGGTTTTTTTTTTGCCTTATATTTATATTCATGAAGGTTGTATCCCATGGCTAAAATGCATTCTCCTTGAGGACAGGAATTATTTCCTCATTACCCTCATTACTTTGTGTTACTTTGTATTGTTCTACTAATTTGCATTACCTTGAATTTCACATTACTTTGTATTACTAATATCTAGCAAAGTGCCTTGCCTGCTGGGCACTTAACAAATGCTTGTTAAGCTGGTGTTTCTAGTCCAGCCTTCCAGTCAGCAGTCCTCTCCCCTTTTTACAGATGGAGCCCAGAGAGGTGATGGCTCACCCAAGGTCACACAAATAATAGCGATAAAGTCCAGATCTGGATCCAAGACTTCCAATTCCAAGTCTACTGCTCTTTCTACTCTACCACTCTGGGAGGTCAGGAATCCTGACTTCTAGGTTGAAATATCTTTGACATTATTTCTGGCAGTGTCAGTTTCATCAAGCCCATGGCCCTTCTCCCTGCCAAGACCAGCTCTTCATACTCTCCCATCTTCTTTGATAGTCCTCATGATCATCTCTTCTCATCTTAATTCTCTTCCTATTCACTAGTTCCTTCCCTGATAACTACAACCTTATCCAGATATTTCCTAACTTTAAGAAACTCCTTAAGCTCCTATTTTCTAGGAGAACTCCTAGAAAAAACTTTTTTGTCCATGTTGGCTTCTCTTCCTTTCCTCTCACTTCTCAGTCCCTTCCAACTGGCTTCCAATTTTATTGCTCAACTAAAACTGCTCTCCAAAGACACCAGCAATTTCTTGTTTGCTAAATTCAATGACCTTTTCTCAGTCCTCGTCCTTACTGACCTCTCAGCACTACATGTATATGTATGTATGTGTTTGAGTGTTTGTGTGTCTATGTCAATCTGGGGAAAGTCCTAGGTCTCTGAGACCACTGCCCTGTTCTGATTAACCATTTCCAATCATCCCCTAAACCTGAGGTAAATTACTGAGAATCTCGACTATGCCCAACATTCCTAACAGCCAGAAACTTCCCAGACAGAGATAACCACGAGGATGCTTCTACCAGTCCCTTCCTTTGGCTATTCTAATGACCCTACAGGTGACCCCAGTGAGGGGCTTGGTCAGCACCAGCCTCTGTGTCTATAAGATGCCTAAAGTGATCCTGTGGTTTTCTAGGAAAGTGTTAGCACCTCTATCTACCTAGGCTCCCCACTTCTGACTGTATATAACCTCTGCTAGTAACTCCCCGCACTGAACTTCCCTGTCCCAAATTGCAGTTCTTTGACCCTAAACAAATGTTTTATTTATTGAGCACCTTGTGTTCATTTTCTTTTTACCATCTTGAAATAAGTATATATATATATATATATTCCTATCTATTTATATATTAGTGGGGCAGGTTAGTGGCTCACTGAATAGATCACTGGGCCTGGAGTAAGAAGCCTTGAATTCAAATCCAACTTCAGACACTTACTAGTTGTATGACCCTGGGCAAGTCACTTAACTTCTGTTAAGAGTCAAGAAAATTCCATGGACAGTATTGGTATGCTATGGTTCCCAGGGTCACAAAGAGTCAGACACAACTGGATGACTAAACAATCTCTCCTTCTCTTTCTCCCTCTCTCTATGTCCCTATACATATACACATTTATATACACACATATACATATACACATGCACATACATATATACATATACACATATATGTATGCAGTGATATATATATATATATGTGTGTATATAAATATATATACAATGTGTGTGTATGTGTGTGTACATACTGTCTCCCCTTACATATATAAGCTCCTTGAGGATGAGGAATGGATCAGTTTTGTCTTTGTATCCCTACTGCCTGGCACAGTTCCTGTATGGCACATGGTAGGTGATTGATCAATCAGTTGATTGGCTAATAATTACAATGCATTGTGGCTTTAGGAGACTAATGTTTAGGCTTTTAAAAATTACTGCTACCCATGGCAACATTATACTATTCTTCCTGGGTCAATAATAACTAAACCAAAATACAGACTTGAATAATATTCTTAGCCAGGTGTACACACAGCTGTTAAACCAAACTCAGAGAGAACACAATCAAGTGTTTTTCTAGTGGCTGATGGGATAAGCTATACATTGAGAATTTTTCTAGACAAGAGAAAAGGGCAGTGGTGCATTGAAAATTCTGGTGTCCCAACAGTGGCCCACCTGCTTTATGGCAGCTGTGCTTCTACATCCCCTCTCCACTTCCACTAGGGGCTAGAGGCAGCCCAACTGTGGCACTCATTACAATAGAAGACTGACATATTGCCAACTCTTTAGCCAGTATTTCACCTGGGAGCTAAAATTAAGTCGTCACCCCTCCTGCTAGCAACACTCCTCCCAAAATAAAATTTTACAACATCAGGTTAGAGGAGGATCACTTAGCATCTGAAAATGCTTCCTCTGTGACCTTGAATCTTTATCACTAAGAGCCAAAGTAAAACCTCTGAGGCAAGATTTATGAATAAATAATTAGCCATGAAAGTAAAATCAGCCCTAAAAAAGAACTCCATTGGCTTCGTCTATAGCCCAAGTTTCTTCTGTGGGTTGTTCTCCCTTCTTGGGGTCCACAGCCCTTACCTTCACAAAGGAAACATCTTTTCTTGGTGCCTACCAGAGTCTGATCTCTCCATCCTCTCCCAGGAAGAATCTGATGACCAATGACTTGGAGCCAAGAAAGGACCTTCTTGACAATTAGACAAGTCATTTAACCCCCTAAGCTTCAATTTCCTCATCTGTTCTGTTTTAAATGAGCTTATTAGACTACACGGTCTGTGAGATTATTGATTAATGATTATATAATTATTTTTATTATCTTCTGGTTAGATCTGCAATGTTATAAGACATGACAGCTGTGTGATCCGATCAAGTCATGTAACTTGTCAAAAGAGGCACGCTACGCAAAGTGCACTGCAGACCTTGAAGTCTAAATGACCGTCATCTATGGCACAGGATGTCCCAAAAGTCTACTCAACAATGCTTTGAGATAGGCTATATTCGTTATTTACTCTTTTTGTCACATTCCTCTTAGGACTAAACTATCCCTAAAGGGTATTTAGGCATTTTCTCAGCAGTCTCCAGGATATCTGCATTCTTTCTGGTTGAATAGTTGAAACAGAAGCACCCATTTCCACCCTACAGAAATGACACCAAAATGACTAAAAGCCACACACTTAATGTTTAAAGAACAGCCCTGGATGACCCTAGAAACCAAAATGGCCTTGGAGAAGATTCCGACCACATCCCAAGGCAACAGGGAAATACAAATACAGATAGATTCCATGGTCCTGGGAGCCATGTTGAACTTTTTACTCTAAAGCCTAATTCCTAAGTGAAAACAAGGCATGTCCCATAAACCAGCTCAGAGTCTTTGGCTGGGTACCAGATTCCCCATCCCTCCTACATTCTTTCCAGATAATTACACATCCTACCCCAATAAAGCTTGATTTCCAGGAAAATCACGGTGGCTCAGGGTACTCTATAACGTTAAGAATGAGAGGAGGTGGGGGTTGGGGGTGGGAAAGAAAAACCAGCATCCACTCTGGAAAAGAGGACACAGACTTATGGAGCACAAAAAAAGCCAAGAGAATCTACTGGCAACTCTCTAGGGCTCTACATAAGTAATAAAAAACAAATGAGCATTTGAACTCACTCCTCATAACTATCGACCTAATTCTCTTTCTGATTTTTATAGCTCTTGTTCTGTTTTGTTTTTCCCTAACCTGCCTTTCTGCTGAGACTTATTTTTTTCATGCATACTCAGTAGAAAGACAATAGATCAAACTGCATTGGAACTCTAATTGATCTGAAGCATTACCTGGAGCAGGGACTGCTAAGTGTTTAATATTAATAGAACTTCACAGCTGACCCATGATCTGATTTCTGAGATGGGAGGCCATGGGTTGGAGTGAGATAGGGGTGGTGTGGAACAAAACCTACACCGTAAATGCTTTATTTACTGTGTGGTTGTTTCAGAAACTCTACTTGGTTTGGAAGCTCACTGGAGGAGGGAAAGAAAAGTCCCAAGAGCTAGAAATGGCTGTTTGATCCCCCAAGGGTGCTTCTCCCATTTAAAGACAAAAGCTGGAGATGAATCATTCTAGACTCAGCAAATTATTTTCCCATGACTGAGAACTTTTCAGTAATTAGCCAGGAAACAGAAGGGTTTGTTTCTTCATTATCCTTTTTGTAAAGTCCTATTTTTACATTGTAAAACTATAAAGTCATAGGACCAAAAGAAACCAGAATCATAGAATTGCAGTTGGAAGGAGCCTCTGAAATGTCTGGTGGTGTTGAGCTCTGAACCTCCATCTTTCTGTCCCACCAGAATGACAGCTAAACTGTCTGGGGTGATTGGAAGCTTGTTTTGTTTTTAGATAAATTCATAATTACCTTTTGAAGGTGAAGCATCTCAACACTCATTAACTAATTACATCATTTATTAAATGCCAGTGGTGTACATAGCATTGGGCTCTCTTGGCAGGGGTTGAGCAGGGGTAGGGAACACATATTTATAGGGCATCCCTAAAGTCTTAGTGCAGTTTTAAGCTTTAATTGCTTCTGTTGAACTGCTCCTGTTCAAGTTTTAGTAGCTTAAACCTGCACTAAAACTTTTGGGATGTTGCCCATGAGGAGATGATAGATGATGGATAGATGCATGATAGATAGATAGATAGATACTCTATGTGTGTATTTGTCCATTGCCGAAGACCATGCCATCAAAGAAATAATGATATGACTTGCACTTGACTTTGTTTTGAGTAAGGGAGGGCTGTACAGATCACCAACCTCACTTCTCCTCCAGAGCCATCTGAAACCAGTGGCCAGATATTCATCAGGATGACTGGAGATGACCCAGGATGAGGCAATTGGGGGTGACTTGCCCAAGGTCACACAACTAGTGAGTGTCAAGTGTCTGAGGTAAGATTTGAACTCAGGTCCTCCTGACTCCTGCACTGATGCTTTATCCTCTGCTCTACCTAGCTGCCATAGATAGATAGGTAGATAGATAGATAGATAGATAGATAGATAGATAGATAGATAGATAGACAGATGGATAGATGGATAGATGGATAGATGGATAGATAGATAGATAGATAGATGGATAGATAGATAGATAGATAGATAGATAGATGTTTGTCCTGCATGCTCAAAGAGGACAAAAATCACATCATGATGTTGGGGTCAGTATATAATGTGTCCAACTGTGGTAGATCACACCAATACAAGCTTGGAAGTCTCTACCACAGGTCTAGCACAATTAATCCACATGACCATTTGGTCAGGAGATATTTCTAAAACTGCACATCTCACATTTCTTCTGAGCTACCACAATTCTGCTTTGCAAGCTAAATAGACAGATACACAAAGCATTTTATTAAGCACTTTCTATATGTCAGGCATTGTATTAAGTACTAAGAATACAAATACAAGAACACAAAATAGACCTTGCCCTTCAAGAGTTGATGTCTTAATGAGAGAAGACAACACATGAAAGGGTTCTGGAAATGGGAGAAGGGAGAGGCATAGGGAAATGCTATAAAGGCCTAGGAGGTGAAAGTTCATCTATCAGATCCAGAAGTCTCAGAGAAAAAGTCCAAATGGAGATGGTATCAAAGCAATGATGGGTAATAATGTCTCAGAAGTGGTACAAGGGTCTAGGGCCTGGCAAAAATGAAAGGGGAAATGGGATGCCTACATGGATAAGAACCTAAACTTCTCAGAAAAAAAGTCCATCTTTTCAATACAGATATTCTACCAATGTTGCTTGTCTATAAAGTCAAGGAACACTAGGGACTCTAAAGAATTAAAAATGAGCATTGCACAGAGGACAACGAAGAGGCCTATGGTGTGCATGAACAGGTTGCAGCATATAACCACATAAAGATATCTGAAGAAGACCTAAAGCAAAAGATGTCACTGGGGGAAGCATGATTAAAAAAGATGGGCTGACCATTGGCAGCTAAGAAAGATAACCAATGGTTATCCTATGTGCCCCATCAGCATTCTCACATTCTTGAGAGAAATCCAAGAAAGGGAAGTAACCTGAGGCCATATAGATAGTAAAGAGTAGAGCCAGACTTCAAGGTCCTCTGGGTTAATTTAATGTCAGCCCTCAGCATACTGGCTCTGTGGTAAACAGGGCACACAAAGACAAGATATCTTTACACAAGATGGGAAGGCATGAATGAGAGGCAATTATAAAGCAGCAAGGTGGCAAAGTGGATAGAGTATTGAACCTGGAATCCATAAGACCTGAGTTCAAATCTAGCCTCAGATACTTACTAGATGTACGACCTTGGACACGTCACTTAACTTGTCTCAGTTTCTTCAATTGTAAAAATTGTAAAAAAAAAAAAAAAGGATAATAGAGGACCTACATCCCAGGTTATTGTGAGGATAAGGTGAGATAATATTTGTAAATTACTTTGCAATAAATGCTATTTATTATATAATCAGCATCATTAGAGGGAACATCCACAGGGACATCACTATTTGTGGAGCTGAAGCTAGAATTAAGCAGGATGTGAATATAAAACTCTCCTTGAGGAGGTAGAAGGAAGATTAGGTCTAGTTAAGAGATTCCCAAACATTCTTGGTTCACAACATTCCCAGGACAAAAGAAATATCTAATAGTCTCAAAGATTAAGTAATTAGGTTGGCATTTTACAATATTCTGAGAGACCCTAATGAGTTCCTGAGGTTCCCTGAAAAATAGGTCTAGACTATATGTTATGAGTGAATATGCAGGAAGGAGACTGCAAGAGTTAGTCATTGTATAGGTAAGAAAGCTAGCTACCGATCTTTCCCAAGAGATGGTTCTCAGTACATATTTTAATGGAATTTTTGGCTCAGGACTTATCAGGCAGCTTCACCCCCATAGAAGGGTTATAGGTGGGCTAGAAGTACAATTCACTCTGTTCTTAAGGGATCCTGGGCTCTAATTGCCTAGAATTATTTCTTACAAAACAGTTTGGATGGAGCACCAAATGTGATGCCAGACAACTTGAGTTCAAGTTCTGACATTACTCTTTGCCACCTACATGGGATTGCATAGGTCATTTCTCTCTGGGACTCAGATTCCTCACTTGTAAAAAAAAAATAGGAGATTGGACCAGATGATCTCAAAGATCTTTTCAGCTTGAATTCCCATGAGTAAAAGATGATTAATATTCTGCCTCTTTGTGCATGGTACACAGTGAGCGCCAGTTTCTCCTATTAAGTGAATTCTTCCAGAAATTGAATTTTTGTTTCCAACTATGCCCACACTCCCATGACAATCAATGATTCTTTACTGTTTTAAGCAAAATCCCTGTAATTGGAAGACTATGGGGAAAGGGAGAGAAAAAGAAAGCACAGTTGTTATAATAAAAACTGTCCTTGGAAAATACCAATTAATTTAATGCTTATTCAAATATGACCAAACACTGTAATGGAGATATAAAATAGTCAATGGAGATGTCAGATCCTGTTACTGAATCTCTGCCCAGGTAACTCACAGTTTCTATAGCATCTATTAAACCCTCTCCATTCTGTCTTTGTAATGTTAACCTATTACGTACAGCTGAAGAGGTTGAAAGAAGGTTGACATACATTTGTTCACACCAGAAGCATGAACTTATTACTCTGATGCACTGGTGAACGGTCCAAGCTCCATTTACTAATTTGTTAGCACAGATTCTTGAGGTAGCATTCCTCCAAGAAAAGAGAAAAGGACTTGGAGTCAGAAGATCTAGGGATGAGCTCTGGCTGCAACACATTATTTTTATTACTCTGAGTAAGTCACTTGACTTCTGTGAGTGTCAGCTTTCTCATCTGTAAAATGGGCTCACTACTTGTGCCATCTTCTTCACTGGGTTGCTTAGAAGACCAAATAAGATCATATACTTGAAAAAAATTGTATAAATGCAAAACACTATAAAAATATCAACATAGTTAGGATGAAAAGCAAATTTAGAGAAGAAAATTCTTCATCAGATACCAATTGGACCAGAGAGTCCCTTCCAACTTTGATAATCTATGATTTAAAGAATGGCTTAGATTGCAGGCTGATCTCATTCTGCATCTTCTCCTATAAAGAAGAAGAGATAAGGAAAGAGAAAGAGGTGGAATGATTAATGGATTCATGGATGACCTCAAGTTGACCTATAGTTCTAGATAGGTGGGGTTTTCCTATGGCTTGACTATATATATATGGATGGATGTGTGTATGTATATGTGTGTACATATGTATGTATGTGTGCATGCATGCATATACATACATATACACATGTGTATGTATGTGTGTATGTATATTGTTTTGACTCTCCTGGACCAGAACAGACATCTGGAAGACTGGGGAGCTTCTGAAACTAACTAGCATATGTGGCCTTGTATCTTTTCTGGATGCACACCAATGCTTTTGTACATTGTCAGTAAACATTGTAAAGTGAGTTTTATAGAGTCTACCATTTCTACTCCTTAAAAGCTACACCTGAACCAATTTACTAGTTAGGGATTGCTAGGGATTAGTGACTAAAACGGTGATACTGCTGATCTAAGGAACTCCCCTGGTAAGGAAATTCCTTCTACCAGTTCATATTTGTGTCTTCTCTCTGACTAATAGTCTTAGAATGTTTCCTCAACCACTGAGAAATTATGTTATTTGTCTAGGTTCACATATCCAGTGTGTGTCAGAGGGGAGATGTGATCTCAGGTTTTCCTGATTCTGAGGACAGCTCTCCCTCTCCACTACCATATAATGTCCATTACAGATAGAAATTTTATCAAGTAGGAGAATGCTGGTTTTCTCCCAGAAATAGGATCCTGGATGCCTCCATCATAGGTGATCTTGGCATTTGGCAAAGTCAAATATATAATGAATAGCAAGAATATGTGTGGAAACACTCAAGTCATTGGGTCACTCCAACAGCATTAGCCAGGGGCCTCTGAGTTCCAGATTCCTGGACAGAGTTTCTTTCTGTACCAATGAAAAGAGGAGAAAGAGAAGGAGGAGGGAGAAGAGAAAAAGAGGAAGAGGAGGACAAAGAGGAAGAGGAGGAGAAGGAGGAGAAGGAGAAAGAGGAGAAGAAGAAGAAAAAAGCAGAAGAAGAAGAAAGCAGAAGGGGGAGAAGAAAAAGGAGAAGAAGGAAGAAGGAGAAGAAGAAAAAAGGAGAAGAAAAAGAAGAAGAAAGAAGAAGAAGAAGAAACCTGGAGAATATGAAGTATAATTTCTTTCCTCCTCCTGAACATCTGCCACCAGGACCAGCTGAAATAAGTTATTTCTGCTTTTTCCAGCTTATTCCTCCACTTCTGAAGCCCCAGGTCCTTAAAAGCTTCCACTTTTTTCATCACAAGCCCCATTCCTCCACTTCCCTAGCTGCTGACATGGAGGTTTCCAATCTACCATGATTTAGGAGGACAGACAGCTGTTACTGGCACAGGAAACTCAAAATTACAGTGAATCAATGAAGACTTGACACATTGCTTTGGAAAGGCTGCCAACTCTTGCATTATATAAACAAGCAATTAGACTGAGAACTCAAATGTCAACACAGTCACAATCTGCTTATTGGGTGATCTCTGCTGGGCATTAGCCAGGTCACATACCTAGACCCAACACACCTATATATGGGGGATATGGGTATGGATATGCATATGTGTACACATATAACCTATTACTTTCACCCATTGGTGAACCAAAGGTGAGCCAAAATAAAGTGTAATGCCCTAACAGAAATCAGGCCCAAGTTCTAAGAGAAGCAAAGAAACAAAGCTAATAGAAATTGAATCTCCTCTACTCCGCCATTCTGTTCCCTTTTTGATTATTTTTCTTCAAATCTGACTGACTGAGGAAACTCAGATGACATTCACTTCAAGTGTTTTCCCGACCTGGGGAGGTGAGGAATGTCAGGGGAAGATAGTAGAAATGACTTACAGGAAGGGCAGATAGAAAGGGAAGGGGTTATATTCAATTTTTTTGCAGCCTAACAATTTCTGAAAACTTTGAAGGCTGAAAACATTGTCTCCATAGATATCTACATGCTCATCTTGTGTTTCCATGTATATATAGGATCAATCAGCAAGCTTTTATTAGGTAACTACTGTGTGCCAGGCACTGTATATACTATTGAAAGTGTTCTGGTTAAGGTGTCAATCACAGAACTAATGACCATCTGTCACCATTCCAGCTATTTGGAAGCGTGCCATTGGGGGGGTAATTTATCTTTCTGCCTCTTTCAAAGTAAAAGGTCAAAACAGAGGGAAGTGTCTTGTAATTAAATTAGGGTAGTAATAAGATTTTGTCACTATATAGTACTTTAAAGTTAACCATAAAAGTACTTTCCTTGCAATGATACTTTAGGGAGAAGAGATGAAAGAGTTGTTAAGCCATTTTATAGATGAGGGGACTGAGGCCCAGCATGGTAGGTCACTTACCCACAGTCCATCAGCTGGTGAGGAACAGAGCCAAGATTTGAAGCTAAGTTCTTTTACTCTGAGTCCAATGTTCTTTCCATTATATCACATTTCCTCTCAATGACAGTTTTATGTAAAAAGGTTCTTTCTTTTCCCAACTGGTTCTTGTATAGTCCACCTGTAACACTAATGGCCAGACTTGGCATGGTATGTGCAAGAACGCACAAACTTGCCCCTTCTCTCCAGGTTGAGCTAGATGACAACAGATCATAAAGTGCCAGGCCTTCAAATTCAACATACGAAAGCCCCCTATACATAGAAGGCCTTAATAAATGCTTGTTGATGGATTGATTAAAGCAGACGGGACAGTGTGTTCATCTGTGCAATCTAGACCTGTTAACACACACAACAACGAAAAAAGTAGAATTCAAGCAAATGGTCCTTGCCTCTTGATGGTCTTAGCCTAAAAAATGATTATCCAGAAGCCAGAGGCTCAGTCTTTCCTACTTTTTGAGAGAGTTGTCAGTCAATGTGAGAAGATTGGAGTGCTGGGAGTGATTGGGGTGAGAAGTGTCTGTACCTGAATAACCTGAAGGTTATGATGAGGGACAGCAATGGTGGCGTTCAAAGTTCTTCACCAGAAGGAAGTCTGGGTAAGACAAGAAAGAGCAGCCAGGCCACCCTCAGTTTGGCTTAGTTCTACTGCCAATCAACATAACATGCATTTATCAATCATGCAATCAGCAAGCATTTTTCAAGCCCTGTTCTGTATACCAGGAGCTGTGCCAAGTCCTAGAGTTACAAAGGGAAAAATAAATTAGTTTCTGACCACAAGGAGTCCATACTATACTTTCTATTGAGGAAGTGGTATATGAATATAATGTAATAATACTGTGAATTAAGAAATTTTTAAAGTGACCATTTCAAAGGAAACTGGGAGGATTATTATGAAGTGATGCAGAGAGTAGTAAAGCAGAACTAAAAGAATGATGTGAAGAGTAACAATGACATTATGGAGAAAAACAGCATTGAAAGACTTTAGAACTCTGATCAACACAAGAATAAACCAGGAGTGCGAAAGAAAATAGATGAAACATGCCACTCACCTCCTGACAGAGAGGTGATTAACTTAAAACTCGGAAGTGACAGATATTTTCAGATGGACTTAATGTGTAAATTTGTTTTACCAGATGACGCAGCTATGTATTGAGGGCATCATTTTTCATTTCTGCTTTTGCTTTACTCCTGGGGACAGGAGAAGGGAAAGGTTAAGAAGGAAAGAAGACCAGTTTATAAAATGATTCTTACTTGAAAAAATTAAAATTAGAGATTTCTCTCTACTATATGTGCATCAGACCTACTCTTAGTTCTTTACTGAATTGAACCAGCTGAGTTCATCCTTTCCTAGAGAGGAGTGTTTGGGAGCCTTTCTAACAGTTTAAGGGCATAAAAATGGTAGCCAAGTCCTCTGCAGGTTTCCAGACCTTGGTCTCTGCTTAGCACCCTGCTCTGCTAAAGCATGATCTAATTATATCTTGTCAGCATAAATGCATCTATGGGTAGCTTTTTAGAGCTTTATTCTATGATTCTTTGTCCACAGAAATCATTTATAAGTCAATCTGTATTTTACTTGAGTATATGGGTCTCATGAATTTATAAAAATATCAATAAAATGTATGGGTAGATATATATATACATATTTATGCATATATTTGCATGCATTTTACATTATAATAATAACAGCTAACAATTATATCGCATCTATTACGTTCCAGGCACTGTGCTAAGCACTCTTACTTAATTCTCACAACCCCAAAGAGGTAGGAACTATTATGATTTTCATTTTACAGGTGAAGAAACTGAGGCAAACATAGGTTACATGACTTGCCCAGTATCACTGAGACCATATTTTTATCTTTGGTCTTCCTTATTCTATGTAACTATTTTTCAGGAAGATCAGCGCTCATGAAATTTATTGTGATTTAGTCTCTGGTAGAGAACATTGGTTCTGAAGGTAAATTTGGGGGTATGTGCCCATTTTTAAATTGAGGGAGGCCATAATGAAATCCTAAGCAATCTTGGTAATTGTATTTACAGGATCTAATGACCCTGGACAGAAGGGGTGCAGACAGGATCAGGAAGACTCATTACATATGACTAACACTTTGCCTCACCCCTGCAGCCTGGTGGCCTTGGTGGCCCTCCACCAGCCTCCCTTGACTCTTTTGCTTCCTTTTTTCTCCTCCAGCACCTGTACCTCCCCAGAGAACATTTCTCCCTCATCAGCATCAAGTGACTCAGGGCTTCACAGCACCCCAGCTTGCAGATCAATTAGGTATTATAATCAGAAATGAGTGCTGGAAGAAACCATCGGCACACCCATCATTCCCAGGCAAATATCCCTGCCTATGCCTCATCAGTTCTAATAAGACAATAACAATAGTTTCAATTCTGAGCAGCCTGGTTATTGAGTCATTCCTAATTACCCACATCAGCGAGACAGAAAAGAACAAAATCTGTCTCAGGAACCAAGCTGATGCTTTTTTGGAACACCTTCTATATAATTGTCTGTGTTAGCCAGTGCAAGGTGCGGCAGGCCTAGAAGAGATGAAGAAAAGGCACAAGGGAAAGCATGGAGGACATTTCAAAGACAACCATGAAGTTCTTGGGTCATTCAAAATTAATAAAATTGAACTAAAGATGCTTGAGAGAGTGTCAAATTTATTCACTTGCAGTGAAAGCAGGCTTTTTAGTCATGATACAGAAATCAGCATCCCAAGAGAAATGCCATGGAGAATTTGGAAATTGCAGATGGGCAAACAAACATCTTCTTAGCCCAGATATTAGACAGACTGTCTTTTAAGGAAGCAAAGGGTCTGGAGTCAAAGAATATGGGTTGAAATCTCTCTATAGCTGACTACAAGTGTAATCTTGGGAAATCACTTTATTCCTCTGCTTCCTTATCTGTAAAATGAGGTGATTGAACTCTATGGTCTCCATGATTCTTTCCATTTCCAAGGGATATAAGATCATAGATGGAGAACTGGAAAAGATCTCAGAGTCCGTGCAATTCAATCTCTTCCTCTTATACTTGAGGAAATGGACACCCCATGAAGGCTGTCACTGTACCAAGGACACTCAGATAGTATGAAACAAAGAGGCAATATCAACCCAGGTCTTCTGACTCTAGACCCAGCTCTCCATTGCTTATAGTACTGAGGAGAGTTCCCAAAGATAAGGGAGCAGAAAAGAAAAAAAAACCTGAATCAGAATCTGTTTTCAAAAAATTGGCATTTTTTTGATTATCTGAGTATTTCAAAATTATGGAGAAGGAAGCCACAGGTAAGTTGCTACATTCCTGCTTTCTTCAGACAGAAGGAAGAACACAAGAAAGCCTTGTAATTAACACTCCATTTGTTCATTTGACCATTTAAAATTGTAACAATTGTGGTTTAAACAATCTTTCACCTGAGAAACTCAAGGACTTTGGGATAAAGGGCAAGCTTCCTATGGAAAAGTTCCATGCAGTAATCTTTAAATAAAGAAAGTGAGGAGACAACTTAGTCTCCACCATCCTCCTTTCCACACAGAGCAAAGAACTATTGAGATGAAAGGAGCTAAAAAAAAACAATCCAGGAGCGATCTGTAGAGATGATTGAACCCTCAGCTCACACTAGGGGCCACCGTGGGAAAAGCATTTAGCAAACACAAATGCTGAAGGAAGCACTAATGTAATCTTTCAAGTGGTCCATATAGACTGATTTGCTCAGAAAACTAAAAGGAGAATACAGGAACAAAGCCAAGTTAGAAAGGGAAGTGGGGTGAGGGGAGGCATGAAACCATGCTACAGCACAGCTATTTGGTCCAAGACCTTGGGATGTTTTCCTGTGGATCTCTGAATTAGTGCAGCTGGCTATAGGTTCTCTGGAAAAGAAGTGCAAATTGTGAGATTGTGAGTGTGTGAGTGTGTGTGTGTGTGTGTGTGTGTGTGTGTGTGGTTATCTATATTTGTCCACAATTATTTGTAGACAATTAGACAGCTAGGGTGTTGCAGGAGATTAAGCATAGGCCTTACTAAGAGTCAGAAAGCCCTCCGTTCAAATCCAGCCTCAGACACGTAAAAGCTGTGTGTGACCTTGGGCAAGTCACTTAACCACTCTGCCTCTGTTTTCTCATCTGTGAAACGAAGATCAAAAGTAGCACCTGCCTTCCAGTGTTGTTGGAAGATTCAAGTGAATTAAGATATGTAAAGGCTTATGTAAGCATGTGCAAGGTTTGCTTTGTAAATCTTAAAGTTCTATGTAAATTCTAGTTATTATTTTTTTTGTGCTTCAGAGTTGAGATATAGGTCACACACACACACACACGGGAAGAACTGAGCTATAATAAACTGGATCCCATATTCAGCCCAAAGGTTCATACCAGAATGTACTAGAAGGAGTGCATTGGATAGAGTTCTGGGCCTGGATTCAGAAAGACCTGAATTCATGTCCCACTTCAAACACTGACCAGCTGTGTGACCTTAGGCATTTAACCTTTCTCAGCCTCAGTTTCCTCTACTGAAAAGTAAGGATGGTAATAGTTAACCTATTTCACAGAATTGTTGTGAGGACCAATAAAATATGTAAAGCTCTTTGCAAACCTTCAAGAGCAAGATAACTGTTAGTTGTTATTTTTGGCTGAATTCATCCCACCCTCCATAGGACAGGCATGCTTTGCTGTACCGCAGACACTGGGATGGAATGATCTCTCTTCATTGCTTCACGTCCCTTCCACCCTCAGTTTGGTGTGACCTTTAAAAGCAGCTAAGATGAACTTAGAACAATTTTTGTCAAGCGATAGCCAGCTTCCCTAGGCTACAACTTTAAGATCATGTGGTTGTCATGTACGTTAACATATTTGGGTTAACATGTGTGCTACATGTATGGTTGGTTGCATGTGTTGTGTTGGCATGATTTGATCATAAAATGTTTCTTCCCACAGCTTGCTAGGGTATCATCTGCTAAACACTCATAAATACTGCTTTTCAGTGTACACAAATTTTATTCATTTTTTAAAAAATATAGTGGCGTGTTATATCCCATTATTGGAGAGCTGGAATTGTGCTCTCTCAATCTGCAATCTGCTACCAGACTAGCATTTAGCACTCATTGCTAAATCAGATAAACAGTCCATTGATAATGGGCATGCTATGTGGTAACAGACTGCCAGGATATGAACCATTCTCCATGACTTCAGAAGATAAGACAGAGGAGAGTTTATGGTATCAATGCAGTTGCTTTTTCATCTAGCCCCTATGATCCTCTCAGTCTAAACCAAAGCCAGAGAAGTATATAAATCCATTGTGAAAATGGAATCTCCCCTTAAATATCTGCCCCAACAATTCTAACCTACAGCAATCTCCCACTCCCTCTGAATTCCTGCGGCACTCATGGTCCACAGCGTTTGTGCACTCTTGGATCCACAAGTCTGTATTTGAAGTCTGCAGATGTGAATTTGAATCTCAGCTCTGTCAGTCATTACTTGTGCAGCCCCAGATAAGTGACCGAATCTCTCTGGACCTCACTTCCCTCATTTATAGAAAGAAGAGATTGAATTAGACAATGTCTAAATTGCTTTTCTCTTTCAAATCTATGATCCTCCAGGGAGTCATCTCCAGCCATCCTGATCTATATCTTGCCACTGGACCCAGATGGTTCTGGGGGAGAGAGTGAGGCTGGTGACTTTGTACAGCCCTGCCTCACTTAAATCCAATTCACTTGCAAATCATGGCATCACCTTCCTGACGTCATAGTCCTCTTCAAGAATGAAAGACAAACAACAATGATCCTAGGAGCACATGAGAGAGGTAGGAGGGTAAATCAACCCAGGAAACAACAAAAAACAGTCTCTGCCCTCAGGGAACTTATATTATATTCAGGAGATAACATGAATATAATATGTATGTATAAAGTTAATGCAAGGTAAAAATTAATTTAAGGGTAATAGGAAACTCTCATGTGAACTGTCACTAAAGCAGAGTTTTGAAGAAAAGGAGGATAGAGATTTGTTGGGCCTTGAAGTCAAGGAGGATTGGTATTCAAATTTAGCCTCTGACTCATAATAGCTAAGGTGACCATAGGAAAGTCACTTAATTCCCCAGTGCCACCAGGCAACTCTTTAAGATAATATTACTTACAAATTGAAGATCTGTATCAAGAGAGGGAGTTTCTTCACTAGAAGTTGCCAACTACCCAATGCACCAAGATTAGGGAAGGAAGCTGAAAACTGGAAGAATTTTTGTAACTAGTGTCTGTGACAAGGACCTCATTTCGAAAATAATATAGAAAAATAGCAATTGCTAACTGATATAATTATATGACTGGACCAAAAATAAATAACAGATAACATGAGTTACTTATTAAATACCTTAACTATGCTGAGAAATATACAAAAAGAATCAAGGCCCAGTCTCTTTCTTCAAGGAATTTTCACTCATAACAAAAGGAATGCTACTGATGGAGGGGTCAATGAAGAATTGACACATTCCCTGACCCTCCTTCTAATTCCCTCCACTTCACCTCCACCTTTCAGGTCAATGACTCATCATTGACTTTTTCCTCCTCTGTGCTTACTAGAATACAAGTTCACGATAGAAAAAAGGACCTTGAAGTTAGAGTAATTAATAGAACATCTCTTCCACCACTGAGGATAGCATCATGGTACCAATATTAGCATGAGACTCCACATGGATCTCTAGATAGGTAGAACACTTTCTAGTATTAAGAAGCCAGGACTTAGTTACACTTACAGACTGAACTGCACTTGGGTTCCTCACTCCATGAGCCTTATGGGTAGAAATGGCATCAATGACTATGATCAGTCACTTTATTAGAATTTCCTTCTGCCAGCTTCTCAGATGACTTCCAGATCATTTGGTAGTTGTTACTCAATCCAGCATTATGTTCAATGGCTTAATCATGAATCACACACAAATCAGAAAGCCACAATTAAGGCAGGAATCTTTATTTTCAGATACTTTTGTAGTTGTCACTCAAAGTACTCCAAATCAGGTAAAGCTTAGTGGAAGCCAACCTAACACAATCAATTTTTAAGAAATAAATTGAAATTGGTCCTCCCTGCTTAACTAGTCTTTCAACTGCTCATCTAGGTCTACAAACGTTGCCAAGGCTTATTGATTTCACCTTTGCAATATCTTTTGAATAACTCTGCCTTACAGATCCTCATCACCTCAAACTTGGACTACTGTAATAGCTTTCTGGTGGGTCTGCCTGATTCAAGTCTCTCCCCAACTACCATCCATCCTTCATTCAGCCACAAAATAATTTTCTGAAAATGCAGGTCGGAAACATCTTAGAAATACTTTGGGAAATGAAATAACTTGAACTTTAGTCACTTTTTTCTTTTTTTGAAACTACTACCAGGGACCATCTCTATTATTTATCATTGACAGTCTCTTTTCTCCAGATTCTCCAGATACAGATTTCCCCATCTTGTGTCCAAAATTCTGTTGGCTTTAAAGCCATTAGTTGCCATTTCCCTAGTCTCAGTATTGTACACCAACTTGTGCTGATGCCCTGGGACAGGTGAGAAATGCATATTAGACAGAATAATCCAAAATAATCCATGAAGATGTTAAAGCAAATATTGAATTACAGTAACCCTGAAAAGGCTCCTTTACCACTATAACTTGTCAATTCTTTGAAAATATGAAGTTAAATGTTCCACAATTATTCCTTGTTCCCCAGTGCAATGGATGAAACTAAAAGTTAGGAATAATTCTCTTCCTAACTGATTCTCAAATACTTGGGTAATGAGATACTAAGTATAGAGTCTTACTATATTGTTATACTGTTGGATCACTATTATGTGAGATTTATGACAATTCCTTTCAGTACTTTAGGGACTAATGGGTACCATTTTCATATATATACATATATGTGTGTATGTATATGTATATATATATATATATATATAGTGTGTGTATGTATATGCATATGTACACATATATATAGAGATATATCATTTTAAAGCTTGTACAGAGGTTTGTCTGTGCTATCTCATTCCCTCCTTGCAACAATGCCATTGTTATTCCCATTTTACAGATGAGGAAACTGAGGCCAGAGTAGGGATTTTTAGATATTTTCTAAAGCAGAGTTACCTTATACTGAATACCTACCCATGACAGATGTCAGTCCAGGCTTTCTGACCACTTGGTCAGAAGGAATCAGATGAGAAGCTGGGAAGCAAATCACACCAAAAACACAAAGATGTGATATTTTTAATGTGGAAACAACTGGTTTCACCCATAGCAACTCAGAACTCCTGTGCTCAATCAATACACCAGACTTAGCTTTCCTAGTCACTGGGGTTACAGATACGTATTCACTGGCACTCCAAGGATCCATTTGGTCAGTTACAGGATGGACTCAATTATTATTGAAGTCTCTCCCAACTGAGGTTCTATAATATAACTCAGTACCAGGGGAATAACAACTTTCCACCATTCGCAGTTGTTACATTTGCTACAATCTCTCCTTAGGTTCAATATGAATCTGTCCAAAAAGAGAGGCACTCATGGTTCAGGTGTAGCTGGACATGGGCCAATACTATGTTTCTCATGGAATCATATGGTAAGAATATCTTCTCAAATCATTTTGTGTAGAATTTCACTGGCACTTTAGCTATGCAAACAGTTCTCGGGCAGGGTTCTGGCCACTGTCTCTTTCTATCTCCAGAAGGAGAACAGCAAACAAAATTAAATGAAATTGACATTCGTTTCTCTACTTGCAGAGTGTGACAGTTGCCATCATCTATGGTTTGTTTGTCAGAAGGGTGTAGGTTAGGTCTGGCTCTGCCAAGGTGGTAACATAAGCAAGCACAGGTGGTACCTCACTTGAGCATACTGGGGACTCCCTAGGGGTACCTCTACTGTGCAGGGCTTCCAGAGAACAGCTGGGCTGAGCTGGGGGCTGATTACGTCAGCATTCTTCCACAGGCTGTTCTGCAGGGTGCTTAAGAGGAACAAAACAAGAGAATGGAGTTGGTGCCTCTTTGAGCAAACCAAATTATACATCACATAAGCAAATGTGTAGCTAAAGAGCTACACCAATACCCTCTGCTGTTATGTCCTCTATGACTAAAAGGAAGCACAGTACCTCCATTTAAAGAGTGCCCAGACCAGTCATCTCTTCAATTCCCATCTGGCTCTACCATTCTTTACTTTTCCTCTTCTGCTGCACACCTTCCTTCTTCCCCGCCCCAACTTCTCAGCTTCTTTTCATGTGTTTTCTTTCCCCCATTAGAACATAAGATCCTCGAGGGGAGGCATTTTCTTTCTTTTGCATATTTGTATCATTAGCGCTCAGAATATTACCAGATGCATAGTAAGTACTTAAAAAATAAATTTATTGACTGACTGGCCTCCTGAAAGCCCAGGTAAGACAAGAAGGACCACTACTCATGGCAGTATGCTATCCTCAACTTCAGATCAGGAAGCCTTAAACCATTTACTCTGTGACCATAAGCAAGTCACTTAACCTTTCTAAATCTCCCTTTCCTTATTTATAATATGAACGAATTGAATGTGGTGACTTCAAAGATCTCTTCAAGCTCTGAATCTATGGTCCAATAATGACAGTTCTTCCTTCATGTGAGAGTAGGATGTTTCTTGCTATTCTTGGTTTGTTTTTCAGTTATTCCAGAAGCTAAACACCATGCGCATTAAAACACAGGTTGCTGAATAATGATGAAATTGTATTTCCTGATTTAGCCTACAACCACTTATCTGATTGTCTCAGTTGAGTTCACATGGCTACCATTCCAAAAGAGAGGTAGCTAACAACAGTTCCCGGGACATGACAGAGCTCATCTCATATAACATGGCGTTAAGGAAAGAACACAGGATGAGTTAGAAACCCAGCTCTACTACTTAGTACCTGCACAACCTTGAGTAAATTACCTAAGCTCTTGCTTCCTCACCTGTTAAATGATGGGGTTTAAACTAAACTCTCAAATTCTTCATGTATCCAAATGCTATGATATTATCAGCCATTTTTTTCCTCTAAGCAATACTATTTTTGATATTAATTCCAATATATTGTCAACCACATAGTAGTAAAATCCTTGGTCATATGAAAACTTTAAGGCTGTGCTCTAATCTGTGAACCAGATAAAAGTCATATGTGTTCCATTCATCTGTACAAATGGTTTGAAAGACTTGTTCCCTTCCTCCATTTCCTATGACCTGGGTGCCCGCGTTGGGAGGAGTCACTAGCCTTGAACCTTTTTCTTGAGCACTTTTTCCAGGCAACTTTGGGCAAGTTTGCTAAATAGCAGTAGTTCCAGGGAAGGAGACTAGCGATTCAAGTTGGGAGAGGACACAGAGGAAAAATGTCCTTAAAACCTTAAGAATCTCAGTGAGGGATTCTGAGCAAATGGAATGCAACCCACCTGGGAGCTGAGAACTTAGAGAATATATAGAAGGATTTATCCTAACTCAAAATAAGAGTGAAAAACGGAGATCAAGTTGTGCAGCAAAAATTGAAGGGAGCTGCCACAGCACCTAAGGAGACCCTTTGTTTCTATAATGGACCTCAATGTGAAGAACTGAAGGGGTAAGTAACCTGGAGCCATTCTGACCCACAATATCAGGACCCCAACATAATCCCTCCTTATGCTGGAGAGTTGGTACCATCTCCTGGGGAGAAGAAACAATCACTGCAGCCCATCTGCAAAAGGAGAAGTCAACAGTATGGGAGAACTACAGACAGTGGCATCTGCAGGAGGGACCACAGAGACATGCATCAGGGTAGAGTAATTAAGGTTGTGAACTTCAAGGAGAATTAAACACTAACTTTAATGCCCTTTAACTCCCTAAAGTCCCACACAGGGATAGAGTCAGGATTAAAGATTCCAAATGTCCTGTGTTGGGAATGTAGAGATGACTATAGCTCCCAGTCAGCCCTAGGACAGATGAGACCCTTTACTAACATTCCTAGCAACCCCTATGGCAGATATGTGGGAGCAGGAGGATAACTTCTGGCATGTGTGAGTCATGGGGACTGTACAGGATTGATTGAAGCAAAACGGAAGATGAACCTATCAAAAGATTAAAAGAGGCTCTCTTGATTCTCTGTGGGTTCAGATGTGAGTCCTGTCTGTGTTCTCCACAATGTAAATACAGTCTGTTCTATGTTCGATGCCTTGTGAAACTGAGTGCTTATAAAAGGAGCTCACAGTCCTCCTTTTGAGAGAGTATCAGACATGAAAGATCCCAAGATTTACCAGGTAGGGGACAAGCCATAGGAGAAAGTAAGATGTCTCCCAAATATACCCAGGCCCTTCATATTAGAAGAGAATTTTTGATAGCAAAGTTATAGATCTTTTGAATAGCTGGACTTAAATCATATCACAAACATTACATTTTCAAAGTATATGCAGAGATTAACTTTCAAAAAGAAAAAAAATCTGGGTTTCTTAGCCTTGGATCTGTAAACTTGGATAGGAAAAAATTACTTATATATAAATATGTATTAAAAATGGTTTATATATAATAGTTCCCTTTGCCAAGCTGTGTATTTTATTTTATGTATGTAAAAATATTATTCTGACAAAGGGTCCTACCTGCCAAAGAAGCCCATGATATAACCCTAACCCCAAATGTGCTCTGGTATAAAATATAATTTGGTATCCTTTCTACTGATTGCTATGTTTTTAATTTGTTCCTACCTTAAAAGACTTTTAGTTCTTCTTAGCTTAGTCTAGTTTTGAAAGTCTCAGGTTTGTACCCAGATCCTTACTTCTGTAGCCTCACTGATTGGTCAAAGCCCCTCCAACCTCCCTTCTCTCTACTGTTTATTGTTCCATCTAATTTGGTAAAAGAAGAATCTTTTGGCCATTATTCCCTTTTAATTAAAAGAAAATATTTAACTTTCTTTTCTACTATACTAACTCCTAGTTTCCTCTCTCTTCACAGATGTTGAAAAAGGAAGATTATAGCTATAGAGAGCATCTTTGTTCCTAGGCTTTGGGAGCAATCTTGCATTGGTTTGTTTGATTTTTCCTTTTTTGAGAAAGCTCCTAATGCTCCCCTTCACTTCTGATCAGTAATCAAATGGAAAACAGTACCTTTCTACTGTTCAACTGAAGTTGCTCCAGAAATGGCTTGAGGTCACTTGCTACACCTCCCAGTGCTCTCTGATACAAAACATAATAACACTTGGAACGAAGTTTTTAAACTAGGATTTGGATACAGATTTAAACTAGCTTCATGATCCAAGAAGAAAAAAGACCTTTCCTGGAGAGCAAAAAAACTTATTTCCAAACAGGACATGAATATAATAGATTTAGGACAGGGCTGGGGAACCTGCAGCCTCAAGGCCACATGAGGCCTTCTAGGTCCTTGGGTGCAGCCTTCAGACTGAGTCTTACAGGGACTCAGGGAAGTTTTGGATTCAAAGGACCACGCTTGAGGTCCTAGAGGGCCTCATGTGGCCTTGAGGCCACAAGTTCCCCACTCCTGATTAGCTTCTAGAAAACCTGAATTTGAATCATTAAGCTACATCCATGACTTCCTTGCATCTTTTCCACATATATCCTCCACATATTAGACAGTATGTTTAATTGCATGTGTTGGTACAGTACATTGTAAGTGTTCTTATAGCTCTTTCCACTTATGTATGTCTTCATCCTGTAGACAAAGCTCCAAGCTCATGCAGTCCAGAAACTGTGCCTTCCTTTCCTTTTGCATTCCTCCACAGCACTCTTCACTAAATGAAGGCCATCATTAACTGCCTAACTATGCAACCCTGAGGAGATAAGCTCTACATGGAACCCCAGAAAAATCAAGTATTCCAAAGACTTCACTGTCCTGAAGGAACAAAACTTGGAGGGAAGTGGAGGAAGAATAAGGAAAGGATTGAGTTGTGGCCATAGGTTATTAGAGAGAATGAGATTCACTGTGGAATGAAATCCTGTTATGATGAATTCCCCTGGGGATGTCCAACTTGTTCCATTGTCATGGAATTTTAGTAAAAAGAATCTGCTGGTTGCTAGAAATTGCATTCCTAGCCTACCACATCTGGAGATGGAGCAGAGCAGATGTTGGCCTCTTCATACTGAATTAGCAAGTGTAGGAGAAACACAGGGCTGGGCATACAGTAAATATTTGAACTGAATTAACAACACATTTTCATTTTTGATTCAAAGGAAAGGGGTAGGATGACCTAAGAGTCTGGAAAAAGTGATGAGATGAGTTAAGACTAAGACAGAGTTTTGAAGTCTTTGTACAAAATCCTATATACTTCTCCAAATCTACAGGAAAGATTTGGGGATCTAGCTCATTGTAGATAATTTCCGCCTTATACAAATTTAGGGTGATTGAGGATTTGCCCTAGGGTGATCAGTTTAAAGGGGTGCTAATAGTGGTTCAAGTCTTTTGGCAGAAAACCAACAATACTGTTTTAGCAAATTAATTTCTTTCTTGGGTCTTTTGTTGCTGTTCAGTCATTTTTTCTTCACTTGTGTCTGACTCTTTATGACCTCATTTGGGTTTTCTTGGCAAAAATACCTAAATGGTTTTGCTACTTCCTATTTTAGCTCATTTTATAGATGAGGAAACTGAGGCAAGCAAGGTTAAGTGACTTGCCCAGGATTACACATCTAGTAAATGTCTGAGGCCAGATTTGAACTCAGAAAGATGAATCTTCCTTACTCTAGGCCCATCACTCTATCCACTGCACTACTGAGCTGCCCCTTTCTTGGGTCTAAACCTGCTGTTTCTTTGGTTTAGGAAACTCTCTAGTGAAAGAACTCTACCATTGCAAATCTGAAATTGCCTTAAATTCCTTGCTCAATGTCACACAGCCAGAATGTGGCAAAGTCTGGACCCAGGTCCAGGTCTTCCAAGGTCTTTCGGATTCTGAGATTCTCTCTCCATCCACTATACCTATGTGCCTCTCTTGGCAAGAACTACAGGTTAAAATAGAAAATTACCAGATAGTGGGCTGGGATGAGATTGCCCCATCCCACTTCTATGCGGTGACCTCCCCAAAATAAGGCTCACTTTGGTTTTCTAAATTCTGTCTCCCACATATGGGGGTGACATCTCACCTTAATCCCCTCAACTCTTGCAGTTTTCATTCCACTTGTTCCCTGGAAAAGTCTATGGTATATGAACCAATTTTGATCCTGTCCAAGTCAATCCAGTTGGTGTTGAGTGGTTTTCTTCTATTCATGACTATTAATAACCTAGGATAATGGTAAGACTAGAGCAAAGATAGACAAAGGTATTTTGTCTCTCATGTCAATTTGCTCACAACTGTATCAGTAAGCATCCCAGAATACACAGGGTGGGGGGGGGGAGTCCTGCTATCACAAGTTCTTAGATCTGAATTCATAAATGGAAAGGTAACTTTTGAGGGGTTAACAATCACTTTAATCAAGCACATGTATCAATCCTTTAGTCAAGAACATATATCATTCACTTAGTTCAGGGGAGTCAACACCATGAACCCCAAAGTAATCAACAGACATGGCTTCCTCTGTGTGACCATAATTCAGCAGACAGCTGTCTGACCATAACTACCAGAGAGGGAAGCATGACATCTGGGTTCTCAAAGCCAGGGGGCTTCTTAGAGATTTCCCAGAGTCTTCCTCTGGTACTTAAAACTTCTTACCAAAACTAAGTCCCAAAATAAAACTGCACTTCAGAGTCTTTATACACTTTTTAGAGCCAGAGGGCATCACATCCCTTGAGAATCAGTGCCTCATTAACGAAAGGCCAAAAGGCATGGATCAGGCCCAACAATGAGTGGGACAGATCCTCCTCAGTTACGAAATGGAGGCATTATACTTCTTGATTGTATTAAAACCAAAACAGTAAAAGATTCTACTTTACTTGCCATTACAACAACTTCAATTCAACTAAGACTTTGGTGCATATGGAGGATGCTTCAACAAGGGAGGCCATGGTTCTTTTTCCTTACTTACCCTAGACCTCATCAGTTTATCCATCATCAAGACAGGAATCAAAGGCATTTTAGGATCAAACAATCATGGCCCCACTAGGGTAAGAAGTCAAATGACTCCTCTTTAGTTCAAAAGTAAAAAGGTCCCTCTGCTTCTCTTACTGTTAGCCACAGCTAATAAGCTTACTTGTCCCACTTCTGAAACATTGTCATGATATTAATCACTGAGTAGACACTCAGTGAAAGCCTTCTGAAAACTCAGGCTAGACAATGGCTGCTCCAGCTACCAGCTCATGAACTGAAAACCATTACTGTGTCATGTAGTGAGCACCACCAGTGGGACCAGTGTTCTAAACTGCTTTTCTAATAGTGAACATAATGATAGTTGAGATTTACCCAGAACCTTAAAATCTGCAGAGTACATTTACATAGGATATCTCATTAGGGCATCACCACAAACTGCAAGATCCACAAAGCCCTGACCATTTCAAAGTTCTGGCCACTTCTCACACACACACACACACACACACACACACACACACACACACACACACTCAATAAATTCCAGTGACTCCCTAGGATCAAATATAAAAGTCCTTTGGATTTAAAGTTCTTCACAGCCTGAATTCTGCTTACTTTTCCAGCCTTCTTACAACCTAACTCCTCTGAATTTACTCCGTGCTAGTCACCTATTCTCCCCATTTGCTATTTCTACAGGCTGTTCCTCCTACATGACCCTCCAACTCCCATATCCGTGACTTTGTACTTTTAGGTCTCCCATGCATGACATGCTCTCTCTCCATATCTATGACTTTTAGAATCTCTGACTTCCTTCAAGATTCCACTCAAATGCCTCCCTTTGGAGGAGACCTTTTCCAATCCCTTAGCTGCTAGTGCCTTCCCCTCTGAGATTACCTTCCATGTATTATATATACACATATATGGTGGTGCTGCTGGGGCTGGTGGTGGTGTTTAGTTGTGTCCAACTCTTCATGACCCCATTTGGGGTTTTCTTGGAAAAGATACTGGAGTGATTTGAAATTTCTTTCTCCGGCTCATTTGACAAATGAGGAAACTGAGGCAAACAGGGTTAAGTGATTTGCCCAGGGTCACACAGCTAATAAGTGTCTGGGGAAATATTTGAACTCACAAAGGTGAGTCTTCCTGATTCCAGACCTAACACTGTACCATCTAGTTGCCCCTATGTCTATCTATCTACACACAAATGCACACACACATACATATATATAGTATATATACATGAAGATATATATAGCATAGATAGTATGTGTGTATGTGTGTATACATATAGACAGACAGACAGATAGCTAGGTAGATATTTATCTTGTACACACGTAATTATTTACCCATTATCTCCTCCTTCAGAACGTAAGCTTCTTGAGGGGAGGGACTATTTAATCTGTCTTTGAGTTCCCACTACCCACCATCAAGCTTGGCACCATCAAGCTAGGCATTTAATACTTGCTTATTGATTGATTGACAGATACTACAAGCATACAGCTAGTAAGTAACTGAGGTAGGATCTGAACCCAAGTCTTCCTCACTCCAAGTCCAGCCCACTACCTACTAAGTCAAATAACCTCTCAATATACTTGTACTGAGCAATGTGTATTGTCTAGTCAAGCTCCCCATTGATCAGTGACCCATTGATGACTGACTAGGGTTAGATGTAGCAGGAAGGGGTGGTCTTTGTGGTTAAACTATTGATCCACTTAAGGACTTCTGCAGACTGGAGGTTCCATGATGCCAAGGGTTGGGGCTCAGAACTATGGAGCAAAGAAGAGATTTCAATCAAGATTCCTCGGCAGACACTGAAGCAAATGTGGAAAGAATCAGTGTGAGCAAGGAAAAGTCTGTGGTCAGGGATAGGCACCAGAGACTAAAGTAGAATGAGAGTCCTGATCAGATTGCAGCCCAGTCTGAAGAGGCAAGCTTCAAAGCACCAAATCAAGAGTTTGGGACTGGGTAAAGAACAGTGTATTGAGCTAGACAAAGAGTATTCAAATTCATTACACTCATTGTTTTGTGGGTATAGATAAATCTGATCATGTGCAAGTGAAAACCATCTTCTATCTTCTCCTAAATTTCCTTCAATTGGAGAACTCATGCTACCACTGAAACCTCTATCTTTCTAAGTAGCTAGGTAGCATGATGGAAAAAGCACTGGATAGAGACTCATTAAGAACTGAGTTTAAATCCTGCCCCCCAGATACATTCTAGCTGTGTGATACTGGGACAAGTCATTTAACTTCTGAGCCTTAATTTTCTCATCTATAAAATTAAAAAAAATAGTAAGACCCCCTAAATTCCCCTCAACTGGAAAATTCCTATTTTCTTTTATCATAGTAATCAGATTTTCTATACTGTGTTGAATAGCAATCATAGAAAAGGGAAGATAAGCCCTATGATGAATAAAGCCTACAATAATGGCCTCCTTAATACCATGCAGTGGTCTCCAAAGTGGAAGAATGAACTGAGGGACCATGGCATAAGTTCAAGGAGTAAACAGTAAAATGATGATACCACTCTCCATGTGATAGCCAATCATGGGATTTGTCTCCAATACCACAAATACCCTTCACTCATTATTGTCCAATAACCCCATACTCCATAAAGCCATCTTCCTTCCTCTTCACCTGGCAACCCCCCCAAGCTCCCATATGCTATCCTTCTTCATTGGTTATTGGCCCTTGAGGGCCATTATAATCCAGTCTCCACCTGGGTACCCACAACATCAGTTGCATAGATGCCATTAGGAAAATCCCCTCCTCCTCTGTCATATCCATCTAGGACAAGATCTGCATTCCATGTGAGCTAATTATGAATAAGAGCCCAAATCCTCTTTCTTTTCATTTTGGTTGGGAAAGAATGAGTTATACAGGGTAAATAGGCATGAGTGAGTTAATATTTACATTTCAGATCTCATTATATAATCTTTATCTCAAGATTTATCCCTCTACCAAACTTCACTCTTTCTTTCCAGGGTACCACTGAAATACCTAGGTTCCCAAATTTGACATTATCTTGCACTTCTCACTTTCTCTCACTCCACGTATCCAAGCAGTTGCCAGACCTTTTCCTTTCCATCTCCACATGTCTTGCATCCATTCCCTTCTGTCTTCTCACTCAGCCATCAGTCTAACTCAAAATGTACTATTGGAAAGGTCTACTAATTGGCCTCCCTGTCTCAAGTCTTTCCACACTCCAGATGGTCTTCCACTCAGCTGCCAAAATGATATTCCTTAAGTTGGGGTCTGATCATGCCATCCCAACACTTAGTAAACTCCAACAGCTCCCAGTCTAGGATCAAATGCAAACTCCTCTGTTTTGTGCTCAGTCTTATTATTCATTATTCCCTTTCTTGAATCTACAATTCAGCCAAATTATCTTTCCTGCTATCCCTCAGACCTATAAAAAAGCACAACTAAAATATCAAAGTGTGAACAGAAACTTAAGGTATGATGCCACCTATTAAGCAGAGCCATGTAAAGAAAGTGAAATGTATTTATATGGAAAACTTACTATGTGACTGTAGAAAAATCACTTAACCCCTCTGGGTCTCATTTTCCTCATCTGTGAAATGAGGAGATTGGAATAATGATGTCTAATATCCCTTTCTCTTCTAGATCCCTGATGCTAAGATCCCATAATAAATAAGAAACACCCCATTCTTCACCATAGAAACTACTAAAAAATTGAGTTCATTGACTATTATAACCTACTATTTGATTGTTTCCTTTTGTATTTTTTAATTTAAAAATATTCCTTTTGAAAAATAAATTTACCTGCTTATCCAGCTATATTAAACAAATTAAACAAAAATAATTTACAATTATTATGTATGACTGCCCTGTCTCCAGATAAACATATTCATTCACATTGCTCTCAATAAAATATTGATATTTAAAACAGCTACTGATGATATTTTAATAAGAAAACATACCATTAATAAATAAAATTGTTAATATTGTTTATTTCATCATCTCATCCCCTTTAATTTTTATTTTTTGTCTATATTTTGTATACATTTGTATACATATATATATACTGAACTGATAAATATATATATATATATTTATCCATAAATATATATTCACACATTGGAGATATTTGGGTTTGGGTTTTTTTTTTGGTTGGTTGATTGGTTGAGTGGGTTTTTGTTATGTTTTGCTTTGTTTTTATTGATGGAATATACAATCAAAGATTGTAGACTGCTCTAATCAAGTGAGCTAACCAGACACAAGCTAACAGACGCACTGTCTTAGTCAGTCCAAAGAAATTACCTGTAAAGAAGGTAGATAGCAGAGGCAGCATTTATAGTTTTCAAAGCTCTTTAATTTGTTTGATCCTCATGAAAATCTTGCAAGGAAAGTGCTATTATGATACCCATTTTACAATGAAAGAAATTAAGACTGAGAGAGGTAAGGCAAATCATACAGCTAGTAAGCGGAGATGAACTCAGGACTTCCTTACTCAGAAAGCTACACTCTGAGCTGTCTCCCCGTCCCCCAAACATGCTGAGGGAGCTATTGTTCAAATGATGCTTCTAGTAGATTTTGAAGTGATAAAAGATGACCATGTGGAAACTTGATTGTCCACCATGTGTTTATTCATATAAATATGACCAGCACTTTTTCTTGTAATGAGAAAAATGGTAAAGCCAGAAATCTAAGTCTTCTCAGGTACGCCTGGCAGGGAAAGTATTATACCTTCCACATGCAGCTTAAAAAGTCCTCATGCTTAAAATGACTATTTTGCGTTTGCTTGTTGAAGAGCTGATGTCAGGTAGCTGATTCCTTGGGACTTATAAGGAGAGTAACTTTGGCTCTCTTGAGGATCCCAGACAGAAGCATGTGTTGCTTCCAAAGGTTTGTGGGGCCCCAGTAGATTTACTGTTGTAAGTATCCCCACAACCCCTACTTCGTTAACATACGGCTAAGACATTCATTTAACATGTGGGATCCTAAAAAAATCTCACTAACAGCATCACTCATTGTTTAGGTATTTCAGTTTCAAACAGAATAAAAAACCATTGAAGTCTCATCACCTAACTCCATGACATTGTCAGGTGGTTCAGGGGACATGATTTTATCAATGTAAATGGCATGAAAAAGCTATAAGACCTGGCTCAGGGATACTGTATGAGCAAGTTCTCAAATGGTATGATAGAATCCCATCTTTAGAGACACACCACTGGCTGAAAAATACAGAGAATGAAAGACCCCAGGGTTTATGTTGGCTGACTATTAAAAAACTGGCTCATCAGAGACTTGCCCATATTTTTTAGCATAAAATACACACTCCACCACCTGGCATTTAAGGTCTTTCACAATTTGCATCTCACCACACTTTCTAGACTTCTTTCATACTCAACTTTTTGACTAACTTTAAACCAAGCTGGATCACAAGCCATTTTTTTGAACATAATGCTCCATTTTTCTCCTCCATGAATTCACACAAATCATTTCCCATGCCTAGAATGTGGTCCATTCTCATCTCTACTTCTCAGAACCTTTGTCTTTATTTAAAGCTCAACTCAGGTGCCATCTCTCAGTAAAAGCTTTCATGATTTCATCTTCCCTCCTTCTCACCCAAATTGTTAGTGTTTTCTCTCTCCTTCTTTCTCTCTCTTTTTTCCTCCCCCTTTTTTCCTCCCTCTTTCTCCACCCCACCCCTCTCTTTATTTGAACTATATTTGTTTATTTATATTTATTCTGGCAGTTAAGTGTCATAGTGCACACAGGGTCAGACTGAGAATCCAGGAAACCTGAGCTCAAATCTAGACTCAGACATTTACTAGCTTTGTGACTCTGGCCACCTCTCTCTGCCCATTTCCTCATCTGTAAATGGGGAAAATAATAACAGCTACTTCGCCAGGATGTTATGAAAATCAAATGAGATTAACACATGTAAAGTATTCGCAAACCATAAAGTGCTATATAAAGGCTAGCCATTCTGATTACTGCTATCACAATTGTTTGTGTAGATGTTGTATTCCTCAATAGAAGGAAGGACTTGAAGGTAAGGGCTAATTCATTTTTGTCTTTGTTTCCCCAGTAACTGGCACCCAGTAGCCACAATCTTATTGGCTTAGTAGAACCCAGTGTTTCCTTAAAGGTTTTCCTCTAATAAGATAGCTAAGTGCCCTTAACAAGCGTGTGACCCTTTTCAAGTCATTTAGCCTCCTAAGGTTGTTGTGAGGCTCAAATAAAATAATATTTGTAAAAATGCTTTTGCACCCTTAGAATATTCTATTTTACTTTACTATATCACCCTTCAAGTTCATCATCATCATCATCATCATTATTTTATCCTCAGGATCATCCCAGAGGAAGAATTTCTCAGATGTAATAGATACCTCAAAAAGGTTTAGTGAACCACATTCCATCTCAAACTTCTGCTACCATAATCAAAGCTCCGTGACAATTACTTGCATCACAAATAATTGATTGTCATACACTCCCATTCTTGAAAACTGATCTACCTTTGGCTATGCTCTTGGTTTTAAGGGATTTGTGGGCAAGAACACTGTCTGAGTCATCACCATCATATCAATAATCCTGACCTTGAATCCCATGCTAAGGCACTGTGGGTGAGCATGGGTTTTTAAACAGAAAAACATTCAATCATCTCTTTCAGTTAACAGAAGGAAAATAAGCTCAAATATATGGTAGCAGACCATGAGTTACTGAATTCATGAGTTCAAATTTGGCCTCAGACATTTAATAACCATGTGACCCTGGACAAGTCACTTACCTCTGTTTGCCTCAAGTTTCCTCATCTATAAAAATCAACTGGAGAAAGAAATGACAAACCAGCCTGATACCTTTGCCAAGAAAATACCAAAAGAGGTCACAGAATCAGAAAGAACTGAAATGACGAAACAACAAAAAATTTAGTAGCAATCCCTCAAAATGTAAGTGCTTTGTTGTATATGGGCCTAGGCCTTCATTGTGTTCGTCCTTCATTGCCAAAGAAGACCATGCCATCAGAGAAATAATGACATGACTTGCACTTGACTTTGAGTGAGGGAGGGTTGTGCAGGTCACCAGCCTTACTTCTCCTCCAGAGTCAGCTGAATCCAGTGACTAGATATTCATGAGGATGACTAGAGATGACCCAGGATAAGGCAATTGGGGTTAAGTGACTTACCCAAGGTCACATAGCTAGTGAGTGCCAAGTGTCTGAGGTGAGATTTGAACTCAGGTCCTCCTGACTCCTGCAGTGGTCTATCCACTGCATCGCCTAGCTACCCCTGACCCTAGGCATAGGAAAAGAAAAACCCCTATAGATAGAGATACATGTGTGTATGAGGGAGAAATATGTTTGAAAGTCAAATCTTATGAACATATTAATTGTGACACCTAAAATTTACTCCTTATGCTTATTTCATTGAAACCAAAAGGGTGGCACTGAACAAGTATTTTTATATAAAATAAATGTGCCTCATCCACTTGTTTTTTATTATTCTTGGTAGACTAATCAAAGGCCATATGGTTTAAAACAAATACCCAAAATCTGTGAAATAAAGGAGATGGATTTAATGAACTTTAATGTCCACCATCCCCCGCTCTAAAATTCTGGCATAACTTGGTTGCTTCATCATTCTCAAACAAATGGACATTTTGAAATAATGGCGCCAACTAAAATTACTGCCACCAAGCAGATAGGATAGAACACAATGGTAAACAAAAATTGCCCATATTCTTATTGCTCAACATGTCACTCTGTTCAACAGGAATCGGTATTGCGGCATTATTAACAAGATGATGTTAAGATTTGCTTTGAATATGTAAGTCCATCTAGACTTAACCAAAGCTTTATAATACAAATAAGGATAAAATAAAGAGACTGCTTTATCTGCCCATATTCTTCACCTATTTTTGCCACACAGTTTTTAGACTTTGCTGCGAACAATAGAACTGAAATGAAAGGGTTTACTACCGTAATAACTGAGGTCATGGCATCTACACTATAAATGACACAGTGACCACATGAGCCAGTGTGGCATTGCTGCACTGAGCATCTGTGAAAGCATTTCACCAAAGGTTTTGTGCCAACAGTATAATCTTTGAAGGCAGGTCTTGTAGAAGAATAGGGCATAGGTCTTTCAGCTATACTTCCTGGTGACTCACTGGAACCACAAAGTAAAGGAAACAATTATTATATTACTATTTGACTGGTAAAGAGGAGTCACATGGCATTTCTGTACTCTATTATAAAACAGAGACAGTCCCACAAAAGGGTACTGCCTTGTTGGTTAGAAGATTATATTAGTTAAAGCCAGGAAAACCATTATGCCCAGGAGCACTGTGGTGTAATATGGGTGTTTTTATTCCTTTCTGAGTTCATGTTCATGTTTTGTTTAAGTTTCCATAACTGCAAGCTGCAGTCCCTAAGGTAGGGTTTTGCCCACAATAGTTCTTGCAATAATAAAGGATTGTCTCATGAAGTCTTGGTGAGTCTTTCTTTATTACTAATAGCCAACACAATACCTGATTCTGACATCTTGTAAATAGATCAGGACTAGTCCTTTCCCTAGCAGGTTGGCAAGGATGCAGGATTCATTTGAAAAGTCCGCTTTTACATACAATTGCCATAAATTCTACAAAAAGCCAAATTCAGAAAAACATGAATAAAACTTAGAAAAAGAAAGGGAAATTCAGAAAGGTAGATTTCTCTTTTGGTTTAAATGAGAGAAAGAACAAAGGAATATTCCAGGAATGGAATTACGAGGAAGAAGAAAGAAATTACTAGTTTTTGTAATTTGAGATTCCAAAGGAGATCATGTAAATGTGGAGCTGAGGGATAGGGGGATAATGGAAAATCTTATAAACTCCATCTTTATCCCAGCTGGACAAGGGAAAGTTGGGGTAGAGGAGAAAAACATGGTGTAGAACTGAAATAAAGTAAACAGGGAACTCTGCTGGGGAAAGGGGAGAAAGAAAGCTTATTTAAGAAAAAGAATAGAACTAGGGAGGGCTTATGGAACAGCCACAAGCAAAACAAACTTCAACTGTGGAAAGCTGGTTTTAAAAGATTGGAAAAAGAAAGGGTGAGACTAGAGCCTGGAGATCTGAGTCTGGACTGGGTAAAGAGTAAGAAGGGAGAGGATTAGGAACAACCTGTACCAACGACAGAAAAAACACAATGACTTAATTCTTCCCTTCCCCTTCCTACCTCCCACACCTTTGAAAGAAGGAGAATGAAGAGAAAATACATAGGATATGATGGAAGGGAAAACAAAACTAACAATTAAACTCATAAACACAAATGGGATGAGTTCAACTATAAAATTCAATGCTGGCAGAATGGATCAGAAAACAAAACACATTTTGTTGTTACAAGAAACACATTTAAAACATAAAGACAAATGCAGAGTTAAAAGGAGAGACCAAAATGTAAAACTAAATCTCAACTGAATTCAAAAAGCAGGAGTGTCAATCTTGAGCTCAGACAAGGCAACAGTAAAAAGAGAGATGGTTAACAGAGAAAATAAGGGAAACTACATTAGGCTTAAAGGCAATATGAATTATTAAATAAAATCAATATTAAATATATTTTACTGAATGACATAATGCTGTTTATCTTCTGTACTCAAAGAGTGTTAATGACCTCAAGATATAGGGGCCAGGGTATGATGTGGTTAGCGGTGACTGATCTGTCCAGTAAGAGTTCAGAAGGCCAGACCACAGGTTGGGCACAAATGGTCTATTAGAATATTTGAGATAAAAATGTCTCTAGATTTGCACATCTCCTGTTTCCTTTGAGCTATTGTGATTCTGTCTTCCTCAAGCACAGAGCCTTCTTTGCTGCAGGCACCCCATGCTAGACTGTCTTATACCTGCGTCTTACATGACTGAAAATGAAGTTCCTCAGAAAGACCTTGAGAGTGTCCTTGTATCACTTCTTCAGACCCTCATATGAGCTCTTGCCTTGTGCAAGTTGTCCTTAAAATAGTCTCTAGGTAAATGGGCATTTGACATTCAGGCTATATGGACAGTCCATCAGAGTTGTGCTCTCTGCAACAGTTTGAATACTTGGCAATTCAGATCAAGAGAGAAGCTCAGTGTCTTGCTAGATGATTTTCAGAATCTTTCTAAGACAATTCAATTGGAAGCAGTTGAATTTTCTGACATGATACTGGTATACTGTCCAGGTTTCACAAGCATACAAAATAATGCCAGCACAACAGGTCTGTGGACCTCTTCTCTCCCACACTTTCCTTCAGAGCCTCTCAAAGTGAGAGAGCTCTGTCAATGTTTGCTTCAACTTGCCAGAAAGTATTCTGCCAAGGTAAGTGAATTTATCCACACTATTCAAAATGAATGACATAATATCAAAATGTTATAAGGAGGGGGGGGGCAGAGCCAAGATGGCGGAGTAGAAAGACTCACATTTGCTAGCTCAGAACCCACAGCCCAAGGATTACCTCTAAAAAGAACTCCTGACAAATTCTGGAACAGTGGAAGCCACACAGCAACACAGTGAAGGAGATTTCCGTTGCAGAGAGCCCTGAAAAACCGACCCCAGGGGTCCATCGCGCCC
The DNA here is from genome assembly GCA_028658325.1 of Potorous gilbertii. Classification (NCBI taxonomy): domain Eukaryota; kingdom Metazoa; phylum Chordata; class Mammalia; order Diprotodontia; family Potoroidae; genus Potorous; species Potorous gilbertii. Next base: position 582,051,238 of record CM053770.1, on the reverse strand, counting down.
GGACGGGAGTGGAGCCCTCCCCTGCCCTGCCCCGGCACGTGGCACTGAGAGGAGGGAGCAGATCCAAGCAGGCTTCAGGGACCGTAATCTCCGGGCAGCCGCGAAGGTCCCTCCACCCACAGACCCACAGGTCAGTGAGAGAGATGGGCTGAGAGGGGAGCGGGGTATCTCCGGGACTTGGACCCCCTAGGGAGGCAGCCGCTGCGGCAGAGGCAGAGGCAGCTCGGCCAGAGCCTCCCAGAGCAGGCAGGAACTCCACAGCAGCTCCATTACAAAAGGTCTCTGCATAAACCCCCTGAGGGAACTGAGCCTGGGAGGCAGACCTGCCCCCACCTGAGCACCAGCAGATAAGCTCCCATTGAAGAGCAGTCAGGCCTGCCGCCAAAAGCCCTGAAGCTGGGGAGCAGCATTTGAATCTCAGACCCCAAGCATTAGCTGGGCAGATC
>CM053770.1:582034011-582050292 GCA_028658325.1 Potorous gilbertii | reverse complement strand
GTTTTTTTCCCTTTTCTGGGCATTTTTCCAGCCAGTTACTTGACTTCTGAGAGTCCTCTCCACCCCCTGGCCTAGATCCACCCCACTAGTGCTTGGGGTCTGAGATTCAAATGCTGCTCCCCAGCCTCAGGGCTTTTGGCGGCAGGCCTGACTGCTCTTCAGTGGGAGCTTATCTGCTGGTTCTCAGGTGGGGGCAGGGCTGCCTCTCAGGCTCAGTTCCCTCAGGGGGTTTATGCAGAGATCTTCTGTAATGGAGCTGGGGTGGAGCCCCTGCCTGCTCTGTGGGCCTCTGGCCAAGCGGCCTCTGCCCGAGCAGCCTCTGCCTCTGCAGCGGCCGCAGCCTCCCGAGGGAGTCCGAGTCCTGGAGATACCCCGCTCCCCTCTCAGCCCATCTCTCTCACTGACCTGTGCGTCTGTGGGTGGAGGGACCTTTGCGCCGGAGATTCAGGTCCCTGATGCCTGCTGGGCTCTGCTCACTCCTCTCAGTCCCGCGTGGCCGGGGCGGGGAAGGGGAGGACTCCGCAGGGCAGGGCTCCGCTCCCGTCTGCGGTACTTTTGCGGTCGGTTTTTCAGGGCCCTCTGCAACGGAAATCTCCTTCACTGTGTTTCTGCGTGGCTTCCACTGTTCCAGAATTTTTCAGGAGTTCTTTTTACAGAAAATCTATGGGCTGTGGATTCGGAGCTAGCAAATGTGAGTCTTTCTACTCCGCCATCTTGGCTCCGCCCCCGGGATGAGTTTTTTATTGAGGTTTTTTTCTTGCTGATTTTTGTGTAGATGCCTTTTGTAAATTGAGATTAGTGAAAAAAATTATGTGAAAGATCAAAGGAAATATCATGGGATGGGATTATGACTTCTAATTACAGTAGATGGTACTTGAGATGGTACTATTTTGAAGAAAAGTTTCATAGTTAGGTCATAAGAAGCCTATGTTTTCCTGGTTTTATGTAGCAATGCCCCCATTTAAAAATATGTATATAGATGTACATCATATCTCCTCTGAACGTAGTTCATAAAAATATCTACAAAAATGTTTAGTTTGTATTTTCTTCAAATAAAATTAAGACAAAAAAACCTCAGATAACACAATTTTGGAGAAAAGTTTTTACATTTTTTATGTTCATAATTTATAAAATTAATAAGAACAATAATATTAATATAATGGATGGATTTGATTTTCAGCACAAAATTTCCCAAAATATGGTGCCATTGATGCAAGACCAGCTCTCTATTCAGTAGACCATGCTGCCTCTATCCTTGGATCAATTAATCAATAAACATTTATGGAGTACTTACTGTATGCCAGGCACTATGTTACCTATTATTATATATTGTATAGACCTGGGTCATATAATATCCTGTCTGTATTTTGTATTATAGTTATTTGCATGGCAAGGTAGGTGGCACAGTGGATAGAGAGCACCAGACTTGGAATCAGGAAGATCTGAGCTCAAATATGGTCTCAGACACTTACTAGCTATGTGACCCTGGGCAGGTCATCTAACCATGTTTGCCTCAGTTTCCTCATATGTAAAATAACCTGGAGAAGAAAATGGCAAACTACTCCAGTATCCTTGCCAAGAAAACCCCAAATGGAGTCACAAAGACTGGGACACTCCTGAAACCACTGAACAAAAGTTATTTGCTTTTATATTCTAGCCCCTTCATCAAATGAAAACTCTCTGAGAACAGGGATTTTTCTGAGAAACTTTGTGCCTTCTTTAGCACAGGGCTGTGCTCATAATACACACTTGATTGCTGTTGGTTGAATGTTGCTACTAAATGAGAGTGCCAATTGTCATGCCACTGTTAGTCATAGTCAGATTCATACTTTGCCTTAGATTACCCTGTCCCTCCCAGACTCAAGCAGTCTCTTCCTAAAACAAAGACATTATTGCTTAGAAAAACTGGATTCCAAGAAGAGAAAAAAATCTGATTTATTGTCTCATTATGGTTTTTCTCATGTGTTTATACACAACACATACACATACATACACATATATACACATATACATCTCTCTCTATTTATCTCTGTCTCTTTCTCTCATCTAATATAACCCACATTACCTCCTTATCTCCGCTCGCCCAAATACATATATAGTACAAATCCTCTCTCATTCTTTCCAAGCCCCACCTTCCACATACGGACTACCTTCCTGTCACATCTGACTCTCACCCTCAGTCTAGCTCCCTCCCTTTATGCATATCCTCAGATCACTTTGATGACAGACTTTTTCTATCTGTGCTCATTTCTTTACTACACCCAGTCTGGTCTCTAATCACAAACAGCTCTAGGCCTACTTCCTAATATCCCTAAGTAGGTCTGGGGAATCCAAGGCAAACATATGCCCCCACAGCCTTGGGTGCGCAACTGTTCCTGCTTTCCTGACATCCTCAGCGTCTGACACCAGTCAAGCCAAACTCATCACCATCATGCATGCATGTCCTATTTATTCTCATTCTTGGTCTTCCTTTGTATTGCTACATTCACCTGGAATGACCTCCTACCTCCTTAATGGAACTTTTTCCCCTTGGCTATTCCATTTATTAGTCATTTCTCTGAATCCCTATAGCACCAATATTTAGCATCATTCATTCATTCAATATAATTTGATGTTACTTGTGTATTGCCCATATAGGTTGAGTATTTTCACATGCCAAGATGTGACTCAAAGAGGAGTGTGGACAGATCCTCTAGAGTTTCCTCCATATTTCTCTAAGGGACATTTTGATTCCTCCCAGGAGGGAAGCAAGAGATTGGGGCCATGAAGGAAACTCACTCTCCTTTCCTCAGGGAGATTAGAATTAAATCAATCCCCTGAAATGTTGCTAGTCTAGGGTTTTCAAACCAGTGTCTTGATTGCTATCCCTTAACAGGAGAGAAGTGCCTCAAGATATTTCTGAAAGCTTGACTCTTTTTCCTTCAAATTCTAGGAATATAAAGACCACTGTACATACTGAATATAAAATAAACCAATTTATTCAACTCGACAGCAAAACTAAATCAGAAAAATTATATAGATTGGCATAGTGGATAGAGTGTTGACCTTGGAGTCAGGAGGACTTGAGTTAGAATCCTGCTTTCCAATACTTATTAGTTGTGTGATCCTGGGCAAGTCACTTAAACGGTCTCAGTCTCAATTTCCTTTTCTGTAAGATAGGGATAATAAGAAACCTAAATCAGAGGGTTGTGAAGATAAAATGAGATAATATTTGTGAAGTACTTTGCAAACTTTAAAGCACTAAGTAAAAACTAGTTATAACAGATAATACACAGAATGAATGTACTCTTCCACTAGGAGGGGAGTGATAGAGAGAGAAAGAGACAGAGAGACACAGACAGAAACAGAGATGTCATGTATTCACAGGGGCTAAATTGAAGTTCACTGATTTGATATCAGAGTGCAGATGAGGACAGAATGATCTCTCTCCTTTCTTTTTTTCTCTTTCTACCTTTTCTTTCATCTTGACTTTTTCTGCTCTCATTTTTCTTTCTTCTTTCTCTCCTTGTCTCTTCCCACTTCCTTTCTTTTTCTCTCTTCTCTATTCTTCTTTCTCCCCTTTCCTCTTTTTTGGTTTATTCTCTTTTCTTTCCTCTAATTCTCTCTCTTTTCTCTTTTTCTGTCTTCTGTCTCTCTAATTTCCCTCCTTATTTGGACTCCTTGATTATTTGTCTCCTCTTTCCCTCTCCCATTCCCTTTCCTTCTTCCTTCTCTCTCCCCTCTCTCTCTTCTCTCATTGTCCTCTTTTCTGCATTCTTTCTGTTTCATTCCTCTCTTCTTTTTCTCTCCTTCTCCATTGCCCCCTCTCTTTTTCTGTATTTGCAAAAGATTATTATTTCTGGTATCAAATACATTAGTTATTGAAGTCATGTCTAAAGGAGAAATTTTGCTTTTTGTCCTCTCCTGTTTCTGGTCCTTTCTAAAAACATTTCTGGTTTGTTGCTGTTATCTCTAATTTCATATCTTTATTCTGGTCTTCCTGCTTCTTTCAAAGGCTGAAGAAACAATCATATGGCATTTTAACATAGTTCCATGCTTTTGGACTCCAGACTTCCTTGTGGGAGACCAAACACTATTGCTTTGATAAAAATATCCTTTCTCTCTTCATTCCCACTGAGACATTAGGGGATGTCTTGGTAAATGTTTAACAACTGACTTTAACAACTGGAAGAAAAAATTGTACACAGGTACACTTTTAAGTTTAATCTGAATTATTAACATTTTTCCATCACTTTTTACAGTCTTAACAATCAATAAAACAATAAACCAAGTTCTGATTTCTAGCATTAGCCAATTTCTGATGTGTAATGCCCTCATGGAAAATTTAACAATCATCTCTCCAACCTGAATGAGCTGCCTTAGCATACCCCTTCACCTAGTAATGTTTCTTAGCAGGTGTACTGCCAAAATAAATTTTTCTGTTGGTGCCACTTTTCACCTCCGGTTGAAGTTTGGACTGTGTCTCTACAGTCACATTAGATAGAGCCTATCATGGCTAGGCAGAGCTGGAAGAGACCCCAGAGGTCATCTAATAAAATTCCTTCTTTTTATAGATGATCAAGCAGAGGCTCAGAGAGATGAGGTGACTTGCTCAAGGTTGTATGGGTAGTTAAGAGGCGGAACCAGAATTGGAAGCTCTATTCACTTACTCCAAATTCAGTGTCGTTTTCGTTATGCTACATTGCTAGACACATTGTTCTTTGATTGATAGGACATGCCCAGCAAGTGGATAAAATGCTACAATGACTCCCTGGGCGGAACTTTAGTCAGTTACTCCACTAGTAAAATGACAGTAAAAAGAATGGCTTGAGTCATAATGGGAAGTCATGAGGCCAAGTCAACTTCCATTTTCTTGTGGAGAGTGCGATTAGAAGTGTTGGAGGAACAAAACACACAATTTCTAGAGTGGTTTAGAAATCTTTGACTCAATATCCCTGATCCTAAGCCCTCCTATCTTGAGATGGAGACCTTGCCTTGGTATTTCCAGTGGCTGAATGAGAGGTCTTGTGGAATAATGGATAGAATGCTGACTGAGGGATCAGGAATACCTGAGTGGGTGTTGGATTTCTGACACTTATTAGCTATGGGACCCTGCCCCTGACACTTCATCCCTCCTCTGTTAGAGACAGATAATAAGAGAATCAGCTTCACAGTTATGAGGCCCCAAAGACATAATGTAGCTAAAATGCTGTGCAGGCAGCAGAGTCATATAAATATTAGCTTCCTTGAATTGCTATGCAAATATTTGTTATTATTAGAAATAGTACAGCACAGTATGGAGTTTTTCAAATTTTTTGGTTTTAGGACTCCTTTATATTCTTAAAAATTAGTGAGGACCACCCAAGGAACTTTCATTTATGTGGGTTATGTCAACAAATATTTCCTGCATTAGAAATTAAGACCGATGAATTTTAAGATATTTGTTACTTCATTAAAAATAACAGTAGTGAATCCATTGCCTATTAATAAAAATAATGTATTTTAATGAGAACTCTATCTTCCAAAACAAAAAACATTAGAAAAATGGAATTGCTTTACATATTTTTGCAGGTCTCTTTAATGTCTGACTGAATGAAAGACAATTAGATTATCATATAGGTTTCTGTATTCAATTTGTTATAATATATTGTTTTGGTTGCAGTGTATGTATAAAATCTGATATCACAAGGAAGAATATTTTAATAGGCAAATAATGTCAATATTATTATGAAAATAATTTTAAATTCACTACTTTTGGGACCATAATTATTTTATGAGAGTACCAGTATGAAAATAGTTTTGAAAGGATCTTGAGGATCCCCAGGGGACTGTGGACCATATTTTGTGAACTGCTGGCATAGTGGATAAAGAGTTAATCTCTGAGCCTGAAAGATCTGGATTCAAGTCCATTCTCTGACCCATATTGTCTCTGTGACCCTGGGTCCTTTAGTGCTCTAGGCCAAATTCAAATAGAAACAGATTCCTGTAAGGGATTAATGAGGACCATTCAAGAAACTTTTATTTATATAGATTATATTGATCAATATTTACTGCATTAGAAATTAAGTCCGATAAATTTAAGATGTTTATTTATTACTTCATAAAAATAATAGTAATTAATACAATTAGTTTATTAAATTAATGTTATCTATGTTGTATTGTGGGGCAGCTAGGTGGTACAGTGGTACAGTGGTACAGTGGATAGAGTGCTACACCTGAATTCAAATCTGGCCTCAGATACTTACTGGCTGTATGACCCTAGGCAAGTCACTTAACCTTGTTTACCTCATTTCATCTGGTAAATGAGCTGGAAATAGAAATGGCAAACCACTCTAATACTTTGCCAAGATAACCCCAAATGAGGTCACAGAAAGTGGGACAAAGGTGAAACATGACTGAAAAACAACATAGCTGCTTTGGATTTCTTTTTATTTTGTTAAACATTTCCTAATTACATTTTAAGCTGGTTCAACCATAGGAGTTTTGGGGGACCCTCTGTGACCCTGAGTTTTCCACCTCTGCTGTGGGAAACTCTTTAGGACCATAAGTTGGTGAGAAAATGCTAACTTGCATTGGTAGAAAAAAAGTTCCTTCTTGGGAAGAAATCCCAAGGAAATCCTAGGTCCAATTCCTATCCCTACCATTATTAATGTATACAAAATCCTTTTACATCTGTCTGTTCTAAGGCTGTCACCTTCAATTGTTTTTTGTTAACCTTGTTTGAACTTTGCAGTTAGGAGGCTAAGATGTTTTCTCTTCCTCTAACTGGTCTTGGATAGAGGACTTACTGTGGTGACTGAAAATTGATAGCTATTTTTCTTTTTAAAGTGGGTACAGTGAAAGAGAGACACACACATACACAGAGAGACAGAAAAGAGAGACACACAGAAGGAGACACAAAGGAGAGAGAGAGAGAAAGAGAGAGAGAGAGAGAGAGAGAGAGAGAGAGAGAGAGAGAGAGAGAGAGAGAGGAAGGGAGGAAGAGAGGGACAGGGAGAGGGAGAGAGGGAGTATATACATATACAGAGGATTGTAATCTAATTTAATTCATGTAATAAAGTTCCCTGTTATGAAATGCAACCACTTTTAGTGTTTCCTGAATGCCTTCCTCATGCTGTGGGGAGCACATTAGTGAGCCTGCTTTGTTATTTCAGGATCTCTCCTCCTTTGTGCTGGGGCTTTTGCCCATGGCTCATTACCCATGGCTCACCCTTTCCCATCCTAGGAGACTCCTTTCTTGGTCATCATCAGTCAGTCAGCACAATTGATTAAGTGCTCACTGGGGTGTTGGGCTTTTGTGGTGCCTGAGGAAGTATGGGGTTGGGCAAATGACTGAGTGAAAATGGATTATTTTCAGGTCAGGAATCTAACCAATGAAGGATGTCCAGTGGACTAGCTGGAACATTTCTGAACATAAAGACTTGTAAGTCTTAATGTGGTATGAGAGCAGTGTATTCTTTTGGAATTCCTATTTAGAGAATGAAACCATACCTTCTGAGGGACTTTTAGAGTTTCTTCTTTGTGGCATAGATCAAACCCATTGAGATCTGTCATTAGAATAAGTGATATTTTTTTTGGCAGGAGATAAAAATGACAAGGATGAGATAAAAACCACACCTTGGAAGGCAAGGAGAGACTAGGTCTGGGTGTCTTGTTGATGACACATCCTGTTAAATAAAAGCAAGGGGAGAAGAGGGAGGAAGTCAGCTGATCAAATGTCATCATTGGTCTCCTGCTAGCTTTTTGGAACAGTTTGGGGCCAGAGAAAGCTGTCACAGCAGAGTCCCTTCCTGTAGTCCTCAGTGTCTTTTAGATTCAAAATACTTGAGTAGGAATGGAAATAAGAAAGATCAAATGAAAGAATACAATTTTATTTTCTTTCTTTTCTTGCCTAAGGGTGGGAGTTTCCACCCCACCCCGATCAATGTAATCACAGAAGATCCAGACATCTAGTGAATCAACCAATCAGAAATTAACTAGGAATAAATAAGTCCTTGATCAGTTTGAATGGCAGACAATGACATGCAGGAAATATCTTGGAATTGATTAAAAGAAACAGACACACCTGTGGGCCTATTTTTAACACAGCCAATGATTTTAGAAGTATCAGATAGAGATATTCAACTGGTGATGGAAGATTCCTTAAAAGTAATTGCCCTAGGTAGGAAGAGGGAAGGAGCCTCTCTCTCTCTCTCCTCTCTCTCTCTCTCACACACACACACTCCCCCTCTCTCCCAGCTTCCATTAACCAAGTGACAGGTTGATGAATTTCAAAAACTTGGAATAGTTGGTGTTCCCACGATATCCATAGCAAAATCCCCAGAGCAGCTGTGGCAGTCTCCAGTAGGAGCTGAAAAACACACAGGAGAAAAAAAGTCAACTTAAGAACTTCAAGGACACAAAACATAAAACCCAGAGGGTAGAAGGAGTTAGTCACTCTGTCTTGGTCTACCATTGCAAGTGCAGGCTGGGGGAGTGATGCAAGAAGGGGTGCTAGACCTTCATCTGGGATAATTGTGTGGTCCTGTATGCATTTGCATAGACCCACTATAAATGTTCTTCACCCATAACTCTTGTTCATTGATTATCTTATTTCTTCAGGGATCCCTGAGAGAAAAGTAGACACTTTTTTCTTTTTTGATTTAGACTGTAATTGGACAGTCTACTTTCTAGTATGTTTCCAAGTCAGCTCAGTTTCTTTGAGATAACTGCTCATTTAAATGCTTAAGATCTGACATCTGTTGTATTATTGAATCCTTTACAAGTAGAAAGACTGATCTGAGAATATAGATTTTCGCATCCCTAAAATATGGATGCCTAGCAGTTCACTTAGAATAGTATATTTGGAATATATGCTCATAAATGTTCTTTTTCTTCGTATTACTTTAAATAGATGTAGACTGCTTAGTTTATTTATGACATGAGTGCAGACAGCTTGTCTGATAATCTTGATGTATTGCAGGTCTGTAAGATAAAGTTAGATTGTTGGCCTATAAACCCTAGTAATAAACTCTAAGTGGTCGAAGTTTTCTTTTTGGGAACCCTTTAATGTTTATCTGTTTGTACTAGCAAGGGAGGATTTAGGGTTTTATCTGGATTGCCCTAATAATGAATTGGCAGGGATCCTTTGGGAAATTTCTGGTGCCCTATAATATAGAGATCCCGAAGAAATTTATATCTGCTCTTTCAAGGGATCATCTTATATGTGAAAGGGAACCCTGGGGATAGTTTAAGGATATTAGAAGGATTGTCTTATGTGTGAAAGAGATTCTTAGAGACTTTTGATATGTCTTGTGTGAAAGGGGCCACTAGAGATGATTAATCTAGACCTCTAATTGGATCATTACATTCTAAAGGCAACCATGGGAGAGTTTGCACCTGGGACAGTTTGGTCTCCTACCTAAAGGAATCAGCATCATCCCCCATCTTCTCCTCCCTTATTGCTGTTGTGATTTGTTGTTGGTTCTTGAAGCGGATCATGAGATCAGGAAGGTCTCACAGAATGAAGGAGGACTCCTTGCTAAAACTCTCTCAAACCCTACAAATCTTCTAGCTGCTTTTTCCTTTAAGCATGTTTTCCTCCTTTTCTCAATTTTCAACCTATCTTTATTTATTATTTCTTTCCTTACCATCTTTAGAACTGCCAGATCTTCATTCATTAAAAACAAAGCAAAATACCCTACTGGTAGAAGGAAACGACTTTCTTCAAGGTTATCAATGACTTTTTAACAATAAAGTTTTTCAAATCAGCTAATATCTACCTTATCTCCCTCCCCTAACCCCAATTAAAAAAGAAAGAGAAACAAAGCCCCTTTTACAAACATGCATAATCAAGGTAAACACATTTCTGGATTGGCCATGTGCAAAAAATATTTCATTCTGTACTCTCTATAAACAGTTATGAATATCACGTTTCATCCTTAGTCCTCTATAACTGTGACTGGTAACTACAGTGATCACAGTTCCTAAGTCTTTCAATGTCAAGCCTTGTTTGTCTTTACAATATTGTTGACATTATATCAGTTATTTTTCTGGTCCTGCTTAGAGTATTTGTATTCAAACTGGGCTAGATGACACAACTGAGACCCTACTCTGCTCACAGAAACCACACAGTTTCTGAACTTGCTTCTTTCTTGGTTCACAGCCTAGGGTCCACAACTGTTCCTTATGGTGGCCCTGTTATCTTCTCTAGTCTGTGCAGGATCTGTGACTCAGATAGTGGCAGAGTGGCAGAATGGTCAGTTGACACCTTTTTGGCACCATGCACATGTTTAATCCCCTCTGTGATGGATTTGAGATCACTTCTTTCCAAGGAACAGTCTCTCTGCTCCTTGTGGGTCCTCTTCTGGTTAGATCTCATCCCAAGTATCCCACATTTCTTTCTGTTTGCCTCCTTATGATGACCTGGGCTGGAAAAATAACTTACTTTGATGTTTTTCTTATATTTCCTGATCAAGATTTGGTCTGGTTTGTTTTCTAAATCTGTTTAGAGGAGTTTTGGGTGGGTGAGAGGAGCTGGCAGGCCTTCTTCCTGCTACTCTACCATTTTGTCTCTGCTGTCCCAGTGGGGTTTTCCCTCACTCTTTATTCGTTTTGACCACTCTTTAATGTTTATTACTGTTGACTACTCCCTTCTGCTGTATATTCTCTCTTTGTGTTTCTGTGACATGACTTGTCAGATTGATCCTTTTCAGTGTTCTTTTCAGGGTCATTATCTATCTCCTTCCCTCTTTACACCAGGGCTCTGATCTGAGTCCTCTTATTTTTTTTATTCTGTCTATGTCTATTCAATTATCATCTGTGTGTGAATGATGCCCACATTTGCATATCCAGATTTTGTCTCTCCTGAGTTTTGATTCTGATCAAAAATTTGCTTGCTAGACATTTCTACCCAGATGTCTCATGGGCATCTCCAAAATCAATACATCTAAAATAGTTATTATCTTTCTTCCTAAACTCACTCCTCTTGTTAACTTCCCTATGTCTATTGAGAGTATCACCATTCTTCTAGGTGCATGTGTTTGTAGCTTAAGAGTAATTCTCATTCTCATTTACTCTTCATTTCCTATTAGTTGCCAAGTCTCATCAATTCTCCCTCTCAATCTGTTTTTCATCAATACTTTTATCTAAACTCATGCCTCAACCTCCTTAGTCTAGACACTCATCACCTCTCAACTGGACTGTGGCAGTAGCTTCCTATCTAGTTTCTCCGAATCCAGTTTCTCCAGACTCAGGGCTGCTAAACTGATAGTTCCATAGCACAAGACTTATGACAATTCAGTATATCCTTGTTGCCTTTTTGATGGAGGACAAATTTCTCTGTTGGACATTTAAACTCTTTGTAATCTGAACCTACCCTATTTTTTCCAGGATGATTATATAATTGCCTTCTTCAAAGATTCTATCTTTGTAGCAATCTGGTATACTTTTTGTTTTCCATATATGGCACTAGATCTGCTGTCTTTGTCTTTGACAGACTGTCTCTCATGTTTGAAATTCTCTCACCTCATCCCTACCTCTTAGAATCCATATTTTCCTCTAAGGTTCAGATAAAATTCCACCTCCTTCAAGAAGCCCTTCTTGATTTCCCCAGTGGTTAGTGTCTCCCATTACTGTGTGTTCATTTTGTATAGATCTTGTGCTTACTTGTCTGTGAATATGTTGATGTCTCAAGTCAAATATAATCTCCTTGAAGGAGGGATTGTCCCATTTTTGAATTTGTATACTTAACATCTAGAAGAGTGTCTAGCACATAGTAAGTGCTTAATAAATGCTTATTAGTGCTTAACTTATTATAATTATATTATTATATAATATATTAGAATGTTATAATAGTATCATATTATATTATTGTAGTAGTATAATTATTTGATTACTACTGCTACAACTAGTATGACTACCATGGTTACTACTACTATCACCACCAGCACCCCTCAAAACCTAACCCATCATTGATGCTGTTTGTTTCGATGTTGCTGGCCCATGAACTATTAAATACAAAAGAATTAATAGCAGCTTAATGACTTTTCCCAAGACCATAGAACAAGATAAGAAGAATGAGGTGGTTACAATAATTAATAGCAATGAAAGTAATTATTGTTGACTTTGTAAATATTGTTGATTTTGTAAATAATTCTCTTGGTTTCACAAACTTGCCCTTTTATTTATTTACATTTCTATTATTTCTATTAATTTTTCACATTCATCATTTCTCATGGCACAATAATATTCTGTTATCTTCATATACGCCCAAATGTTCAGCTGTTCCAACTGATGGGTACCTACTATGTTTTCAGATTTTATTACTTCTGTGCTTCTATATATATTTTTGCGCATATGGGTTTATTTTATATTCTACCTTACTACTGTTTTAATTGAATTTTCATTAAACTACTTGAATTTCGAAATAAACCATCATACTTGCAAATAGTGATTATTTTGTCTCTGTTTTGCCTGTTTGTTTTCTTAATTTCTTTTTCTTGTCTTAATATAGCTAATACTTTAAGAATGATCCCAAATAATAGATGTGATAAACAATCTCCTTGCTTTACTCTGATCTTACCAGAAAGGTTTTTGTGGTTTTTAATGTTATAAATAATGCTAGCTGGTGGTGTTAAAGAGATACTATTTATCATGTGAAGGGAAGGTTTATTTATTCTAAGGCTTCTCAATGTTTATAGATAAAATTGTATTTTTTAAAAATTCTTTTTGTTAATACATTTATATAGTAGGTGCTCGAAAAACACTTGACTAATTTTTTGAATATATTGCTACAACATCCTTCAAAATATTTTATTTTGTATTCTTGTATCAATAATCATTAGTGAGGATGAGATATAGTTTTCTTTTTCTGCTTTTAAACTCCATTGTTTGAGTAGCAAGACCAGATTTGTCTCATAGAAGGAGTTAGGTAAAGTGTCTTATACTTCTATTTTTGGCAGGCAATTTTTGCAACATAGGTTTTTTTAAAAAAATAAATGTTTTGATGAAATTAATTGCTAAATTCATCTGAACTTAATTGTTTCCCCCTCACAGATTTGATTTTTGTCTTGTTCAAATTTTTTTTTAGTTTTGGCTATTTGGACTCTATTTCTTGTTCTGTTAATCTGGGTGTTTTACACACACACACACACACACACACACACGCGCGCGCACACACACACATAGAGAGGGAGTAAATATGTATCCATCTTATTTAAATTTTCAAGGTCTTTTGGCTGATAATTGGGTAAAATAGTTTGTAACAATTTTCTTTTGTGAAATTCTCTTTTTCATTTTAGATTTCAAACATTTTCCCTCTTTTTAACAAAATTGCTAATGATTTGTTTATTTTGGGCTTCTAAAAACTTGTTTCAGGCTCAGATTCCTTAAGAGTCTAGTCATTGGCTTGAATTCAGTCAAAACAAGTGTCACAATAATGACGAATCTTAAAATCTTGCCCACCCTGACTGATGTTCTGATTTACCTGGTCTGGCTGAAAGAAGGCTTAGGTTGAATTCATTCAAGGCAAGACCTGCGTTGTTTTTCTTTGAATTTCAGGGACCCAGCCTGGGGACTGGGAAACAGCCTAACCTTAAACTCTTTTCCAGGACTGGAAGGTATGTAAGCCTCCCCTCTATCCCTATCCTCTTCTCACCATACAGTAGGAGTTGCTTTCCTAGGAAGGCCTGGAGGTGCTTTCTGGGCCTGACCTCTCAGGTCCCATTAAATCAGACCATTACAAGACTGTCTCACACTCAACCTGATGATCTCAGGCTCTTAGCTCAAATCAAACTGCTGAGAGAAATAGAGGAAAAATTGGGAAGAGAAATGAGAGTGATGCAAGAAAATCATGAAAAATGAGTTAATAGCTTGGTAAAGAGGAAAATGACACCTTAAAACTAACCCAAATGGTAAAAGAGGTCCAAAAAGCCAATGAGGAGAAGAATACCTTAAAAAACAGAACTGCCTAAATGAAAAAGGAGGTACAAAAGCTCACTGAAGAAAATAATTCCTTAAAAATTAGAATGGAGCAAATGGAAGCTAAAGACTTTGTGAGAAATCAAGAAACTATAAAACAAAACTAAAAAAATGAAAAAATAGAAGACAATGTGAAATATCTCATTGGAAAAACAACTGACCTGGCAAATAGATCCAGGAGAGATAATTTAAAAATTATTGGACTACCTGAAAACCATGATTTTAAAAAAAGAGCCTAGATATAATTTTTTCGAGAAATTATCAAAGAAAACTGTCCTGACATTCTAGAACCAGAGGGTAAATTAGAAATTGAAAGAATACATGATCACCTTCTGAAAAAGATCCCAAAAGGAAAACTTCCAGGAATATTATAGACCAATTCCAGACATCTCAGGTCAAGAAGAAAATAATTCCAGCACCCAGAAAGAAACAATTCAAGTACTATGGAACCACAATCAGAATAGCAGTTTCTACATTAAGGGATTGGAGGGCTTGGAATATGATTTTCTGGAGGTCAAAGAAACTAGAATTAAAACCCAAAATCACCTACCCAGCAAAAGTGTGTAACCAATGAGGGAGGAAAATCGATATTCAATGATGTAAAGGAATTTAATGCATTCTTGAGTAAAAAGCTAAATAGAAAACTTTACTTTCAAATACAATACTTAAGAGAAGCATGAAAATGTGAAGAAGAAAGAAATCATAAAGGACTTATTAAAGTTGAACTGTTTACATTCCTACATGGAAATATGCTACTTGTAACGCATGAAATCTTTCTCATTATTAGGGAAGTTGGAGGGAATATATATAGATAGAGGGTCTAAGGTGAGTTGAATATGAAAGGATGACATCTAAAAAATAAAATTAAGGAGTTAAGAGGAATGTATTGGGAGGAGAAAGGAGAGGTAGAATAGGATAAATTATCACAAATAAGAGGCAAGAAAAAGCTTTTACAGTGGAGGGGAAGGGAGAGGAGGTGAGAGGGAGTGAGTGAACCTGACTCTCATCGGATTTGGCTTAAGGAGGGATTAACATACACACTCAATTGAGTCTGAAAATCTATTGTTATACTTCAGGAAAGTAGAGGGGAAAGGGATAAGGAGGGGATAGAAGGGAGAGTAGATTGGGAGGGAGGGTAATCCGAAGTAAACACTTTTGAGGAGGGAAAGGATGAAATGAAAGAATAAGATACACAGCCAATGGAGCATAGAAATCTATATTACCCTGTAGAATATAGAAGGGGAAGGGAATAAGGAAAGGGGGTGGGAGAGATAGAAGGGAGGACAGATTAGGGGAAGGGATAATCAGAATGCATGCCGTCATGGGGTTGGGGGAGGGGAGAGATAGAGAGAAAATTTGGAACTCAAAATCTTGTGGAAGTGAATGTTGAAAACTAAAAATAAATACATTTTAAAAATCCCTCATTTTATTTAACATTATATTGGTTTCTTTGTTTTCAGCTTTATCTCTTTGATCTTCAGAATTTCTGTTTTTGAATTTACATGTTTATTTTTAGCTTTTTGATATTCTTTTTAAAAGTTCCATGTTAGATTCATCAATTTCTTCTTTCTTTCCTTTTACTGATGTAAGTGTTTAGAGTTCCTCTTTTGCAATTTTGGCTACATTAAAGAAGTTTTGGTACATGGTCTTATTGTTATAACTTTCTTTGATATAATTATTTAGTATTTCTATGAATTTTTCCTTATTTCCCTCATTCTATGGAATTATACAATGTAGTCTCCATTTGAGTCTGAATGATTTCTTCAAATTTCCCTTATTGATGTCAATTTTTATTAGGTTATGATCTTAAAACACTCCCATGTTTGTTTATACATTCTTCATTTCCTAGTGCAAGGTAAATTTGACTGATACAGATATGTATACACATATATTTGCAGCTGTCAAATTTACCTTACTATTTACACATCTGTATAGTTGTGTATATACACACATATTTTTGTATGTATACATTTTTCTCTCTATGCCTTAAATTTCTGTTTATCATCCAAATTTTATTATATTTAATTTGTCTAATATTTTATTCAGGTCCTAAACTTCATTCTTGTTCATCTTTCTGAAAATGTGTCTAAATCTGAAAGAAATATGTTGGAGTCCCTGGTGATAAGTTTTTTCTGTTTAGTTCTCTCTATAATTTGATTACTTTTCCTTACAACATTTTTTTTTCCTTTTTTAAATTTTTTTATTTTTTAAAATAAATTTATTTAACTTTTTACATTCATTTTCACAAAATTTTGGGTTCCAAAATTTTCTCCCCATTTGTCCCCTCCCCCTTCCCCAATACACTGGACATTCTAATTACCCATATCACCAATCTGCCCTCTC
>CM053770.1:581977570-582033511 GCA_028658325.1 Potorous gilbertii | reverse complement strand
GGCAGATTGGTGATATGGGTAATTAGAATGTCCAGTGTATTGGGGAGGGGGGAGGGGACAAATGGGGATAAAATTTTGGAACCCAAAATCTTGTGAAAATGAATGTAAAAAGTTAAATAAATTTATTTAAAAAAAACTCATCCCTTATAATCTAATCTGAATTTTTTTAGAAATACTGTGTGGCACAGTAGAAAAGAACACTAGATTTAGTCAGAGGAGCTGGACTCAGCCACTTACTGCTTGTATAACTTTGGATAAACCTCTTCATCTACTTGGGTTTCAGTTTTCTCATCTCTAAAATGAGGGAGCTGACCCCTAAGGTCCCTTCTAGCTATAGGTCTAGAATCCTATAATCTAAGAAGTTTGTTGCTGTCAGGCTCTTCACAACCCCATTTGGGGTTTTCTGGACAAAGATGCTGAGATGGTCTGCCATTTCCTTCTCCAGTTCATTTTAAAGATGAGGAACTGAGGCAACCAGGGTTAAGTGACTTGCCCAGGGTCACAAAACTAATTAAGGGTCTGAGGCCAGATTTGAACTCAGGAAGATGAATCTCCCTGACTCCAGGCCCTGGCACTCTATTCACTGCAGGACCTTGCTGCTTCCTAATCTAGGAAGACCTCAACTCAAATCCTTGAACTTTCCCAGTGGTCCCAGCTTTCTAAGACTTGAGTTTGCAGATCATTTTTAGGTTGGTGAGGGGAGTCTCCTCACTGGTGGTTCTCTAGTCCCATTGATTTAATTCTATCCATGGCAATGACTTTCAGATCTATAATCTCAACCCAATCTTTTCCCAAGCCCCAGTAATTCTACACCAATTGTTTATTAGACATTTTAAACTAGATGTCCCAGACATCTCAAACTCAATATACATATCTGAGATGTCTATGAGACATCCAATTCAAAAGTATACTCATTACTTCTCTACATTATCCCCAACCTCAAATTTACCCCCTCTTCCAAACTTTCCTATTTCTATCAACAGCACCACCATTACTCCAGTCTTGTGGGTTCATAACTTTGGCATTATATTTAACTTCACTATTTCTCATCCCATATAACTAAGAAGGTCTTTATCTCTACATCTCTGGCATCTGACCCCTTCCCTCTACTCACCCTGGCTACTACCCTTGTTCACTCCATCATCACCTCTTACCTATATTATTTCAATAGTCTCTAAATTGACCTTCCTGCCAAATTCATCCTCCACACTGATGCCAAAGTGATTTTCCTTAAAGGCAGATCTGACCCTGTCACTTCCCTACTCAAAAAATTCCTGTAGCTCCCTACTGTCTCTCAGAAAAAAATATAAGCCCCTGTGTTTAGCTTTTAAAACCTTTTTTGATGCCAACCTGTCTTTCTAATATCCCTGTATATTCACGCATCCTCCTTCACCCTGCAGTCCAGTCAACCTGGCCTTCTTGTCTTCCTCACACAAGACATTCTGTTCCTTGTCTCTATGCTTTAACAATGGCCATTTCCTATACCTGGAATACACTCATTCTTCCCCTCCCCCTCCTCATCCTTACAGAATGTCCCTCTTCCTTAGAGAAGCATTGGGGGGGGGGGGGGAAGGAGAAAAAGAAAAAAAAGATAGTCACATAATTTTATTATATATTTAAAAGGAAAGCAAAGTTGTACATAATAGATTTGCAGTTTCATGTATAATCATCTTTTCTTATACTTATAGAAAGGTTTGTTTTATTTCTTAAGCTCTGAATAAAGTAAGTATTTTTTTAAAAAAAAAAGAAGCAAGTCAAGCATCACATTCTACACAATGCCTTTCCTGATTGTTGATACCCTACATCACAAACTATCTTGTAGTTAGCTTTTTTTGTATTTGTTCTTTTTATACATATTCGTGTTTTCTTATACATTCTTCTTGTCTCTCCTGTTAGAATGTAATCTTCTTGCAAATTCAGACTGGTTTGGATTGAGATTGGGTCTACCTTTCTCACCCTGAAAATGTAGGGATTACCCACAGGCGCATTCTACCCTAAAAGGGTAGAGAGAGATCAAACAGCTTTCACCTGCTATTTTACAACACGAGCCAATTTGCTCCACCTTACGCCACCCCACTCCTGGGGACTCACCATATTAAAGCCATATTAAACTATAGATACCCAATCAGCTTAGTCTACTACAGCCCAGAACTCCCAAGCTCAAGGGAGCCTCTAGCCTCAGCTTCCCTTAGCAGCAATGATTACAGACATGTGTCACCATGCCCAGCACAGTCTGCTACATTTATTTTCTTTGTATCCCTAGTTCCTAGCACTAGGCTTGGCAAATTGTAGGCATTTAATAAATGTTTATATATTGAATTAATTAATTAATTACAACACAGGTCCAGGATACTTCTTTCCTCATTAAAACACCACACACACACACACATATACACAAATGTCTGGAAAAATGAGGCTAGATTTTGTACCTTCTAGGTATGAACTAAAATCATAGTAGTTCAAGGAAAGGTGAAGGTAGTTAATTTAGCTTATAATCTATTAGAATGTTAGTAAGTTATATTAGTTAGTAAGTTATATTAGTAAGCTCCTTGACAACAGGGACTGTCTTTTACCTCTTTCTGTTTCCCCAGAATTTGGCACATAGTAGGCACTTAAATGTTTATTGCTTGATGGATAATGAGAATGACAAGAAAATGGTGAATATGAGCAAAATGCCAAAGCAAGAAACAAATTAATAATTTTTTTAAGTCATCAAAATGTACATGGTGCTAAAGACTACTTCTGAGAGTTCACATGGTTTTTAAAATGGTGTTAATTCATACAATGGTGCTCAATCTCAGAAGATCAGACTACTGATCTGGGTCATGGCAGGGCCGTGGATGGCCTTGCCATTCAATTTATTGAAGGAGTCATTGGAAAAACAATGCAAGAGAGAAAAGCCACCAGGTATTGAGAAGCTGCATGCTACCAGCATCTTATCACTACTCTGCATTCTGAGTCAGCCGCCACTGTTGTAATCCTTCGCAGCTGTTTTGTAGCATCTGACAACCAAAATGTACCACTACCGGAAACCTAGCAGGCACAGATGCCCATTTTGGGGCCTGCTTTAAGTCAGAGGAAATATATATATTCTTCCCTACATCTGTAGTCTGCTCCAAGAGCCCTCATTCAAATGAGTCTGTGCCCATTTCTCCAGAGCAATGTTCCAGTAATTAATTAAATTGGGCTTTTCACTCCTGATTGGATATTGATGCATTGCCGTTTCTCTTCCTTCCTCTGGAGAATTATCCCACATGCACAGGGAACTGTGTGGTTTCCCTTTTGTCAGTCTTCAGACAAAAGAAAGCAAGCCCAGCAGGTGCATAAATGGATTATTCATACCTATTAACAGTACAGTCGGTAAGTCGCTGTTGCTAATTGTGTCCGTGAATAATTTATTCCCTTTCCTTGCAATGCAAATGTAGAGTACTCTGGCCAGGATCTCCTTGCTGCCCAGAGAACCAGAGGTAATGGTAAATTTCAAATGAACAATATCTGGTGCTTATTTGAGCACCTTACTTGAGGTTCCTCACATCAGAACATCATCTACAATGGAACAGCATAATGTGTTGTTTTTTCTCTTGGGGGCTTTAATTTTATTCCCCCCACTTCAGAGTGGTTGAAAAAATGTTCCATAATGCCCTATGTTTTGTTTCCTGTCAAGATCAAAAAGCTGTTTTTAGTGGTTCCATGGAAAGTTGGGGAAAGGTCTCTCTAGTAGCAATACTTTTGAGATCTGCCCTCAGACCTTTGATATTTAACATTTTTAACAATGACTTGGATAAAGAAACAGAAGGCATGGTTGTCAGATCTGCAGATATAACATAAATCCAAGAGGGACAAATGTAGATCCTTATACTTGGGTTTTTAAAAAATGAACTTTAAAGTTCAAAATGAAAGTTAGACTACAATTCATCTAAAAAAAGATCTGGGGGGGTTTTAGTGAACTATAGTCAAAATGAGTCAACAGAGTGACATGGCAGCCCCCAAAAAAACTGATACAACATGAAGTTAATATTATGCTAAGACATCTCATGTCTAGGAAATGGAAAATAGTTTTATTATGTGCTGTCCTAATGTGTTCAGTACTCTTTCGGTCCCCACATTGTAAAAAGAGCTGAACTGTAGAAAAAGTTGAAGAATGTCCAGAGAACAGTGACCAGGATGGTCAAGGGCTTTGATATCACTACATGGTGCCAGTTTGGGAGAACTGGAGCCATTTTCCTGAAGAACAGAAGAATTGGTCTCATTGAGGTGGAGAGTAGGGTGAAATAGTTTTTTCTTCCAAGTAGTTTTAACATTATCACATGGAAGAAAGGAAAATGTTCCTTCTGGTCCCAAAAGACAAAACCAGAAGCAAAGGGTATTATTAGAAGAAAAAAACTTACCAATTAGACATGTCCAAAGGTAAGATAAGACACCTCAGAAGATAAAAGATTCCCCTTCACTAGAATTCTGCAAACAAAAGTTGACCCCTTGTTAGGTTTATTGTCAACAGGGTATTCATGTTCAGACTCAGTTTGCCTCCTCCATCTCTGCTATTATATTACCTATAAAAGGCAGATTAAACTTTTAGTCAGTTACTTAACATAACTCACTTGCCCAAATCTATATACTCTGTGGCTGACCTTGCATTGCGGTCAATTCCTAATTCAGCAGAATGCATGCAGCTTGCTTCCTGGCTAAGGCAAAAATTGCTGCACTATTCTACAGCTCATTTTGCTTATCTGGCCTTCCTTAACCTTCTGCTGGGCTTGACTGTTTGCCTGGTTGCTGATTTCACTGCCTTGTCTTGCCCTTCATTTCCTCTTTCTGATTCCTAACAACCTACTCAGACTTTATCTTAATATCTTACCTTGCTCATCTCTGTCCTGTTGATTTCTGACTTTGTTAACCTAGTTTCATCTGGTACCATGATTTGGTTCAAATTATAACTTGAATGAACACTCTAAACACCTGACTATCTTACTATTTGACCACTATCTTGTCTTGCACTCTTGGTATATGTGTGCTTCTGGACTTCTGACTATTTCATACCTAATGCTTTGATAAAGTTCTCACTCAAGGCTCTTCTCAGTACAGATTGACTTCCTAGCCTCCTCATTGTTCTTCATATACTCTATATCAGCATCCAGTAACCTGTGGCCCAAATCCAGCTGATAACAATTTTTGTATGAGCCAGAAGATAAGCATAATTTTTACATTTTAAATATAATTTTATTTAAGCTAAGAATAGTTTTATACTTTTTTTAAAAAATGCAACTGAAAGCTATGCATGGTTATTAAATTTTAAAGTGCAACTTTATTTAAAAAGGTAACAAACATTCACTTCATGGGTCATACAAAAACAGGCAGCTGGCCAAATTGGTGCTTGGGCAGTCAACCCCTGTTCTATATCACAGACATTCACCTTCGTGAAATTCATTCATATTGCTTCCCTACCAGGGACAGACCCTTCATTCATCCTCTCCACATCACTAAGTGCCAACCTTCCTTCAGGACCTAGGTCAGTTCCCATGTCATCCAGGCAGCCTTGCCTGACTGGCTGCCCAATCTTCCAAAAATTATTCTCTGAACTTATATAGGACTTTTACAGCTTATTTCAGTTATTTGGCACTTAGCACATGCTAACTTGTATTCAAAGCAACCTTTGATTCCAAATTTGGTGTTCTTCCAAATACATGCATATATATTTTGCCCATGCATAACAGTTGATGGTGTTACATTTACTTTCACATACATTTTTTTCATCCTAAGCAATCCCAGGAATCTTTCAGAGATTAAAGGCTCACTACTCTCTATGCCTTTGGACATGTTTCACTCCCCATTAGACTTTGCGGGGTAGAACTATCTTTTCCCTCTTTTTGTATTCCCCAACACTTTGCACAGTGCCTAGCAATTAGTAGGCATTTCATAAATATTTACTGATTAATTGACTACTTCAACTGACTATTCCTCTGTGGGGTCTACATAATCCCAGAATCTGATCTCTTATATTGTCATTTATTTTTATTTTATTTTTATTTTTTAACTCCAATTAAATGCTAAGTCCCTGAAGGTTAGGAAGTCTTATAATATGCCCCGTATATGCATCTAATAACTAGCATCAATAACTCCCTCTCCAACCATCAACTCTATCACCAAAGCACATCATATAGCAATTACATTTATATAGTACATTAAAGTTTAAAAGTACTTCCCTCATGATGACATTAAGAGGTAGACAGTACAGGTATTGTTAATCCCATTTTACACATAAGGAACCCAAGACTCAGAAAGGCTAAGTGACTTTCCAATGGTGACACAGGTATTAAGAATTAACCCAGTGCCCTGTACATAGTAAATCCCTGTCCAAGATTTGGGTATGATCAATCAATCAATAAGCATTTATTTAGCACCTACAATAGAGGGGGCATCTTGTAGGTACTAAGGATACAAAAAAAAAAAACCAAAAACAGTCCTAGTCCTCAAGAAGCTTATATTCTATACAGGTGTAATGACAGGCAAAATAGGATCTTTTGTTGTTTTTATTTTAGTATAATCAAGTGCCTCTGATTGAAATAATGTGATTAAAGATCTTCCCTTATTGGGCCTGGGAAGATTTGTAGGAAGGCCCACTCCTTTTGTTAATGAGGCACTGGTTCTCAAGGTCTCAAGGGTTGTGATGCCCTCTTGCTCTAAAAAGTGTTTAAAGACTCTGAGGTGTGGTTCTACTTTGGAACTTAGTTTCTGGAAGAAGATTTGAGTTCCAGATGAGAGTCTGAGAAGCCACTACGCAGACCCCAACTTTGAAAACAATGATGTTGGTGCTTCCCTCTCTGGTAACTACGTATGTATGTAATGGTCAGACAGTTGGATCTGTCTGTTGATCTATGGTGTATGTATTGTTTATATCAGACAGTTGGAAGCATATCTGTTGATTTTGATTTTTCTGCATTTTCTCTGAAGTTTGTGATACTATTTTTTCCCCTAAACTAAGTGAATGATACATGTACTTGATTAAAGCAATTGTTGACCCCTCAAAAGTTGCCTTTCCTTTTAGAAAAGCAGATCTAAGAATCTGTACAGCAGGCCATCCTGTGGATGTTGGGGTGCTTGCTTTTACAACAGGGAAACATTATGTTCAACACTTCCACATAATAAACATGTACAAAGGACAGTTCGGTAGTTCCCTGGATAGAGTGTGGAGCCTTGGGAAGACTAATCTTCCTAAATTCAAATCTGGCTTCAGATACTAACTAGCTATGTGACCCTGAGCAAATCATTTAAACCTTTATGCATCAGTTTTCTCATGTGTAAAATGAGCTGGAGAAGGAAAGGGCAAACCACTCGAGTGTCTTTGCCAAGAAAACCCCAAATGGGGTCACAGTCAGACACGGCTGAAATGAGTGAACAGCAACAACAATATACCAAATTAATACAAAGTGATTTCAGAAGAGGAGGCATTGATTGGGGTGGGGATGGGTGGGGTCATTGATGCAATGAGTGGCTGTGGGTGGTCCAATGAATTGAGTGACTGCCATTTTTCCTGTTATCATTGGTTTTGTTACAAAGAAACAAGGATGACAGACCTGTAGGGAGGGCTGATTTTCTTCTAGTAGCTTCCCATTTAGGGAAAATGTTTCAGCAATAACAACCAATAGTGAGTTTTTCTAACGCAGCTCTCATCCTCTTAAAATGCCAACCCTAAGCTGTGACTGGAATCAGGAGTTGTCTGAAATGTCTTCCTTTTCACCCCTCAGAGCAGATTGTGCATTGATGCTTGCTTCAATTTAATTTTCTGGTGAATGGCCTATGAATGAAAAAATGAAATTTAAAAAAAAACTCTGGCTTTGCCTCCAACTGATGCTGAATTGGGCTGGGAAGGATGACTTAAGTTGCTCAACTGGGATAATGCAGCAGATTGGGCAATAATGACAATTTTAAAACTCACTTCCAAAGCATCAAATACAAGCAGTCATTAGATGTGTTTTATCAAGAACAGAAAAATAAAAAAAAAACCAGTTTGTCCCAATCCATTGTGTTTTCATCATGTGAGATCCCAAGAGTACTTCCCTATTAGCGAGAGATTTACATTTGAAAGTAATTGCTTGACTGCCTAAAATTCTGAATAAAATCTTCAAGAAGCCTGGAGACTTCCGAACAACAAAGGGTAACTGGAAGAGAGAAATTTAGATTTAATTGCGGCAAGTGGCCTTCGAGGTCATCTAGTCCTACATGCCTCTGGCCATGTTACAGATGAGAAACACAAGTCTCAGAGAAGTTACATGGCTTACTGAAGGTCACAAAACCGGTGAGTGTTAGAGCCAGGATTCAAAGTCAACAACTTTGACTCCAAAGTCAATGCTTTTTCTACTTTATATGTGCACATTTTACATGTACATAACACTTGATAGTGTTAACAGTTTACAAAGCACTTTTACAAATATTTTTCTCATTGCATCCTCAAGAATTTTAGGGAACCTTTAGGGGAAAGATTCACCATTTCCCACACCTCTGAACATGTCTCACTTCAACCGATTATGCCTTTGTGGAGTCTGCAAAACTCAGCGTATGATCCCTCACCGAGTAAAGAGTGGGTCTGAGGCCCAGACTAAAGCAGAATTGAACCTCACGTTCAGGCAAAGCCCAACCAGGGAGCTGAAATTCAGAGTTGTGCGGACTCCCCATTAGGACACAAGAGAGGTAGTTACCGAATTTGAGAGGAAATAAACAGGTTTTTATTTTTAAATTTTTCATCTTTGCTGTGAATTTAACAACCACTAACAAATATAACCTTCCAAGATTCAAAGAATAGGAAAGAGGATAATGTAAAGAACTAGGAATTTCTCTTACATAATCTTCATTTTCGAGATTGTGTGTTTTAACAAGGTAGTAACATATTGCTCAATTCACCTTTCTTTCTGCATTTTTTTCTTCCTTTGTATGTTTTTTTAAAAAATCAGTGATGCACGTCTTCTCTATACCTATCAATACCTACTAACCCACTCTCCACATACACTTTCAAGGAGAAGCCCTTCCTTAGAAAGAATATATACAGTCAAGCAAAATAAATCACCATATTGGCCATGTATGAGAAGTCATGCCCATTCTGCATTTCCAGTCCATCACTTTTATATCAAGAAGTGTGTGGCATGTTTCATCATTCATCTTTTAAAGTCATGATTGGTTGTTTCTTAGGTCAGAGTTCTGAGCACTCCCTAAGTTGTTTAGGGAAATAAACTTCATATGTTCTGACAGAACATCAATGCCTCACCATAACGTCCAGTAATGGGAACTCAGTAGGAGCCATGAACTCAAGGGGATTCATTCCATTGTTAGGCAATTGTACTTATTAGAAAGTTCCCTCTTCTATTAGGCCCTATATGCCCTATATGCATTAGGCCCTATATCCCAGACCATTCTACCACCGGTCCTCTTCTTATTCCCTAAAGTTATACAAAATGACACTAATACATCTTTTTTGAAAAGATATAATTCATCCATTCATAAGAAATGAGCAAGCCTTCAAAAATTTTAATATTGAAATTTTCTTAACTTTTTAAATTTTTAAATCAAAATACTTGAAAATGGTGATCCTTTCTTCCATTGTCTTCCATGGTCAAGAAAAATGCTTAATGTGTTTGGAGTTTGTTTGTTTCGACTGTTCCTCAATAATATTGTTTTTGGATCCCCTCCGCTATAAGCCTTCTGGCTTCACAGGCACCCCCTTACTGTTTTGGATTCTAGTGATCCAGACTACATTTGTTCTGACATTTCCAGTGTAATAGTCATTATTTATGATAGAGAAGATAGACACAAAGTAGTGTTTCAATAGTCTACATTCTCTACTAGTATTATACTGTCCTCCCTGTGCCTAGTTTTATTTTGCTCTGCTACCATGACATTTGCAAACAAAAGCATCTAGAGGATATCCCAATAGAAGGAATGCCCCCATCCACTGGAGCTTTGTGCAAGTCATTCCCTTGACACTAGCCATCAGAGTTTGTAAGCATATATTCCCACAAAAGCCCTACTCTGATCAGTTCATCGTGTCAAGGAGGTGATCATGGGTTGTCAAAAATCTATGTCAATAAGCAGATCACAAACTTCTGGCAGATAGATGGCTCAGTGAATACAGCACTGGGCCTGAGGCAAGAAGATTTGAGTTCAAACCTGTTATCAACCATTTACTAGCTGTGTAATCCTGGGCAAGTCACTTAATCTTGTTTGCCTCACTTTCCTCAATTACAAAATGGAAATGCCTACCTCCCAGAACTGTGGTGAGGATCCAATGAGATAATATTTGTAAAGTGCTTAGCACATAGTGATTGCTATATAAATACTAGCTATAATTATTATGGTACCAAGCCACTGAGTCTTCAAGTACAACACTGGCAAGAGATATGACTTTTCTATTAAAGTAACCTACATAAGTGCAGAAAAGCTCAACTCAGAAAGGTTGGGCGCTAGATTATTAATTCCTTGGCTATGGGAATCCATGTTTTTAGTAATCTAGATATTTCTCTGAAAATCCATGCGCCTGTTAGAGATAAGTACTAGACCTGTAATTTCAATGACACAGGGAACTCTAAGACAAGAAAACTGTACCTGTGATTTCATTGGAGTAGAAATCTTCAAAGAAGGAAATGCCTTTACCAGTAAGTGTCTCCTTTCCTCTCCCTTCCCCTTTTTAGGGCAATGTGTTATAGCTGTATCTCACTCTTCTTTTCTCTCTCTCTCTCTCTCTCTCTCTCTCTCTCTCTCTCTCTCTCTCCCTCCCTCCCTCTCCCTCTCCCTCTCCCTCTCCAGCAGTAACTTCAGGTGAGGCATTGAATAAAAATAAGGAGACAATGAAAGCATAAGAAAAAAAGAGAAGAAATTTTTGAAAAATTGTTCAAACATGTTCCATCTGTTGTGTAACTGAATTAAAGTCATAGTGATTACTTTGCATTGTCAAGTCCAACATGCAGGAAGTCCTCATTTACAATACAATACTATATGCAATATTGCATTATCAAAATTTCAATGCAGGAAAGAAATACAAATTTAGAATGAATTATTAAATTGAAATGCATCTTTTTAAAAAGATATTCCATATTTTTTAAATTACACAAATTTCAAAAAAAACCATTATAGAGTTAAAGATTTCTAGGTGGATGTTAAGTAATTTTTTTTTTGGAAAAGGGGGTAATAGGTCAAATAAGTTTGGGAACCTCTGCTCTAGGTGCCAGTTTGTGCTCATTAAATATCCCTGTGTCTCCGAAGAAAAGTTGAGAATGTTTTATTGAATTTCACTCACCACAACATTCTTTGGGCTAAATGTAAAAGATTCTGAGAATCACTAGATGGGAAGAGGCATCAAATAGATCCAAGTCCCTTCACAGAGCAATGTTCTTGACCATCGGTCCAAGTCATACTCTCTTGTGACAAGCAAGAAAATTAAATCTTTCCCATGACAACCATTCCTACATTAGAGGAAAAAATCATGCACCTTTCCAAAGTCATCTCTCTTTTTTTAGACTAAATATCATAGTCAATCAGTCAGCTAGCACTTAAGTACCCTGCAATGTGCCAGTCAGTATAGCACCATAAGACTGAGGAAAGAAGGAAAGGAAAGGAAAGGAAAGGAAAGGAAAGGAAAGGAAAGGAAAGGAAAGGAAAGGAAAGGAAAGGAAAGGAGAGGAGAGGAGAGGAGAGGAGAGGAAAGGAAGGGAAGGAAGAGGAAAGGAAGGGAAGGAAAAAAGAAAGGAAGAAAGAAAGGAAGAGGGAAGGAAGGAAGGGAAGAAAAGGAGGAAAGACAAGAAGGCAAGCAGGAAGGGTTCCTCCTCATACAGTTTTGAGTCACCTCTTCATCCTAGTCACCAAACTCCTTTGCCTTCCAACCTTCTCATTCCCTTTCCAAAACATGGCATTCAGAACTGGAGCCAGCACTGAAGATGTGATTTGAACAGCTCAACATGCAGTAGAATTCTCACTTCCCTCTATCCAGTAGAAAGGAAACAGATATTTATTAAGTGTCTATTATGTGCCAAGCACATAGGTTGGGGTAGCTAGTTGGTGCAGTGAATACAAAGGCAGACAAGAAGATTCCATCTTACTGAGTTCAAATCCTGCCTCAGACACTAGCTGGGTGACCCTAGGCAAGTCACATAACCCCGTTTGCCTCAGTTTCCTCATCTCTAAAATGAGCTGGAGACAGAAATAGCAAACCATTCCAGTATCTTTGCCAAAACAAACCAAAACAGATGTGATCACAGTCAGACATGAGTGAAAAATGACTGAAGAAAAATGTACCAGGTACTGCAATAAGCATTTTACAAATACCATCTCAACTGATACTTATAACAACCCTGGGAAGTAGGTACTATTACTGTCCTTGTTTTACTGTGATTTTACAGGAAACTGAAACAGACAAGTGAAGTGACTTGCCCACGGTCACAGAGCTAAGCAAGTGTCTGAGACTGGATTTGAACTCAAGTCTTTCTGATTCCAGGCCCAGTGGTCTATCCACTACATCACCTAGCTGCCTCTCTGGACACTATACTTTCATTAATGCAGCCTGGGGTCACTTTTTTTTTCTCCAATGTAATGCCGCACTATTGACTTACATTAAATATGCAGTCCATTAAACCTCCTAGGTTTTTTTTTTACGAGTTGCATTGTAACCTAATCTACCCACACTACTGTTTTCTTGAACCTAACTTCAGTGTTACACATTAATCCCTATTAAATTTCATCTTGTTAGGCCACCTTTCCAGTCTGTCAGAATCATTCTGAATCTCAATTCTATAATCCAATCAATTAGCAAGCCTTCCCAGTTTCATGTCCTTTATAAATTCTAGACGCATGCCAGACATGTCTTTTTCCAAGTCATTGACTGAAATGTTGAACAAAATGGGGCCAGAAATTTTCTGGTAATATAGCAAAGAGCTAGAATGACTCCTTTCAAATTGTCTGGATCTGGATGATTCCAAAGGACTGAAATTCTTCTGTCTGTTAATATTTCCTTCCCTGCTCCAACATGGGGCAATGTTTATTCTACCGATTCCTTCTACAATAGACTTTAAGACAATTAAAAAGAATATCATCATAACAGAAGTGTGTTACAACTCCCCAGAAGTAACTTTGCATCCTTGAGAAAATTGTTCAATTATGAGAAAGCCTAGCAAGACATAAATTGATTTCAAAAAAATTCAAATAACAACACCGAATAGACAAAAAGATCTCTGGATGCAAGCCTCTCTAACCAATAGCATCTACTGAGAAGAGCTGCATCCTAGGAGTCAGGAAACATGTGCCCAGCCTTCTCTTGGGAAGTCACCACTCACTATTTGTGTGATGTTGAGCATGTGGAACATATTCCCTTAAACTTTGAGAATCTGTTTCTATAGCTATTGAATGAACCTGTGAATCCATGTATGCAAAATTCTTTTCAAAGCTTAAAGCACTATATAAATATTAATTACTAACTACTATGAATTTATCATATGCTATTATAATTTTACTGGTGTTTTTATAGAAAAAGCATCTTCATCTTGCTCAGTGTTCATATAAAAATGGTAGTAGGATAAGACACTTCTAATATTAGACTTTTATATTCAGTATTCTATAGACTAATACACGGGTAAATAAAATAATGGTTTTTTATGTTGAATAGAAAATTCAGAAAGCTAGCTCATTTTCTATAGGCTCACTGAAAGCATACTCATAATTCCAATAGCAGAAAGGAAGACAGAAATGATTGGTACTTCATCTAGTTCCCTTATGATTTTGACTTCGTCTATAGCTATGCAATACAGTAGAGAGAGTGGCAGGTTCAAAGTTAAGAACACCTGAGTTCAAATCTGGTCTTAAACCCTTAGTTACGTGACCCTGGGCAAGTCATTTACCTTTGCCTTAGGTTCCTGAAACACAAAATGAGGACAGTAATAGTTCTTACCTCCCAGAATGGCTGTGAGTGTCAAATGAAACAATATTTGTGAAGTGTTTACCATGGTACCTAGAAAATAGTAACTACCTAATAAATGCTTGTCCCCTCTACTGGGTAGTATTTCAAAAGTTTTTCATTCCAAGCTGCTTAAAGATTGAGTATTTGGTATAGCAACATCTGTGCTTAACATCTGTTCAGTCAAGGCTGGGATACAATGCAATCTGCAGTAGTGCTCTAAACAAAGTGTGGTACATGAATGCAAAGAAATATTTCTATGACATATGAAACACCAGCTATGGAGAATACAAAGAACTGATACAAAGTGAAGTAAACAGATCCAAGAAAACATTATATACAGTGACAAAAATGTAAGTGGAAAAAATGGCAAGAAAGAAAGAAATTCCATATTGTATATCATAATGACCAAGCTTGGCCCTGAAGAAGAAATTTTAAAAATGAATTTCTCTCCTGTCTTTGCAGAGGTGGGTACTTTGGGTATGGAAGAATATATAGACTGTCAGTTAAGTTAGTTTTGCTCAACTGCTTGTTTGTTCTCTTTCCTTTCTATTTCTTGTTACACAGATGGCTCTCTTGGGGTGGAAGGATAGGGAAATGTTACATATATGCAATTTGTACATATTACACATATATAATATATTGTGTATAATATACAGTAATATGTATGTATATATGTACATTTGTGTGTGTATTTAAAAGACAGCTTGATGGTGCAGTGGATAGAATGTTGGACCTGAAATCACAAAGACTCATCTTCCTGAGTTCAAGTCTGGCCTCATACACTTACCAGCTATGTGACCCTGGGCAAGTCACTTAACCCTATTTGCCTCAGTTTCCTCATCTGTGAAATGAGCTGATGAAGAAAATGGCAAACCACTCCAGCAGCTTTTCCAAGAAAACCCCTGCAAAAATGGCTCATGAAGAATTGAATACAATTGAAATAACTGAACAACAATATGTATAATGCAGAAATGAAGGGCAGATATATAGAAAATTTGTCAACAAAAAAAAATCTAAAGGGAAGACTGAGCAGAGAAAGCCCTATGCTGTGGGTCAGGTTCCTTGGGTCATTAGAGAGCAATATTTCAGTTAATTCAGTAGGAGATAGCTAGAGGAAAAGGTTTAAAATGTTTAAGCTACAAGCATTTTTGCTGATGGTTACATACAAGTGAGAGCCAAAGTTTTTGAAATTTAAGGGTTTCCTTAGAGGATAAAGTAGAAGCAAGAATTAAGCTATATAATTGGCAACAATGAGAGACAATGCTAGGGTCAATAGGACACCATATTGTGCCTAAATAATATCTATCTTTTAAGTCTTGGTGTCAATAATGATACTTTATTCACCTCTTATGAAGAGTAGCTTATTGATTCATATAATTATTTTAAGTTTATTTTTTATAGAAATAGCAATGAATCCCTTCTCTTTATCTTACTTTACACTTATTCATAGAAGTTGAATTACAAGAACTGTTGCTACATTAAAGAGGGGCTACTATCTTCATAGCAGCTGCTTCCAAAATCACAGTCTAAAAATGGGACAGGAAACAACTTGGTTACTACACTGTAAATCTAACCTCTGTCAATCTAAATCTAAATCAGTTACAACAAATACAAAACTTCAGGAATCCGGAAAAATACTGTCCCTAAAATAGCCTTTTCCAACTAAAACCATACTGTCTACTGGAAAATGATAATAGTTAGCATTTACGTAGCACTTTGAAGTTTGCAAAGCACTCTACAAAGATCAACTCATCTAATCTGCCCAACTACCCTAGGAGGGATGTGTTAATATTATCCTGATTTTATAAATGAGGAAATTAGAAAAGCAGAAGTTAAGTGACTTGTCCAGGGTCACACAACTAATAAGTGTCTAAAGCAGAATTTCAACTCATGTCTTCCTAATTCCAAGTCAAGCACTCTGTCCACTGAGTCACCAGCTACCTGTTAGAGTATTGGTCTTGGATCTGGAAGGGACTTTAAAGATCATGTAGTACAATTACACACACACACACACACACACACACACACACACACACACACGCTTTGTAGATGATGAAACTAAACCCCAGCAAAGTTAAAGGAGTGTAGGTTGCCCAGATAACGATTTTCTCAAGTGGGATTCAAACCCAGATTCCCCAACTCTAAGACCAGGATTCTTCCCACCACACCACAACGCTGCTCTAGAGTAAGCCTACTACTGGTGGTCACTAATCCATAGGTTTTAATTTTGCTTCTATAGTCTCCTGGAGGATAGCTAGGTGGCACAGTGAACAGAGCCCTGGGCTTGGAAGCAGGAAGACTCATCTTTGTGAGTTCAAATCAGGCCTCACTAACTTACTAACTGTGGGACCCTGGGCAAGTCACTTAACTTCTGCTTTTCTAATTTCCTCATTTATAAAATCAGGATAATATTAACACATCTGCTTGCCTCAGTTGCTCATCTGTAAAATGTACTGGAGAAGGAAATGGCAAAACTTTCCCAAGAAAATCCCAAAAAAGGAGTCATGCAGAGTCAGACACGCCTGAAAGAACTAAACAACAAGTCTCTCTGAAGTCGTCAGAAAGGCTCATTTTACCTCCCACTTCCTAGGAATGCATAGCACCTCCACGCTATAAAGCTTTTTTAATCATGCTTTAAGACAGCGTGATAACTCAGAGAGCTTCAGGGTAAGCTGGCAGAAAAATAAAGGATTTCACAAGTCTTTGACTTCCCCCAGGCCAGTAAAGAGAAAGTGTGTGTGTATGGCAGTCTGTCTCCTTTAGGTTGTAAAAAACGAAATGGACAAGATTCTGAGTCACGAACTTTATTCTGACAGTACAAGCAGCACTCACTTCAGAGCATTCTGAGAATCCTCTGATTTTGAGAATCAAACGAGATAATGTATAAAAAGCACTTTGCAAACATTAAAACACTAAAACATTAAAACCATGTCATGCTAGCTATTAGTATAATACTAAGCAGCTGGTATTGGCTTTCCCAATAGTAAGCTAGTGAATACAATTAAAATTGTCCTTACTCTGTACAAAATGTTGCATTAGATGATAATAAGGTCACAAAGGAGGCAGACCATACAGATCACAAGTGCATCTACTTCCATGGCCATGAACTCTGAAATTCATTTAATTGGTCATTATTTTTTCTCATTCCATCTTTGCCTCTGCCTAATGATTCCTAGCTCTGTTCTTTATCATCCCTGTGACCTCTAATGCCTCCACTCCTCAGTTCTTTCTCAGTTCAGCACCCCTATGCTACCTACACTCTTCTCCATTTCCCATCCTGACCCTTTGGTGAACCCCTTGGTGTCCTTCGGAGTCTCGTATGCCCTTGAATTGCTTATCTTTCCCTACCCAGTCCTAGCCTAGCATTACTCCCATCATCCACTGCCTTGGCTATTATTCATGTGCTGTTGAATGAAGCTGGAGAAAATCATGTAACCATTCTGAAGGGACCCATTTCAAATTTATGTTGCGTAGCCTCAACTGGGCCTTCACTGCAGCAAGGCAATCCTTTTATAATGCCCTAATTGATTCACTATCCCATTCACCACAGAGGCTTTTCAAAACATTTCCATCACTCCCTAAACTTCTCAAGGCTCTCCGTGGGAGCTGAGAAAGTTGCTTCCAATTACTAGTAAAACTGAGGCCAATTGCTGAGAGTTCTCTCTTCTATTTTCCTCATGCCACATCACTCACACCTCCCCTACCCCCTCTTCCTTCACCTCATCTCTACATGAGGAGATAGTCTTCTGCTAGGTGACTGGGAACATAAATATAAAAAATAAAATAGTCCATTTTCTCAAGAAGTTTATATTCTACTAGTACAAGGGTTCTTAGCTTGATGGCCATGAATCTATTTTTAAAAATATTTTGATAACTATATTTAAATATAATTGGCCTCTTTTATAATCCTCTGCATGTTATTTCATGCATTAAAAATATTATTCTGGAAAGAGTTCCATAGGTTTCACCAGTCTGCCAAAAGGGGTCCATGATACATACAAAAAATATTGAGCCCCCAGTATGGGGGATGTAACATGTACAGAGTTAAGGAAATAAAAAGTATATAAAAAGTAATTAGAAAAAATTTCAAAAGGGAATGAGTGCTGATAACTAGGAGGACTGAAGGAGTCCTGATGTAGATGCTGGCACCAGAACTGTGCTTTTGAAGGAAGCTGAGGATTCCATGAGCCAGAGGGAAAGGAGAGAATTATAGATTTGGGGAAACCATTTATACAAAAACAGTATTTTGTACATGGAAAAGCTAGCAGGCTGGTTCAGCTAAAATAGAGACTATGAATAAGACTTTTAAAAGTTTGTTTGGAGCCACATTACAAAGGTCTTTAAATGCCAGGCTAAAGATTTTGTATTTTATCCTAAAAGTCATATGGATCCATTGTTTTTTTTAATTAGGGGTAAAATGGTCAGATCTGTATTTTAAGATACCATTTTGGCAGCTGGAAAGATGATGGATCAGAGAATGTGAAGGCAAGGAGATCAGTTAGAAGCCTATCTGTTGCAACAGTCTACACAAGATGTGGTGAGAACCCACACTAGGACAGAGGCTGCATGTAAGTCAATAAGGTGAAATATCCGGAAAATGTTTTGGAAGGATAATCAATAAGGATAGGTACTGAATGGATGTGAAGGTTGAAGGAGAAGACTCAAGGGCAACTCTAAGGATATGAACCTGGGTGACTGGAAAGTTGATGATGCCATTAACAGAAATAGTCAAGTTTGAAGAAAGGATGTGTTTGTGGGGAAATATGTTGAGTTCTGTTCATGGTATTTTGAGTTTGAGAGACTGACAAGACATCCAAGTGGGGATGTACAGTCTGCACATGGAAATATAGGACTGAGAAGCATTAGAGTACAGTAGAAAGAGTGCTACATTTGCCATCAAAAAAAATGCCAGGGTTCAAATCCCAGTTGTTACATAAAACCTTGAGCAAATCACAACCTCCCTAGCACTTCAACCTTGAGAAGTAACGGAAATATCAGCAGTTGTAGCCACTGCCCAAATGGCAGCAACTACCAATGTTAAAAAGGAAAGCCTTTACCATTTTCAGCAAATGGATAGGTATATTCAGTCTTCACAGTCAAGACTTAGTTATAGCCATTGATGATAAATGGTAGATTTTACTAATAAAATAGCTGGGTAGCAAATCTATAGACAGACATTGCCAACATTTCAGACAGCCTCCAAGAAATGGACACATAAAGCTTCCTCTGTAATATCAAATACTCTAGAATTATAAAGGCTACCATTGCCAAAAATCTATTTAATAGTCTCCCCAAAGGAGGAAATATTAATTCAGCATGTATGATAACATGGTTTCTCTGGCTCCCACTTTCTCTCCTGCCTTAATCAGACACTCATCACTCATGATTTCAGTCATGCCCCTGAAAATCTTGGTGGGAAAGTCCAAAACCTGAAAGAGGAAGATCTTGGAATTCAAACCAGTGTTCTAGGCTAAATAGTCCCATTCTTGGGGCAATTACACCTGCACGTCTAGTGGTGGTACTTTATTGACCAGAGGTAGGCCATTACTCATAGATCCTCCTCAGTGAACACAAAGCTCACAGATGTTCACAAATGGCTTTGCGCATCATGATGTGTTTTCTCATTGACATCGTCCATGGAGGGAAATACAAAATCTGATGCATTGGTTGGTTGGAGTCTACATTGTCTGTTCTCACAATAAAGTGTTATGGCTAATCATCCAAAAGCTAGGATGAGCTTAAGGAAAGAATTTGATTTCCAGGTAACTCTGTGTCCCCAGGCATCATCAAAGTGCTTCAGGAATTGTTACATGGTTTAAAGATAATGTAACTTGGCATGCAGAAACCTAGAGAGAGCGCAGTCTTTTGCCTTAGAAGATTCTCGTAAGAACTTCTCAATCAATTTTAAATTCATAACTCTGGAACAAACTTCCTTCCCTTTGGAAATTCTCCACCCTGGGGCCAAATTCCTATGGCTAGTCCTAGTTACCCTCTCCAATGATTGGTAATCTTGGAAAGAACAGTCCCAATTGAGAGGTGGGCCAGAAACCATTTTGCAAGACATTAAACAGAAAGTGAAAAGTTAAGAAAATGAAAGCAACTGGACAAAAAACCTTTTCTAGTTCTCTGAAAGAGAAGTGCAACATAGCAGAGGGGATGACAGGTTCAAGGGAAGGTTAAATGTAAAGTCCTGCATTTAGGTACAAAAAAATCAATTGTATTTGGGGAGAATGAAGGAGAATTGACTTGATAACAGTTCATACCTAAAGGACCAGGGGGCTGAACCAGCATGTCTTGTGACTACTAAAAAGCTAAGGCAGTTTTTTAGGCTGAGTTAATTGAAGTACTACGTTCAGAACAGGTAAAGTTAGTCTCATTACGTTCTTCTAGTCAAAACACATCTATAAAATCATGTTCCCTTCTGCATGCTACCTTTTTATAAGGAACATTAACAAATTGAAGTAGAGAGCCCCAGCAGGTGATAAATCTCTAAACAACGCAAGACCCTGAGACAGAGGAAAATATTCTGTCTCTAAGATCACAGGGTTTAGAACTGGAGAGGGTCTGGGAGACAATCTCTAGCCTAACTCTAACCCTAAATGTGCTCCACCCATTGGTTAAAAAAAAAAAGAAAGAAAGAAAGACAAGAAGTTTATTACAAATATTCATAGTCAAGCCAAAAAAAATTCCCTCATTGGCCTTGTAAAGACTGTAAGCTACAGGTTATCTCCTTGCCAGTTGCCTTCCCATGCTAGAGAGACTTCCACCCAGGTGCCTCTTAATTTCAGTACAACCCCAGTCATGCTTCATTCACTTTCTACTCTTTCATCATCTCCTTACCAACCTTGGTCACCATGCTTGTACCCTTTCCTCTCCCCACAATCCCTTTCAAGAATCGTAAATTACAACCAAATCAACTCTATCATTACTCCTGAATGGAAGGTGCCAATCTAATACCCTGTGGCCCCACTCATCATCATGTAAGTTATTTTCAGAACCGAAGTACCCATACCTGACCTCAAAGTCTTTTGTATATTGTCTTCTCTGTTAGAATAATATAAGTTCCTTAAAGGCACAGATTATCTGTTTTTATATACTCAACACTTAACACATTGGCATATAGTAATCACTTAATAACTGTTTTTTTCATTCATTTTCACATTATATAAAAACTTTCTGGAGACTAGTTCTGTCCAAAAATGGAAGAGACTTCTTATGAAGTAGTAAGTTCCCCATTCCTACAGGTATTCAAGGAAAGCATGGATAACTGTCTTTCAAGATACCTTAGAATTTCTACACCAACTTGTTGGCTGAGTTAGGTAACCTTTAGGATTTATTCTAATTCTTAATATTCCATAACTACATGTTATGAGACTTGGGTCTGATTCTCAACACCAATATTTACTAGCTTCATGATGACAGTCATTTAATCCCTCTGACCTTCCATTATTTCATCTACTAAATGGGGAGGAACAATATGTACCCTAGGGACCTCACAATATTATTGTAAGGAAAGCACTTTGGGAACCCATCAAGTGCTATATAAATTGAGTTACTGTATGGTGCTCATTTCCCACATATTCAAAGTGGTATTAAATCCCACTCTACCTAACATCGTTCATCATGTGAATTCAGATGTATCACAAGTCGACATACCTTCTATGAAAAAGAAGGCTTAATTCGAAGTCAGAGAACCTGATATCAAATCCCAAATCTCATTATCCTCTCTGGGCCTCAGTTGCCTCATCTGAAAGATCAGGGGATTGACCTAGATGACCTCTAAGGTTCTTTCCAGACCTTAAGATGGATGTTATTCTTATCACCCAAAACCAGTATTTTAAAAAAGGGTTTTAAGTAACACAGAGGGCATTAAAAAAATTACAAGTACATATCCGAATAACATGGGCTAATGGAAGGCATCTAGGAGGTTTGTCTAATAGAGCTCGCTCAAAGCATGGTGGTATGGTCAGATAACAAAAATAATGTAGAATTTTTCTCTTTGGCTTTTCCAGTAAATATTCATAGATTCTCATAAAGCACATGATTCATATAAATCCATCTAATTAACAAAATGGTAAAAAAAAAAAACTCCCAGTAATTACAAGGTAGCATGTAATTTGAATAATTATACCTCTCATAGTAGAACCACAGACTCTATACTGTCTGTCAGGGAAGAAACCCCCCTTCCATAGCAATCAGCGCCGATCATAGACAAAGGGAAAGTAGAACAACACAGGAGTGGCCCTTTGTGGTTCGGATTTTGTCATTTGACAGGGAACATCATAGATATCTAAGATACTTGATAATGACAATTCAAATCTTTGAAGTCTTTTTGCCCTTACCTGGAGTTTTTTTTCCTTTTAACATCTTTATATCATTTGTCTTCATAGCACTTTCATTTCCATCAATTAATAAATATTTATTAAGAGCCTACTCTATGCTACACAATATGCTATGGACTAGAGATACACAGATGGAAATAGAACAGTCCATGCCTTCAAGAAGTTGATTTCTATTGGGGAAGAAAACATGTACATATATACTTATAGACAAAACATGTACAAAGCATACAAGAAAACCTGGGGGTTGGGGGGTGGAGGTAGTCAGGTAAGAGGAGAGCACTAGTAGAGAACCATCCTCAAGGATCTTTTCAATGGAATACCCTGCGGCATTTTCACAGCCTTGGTAAAGTCATTTCACATCCAAAACAGTGGCCAATTGTGACCCAGCTGATAACTCAGTTGAAGAAAAATCAAGAGGGTCCATTTTGATCTGATCATGGGACATCTTGGGTCTGCCCCAGGAGTCACCTACTGACCACCAAGCAGATTTCTGGAGTCCTGTTAAAAATGCTTACACACTCAGGCCAGATCACACAAGTCTATCACCCACTTACTTCACAAGTACTCAAGATTGATCCTATGGGGAACCAGCCTGGATCATTGGGTTATCAGCCCATGTACAGCCAGAACAGGAAGTAGGAACAGAGTACAGCTAAAGATAAGCTGCAAATCTGGGCCAGGGTGGGTCATTGAATTAGAAGCTGGTAAAGTCATATAATAAACAGGCCAATGCATGTATTAATAGGCACAGTCAAAAAGGAAGTCAGTAGCCAAGAAAAAAAGGTCTGGTCCACTAACAGGGAGAGCTTCCCTTGAAAGCCATCCTAAATTCTGGATAACTCCCTGGAAGAGAATCTCTCTGATCCTGAGAATCTCTCTGATCCTGAGATCAGTATTTTAAAAATACTGATGTATTTTTCCTCATCTATAAAACGAGAGAGACTGAATTCCAAGATTCCTTCTAGCTCTAGGCAACCCCAAAGAACATCTTTCCCAATCCCTCCCTACCACTTTGCAATTACCTTCATTATTCTGTATACAGCTATTACATACCTAGATTATTTACAATTCTCCTGCACTAGACTATGAACTCATGGAGGACACGGTACGTGATTTCTTTTTTTGCCTTTTTTCTATCCCCAGTGCTTAGCACAGCGCCTGACCCATACAAAGTACATGAGAAATGGTTCTCCATTGACTTGTTGACTGACTCAGATAGTCTATGGTTCTCTTAGTCTAAATTGCTCTGAAAAAAATTTAAGGACAAATCAGGGGATTTCCCCCTTTAAAATCTAGATCTAGATGCATAGTTAATTGATTATTCTTTTTGAAATTGCCTGGTGGTTAAAGGGGAATTTCTGCTTTTGTTCCAGGCCTAATATTTTGGGGGCCAGAGAATCAACCTTATCTCAACTCAACAATTCAACTCAAATATTTATTAAGTGCCTGCTTTATGCAAGACCCTGTGCTACATGCTGGGCATTCAAAGACAAAGATCAGACAACCCTGTCCCTTAAGTGTTTTTGTTTTCTGTCTAGGAAGGCAGTCTCATCTTCCAGGCTAACGTTAGGATTAACAAGGCCCTCTCTCTCTTAAGACAAAGGCAACAATCTATATTTTTCCAGTGTGAAATGATTCATAGATCTAAGGAAAATTGGGAATTAGAGGAAACATTTCTCATCATCCAAATTTCCATAAGAATCAACATTGTACTCTGATACAAGGACAAGAGGGTTTTGCTAGCTTCTCATCTTGGGCACAAAGAAAGGAGGGAGATAAAATGCCATTGTCTGAACCCAGAGCCCAGAATCTGGGGTTATTAGCAAATTGAACTGCTAGCCTCGATCACACAAAATATGAAGATGAACAAGGAAATGGAGTTTACCCATTCAAGATTAAAGGAGAGGATTCATTGCTGTGTATTTTTCTTTCAAGGTCAGGAAACCAGCAGTAAGTTCTGCTCCCTCTAGAAGACACACTGGGATACCTGATGAGCCAGTGTCTGAGCCATCCTTGTAAATACAATATTCCAGACAAAATCGTTCTCCCTCTTCCAAGGTCCAGGAGAGTCATTTCTTAAGTGGGAGGGTCTCACCTGATTGTCAGTGCAGAGGGTATAGGCAGAACAAACGTACTTCCCTAGCCCTTCTCCTAGCCTTCTTCCCATACGGTCCCTGACCTTGACATCTCAGTTTGATAAGTGCTGGGTTTGTGTTGGAGCAAAGCCTTCTGAGGTCAAAGGCAACACATTATTTCAGGGACAAGAGCAAAGCATGGGACCATTAGTTTTCAGACACTGATAAGAGGTCAGAAGTTCCCATAGCTTGTCTTAAATTGAAGAGACTTCACAGATTTTTCCATCAGGGCATTTGGAAGAATCACCAGCAGAAGAAAAATTCTTTGACATCACCACCCAAGAGTAGGTCTGGGATGATAGGGCATCAGCTATGTAAAATATTTTATGGGCTCAGGGTGGCACTCTCTATTTCAATGCTTTTCTCTAGCTGACCCTGGGACCTCGAGAGATCTGGCTTTCACTGTTCCAATTCCACATTGCAAATTAATACAAAGACAAGACAAAAACACAAATTTGCAAATTGAAACAGCAGTGGGCATTTGAAAAAGCACAGATAGACCCGGACCTGATTTACGAAGGGCAATTAAGACAACCTCAAATTTCTAATTGCTTGAGTGTTCCTTTCTTAGAGTGCCCAAAAGATTTAATGAATGTCTCTGATGAAGGGGGACTGTTATAGGATTACAAGAAAAAAAAAATCAGTCTTCATCGCTTCTTGTTAAAATTTATATTCTCCCCATCACTCCACTATTACCTAGTGGCTTTGGTGATTAAAGAAATTGTTCCTGGCCTGCTTACCTGATCAGAGAGAAATGGAGAGAGTATTTCAGCAGCACTTAAACCTGCCACCCCTGATAAGATTGTAAGGAAAGGAACGCAAACATCAGGGCTTCTGATCGCTGGCAGCCAAGCTGTCCCTAGTGGGGCTGGCTTCAAGGTGATTGCTCCAGGCTCTGTGTTCTTGGCCCTGAACAGTGAATCAGGGAGACTGCTATCTTGGGAGAAGGAGGTAGTTTTATCAAGGCTAAAAGTGTCCAGAGGTTCATATCCAGACAATAAACCTATAACCATCACCAACACATACACACTCCAATGGCAAAAGAGGAAGACATCTCAATGTTAACCCTTTTATGAAGTATTTCCTCCACTTCAAGGTGCCCTGCATGTTTCTTTAAACCAGATTTCATCAGTATTTTTTTAAAGGAGGAAAGGGTTTTGGAGCACTCCGTGTGGTTTGACCTGAGCCTGCCCTGCAGTTCTGAATCTGAACCATTACCGAGACACTGCAGACACAGGACTACAAAGTCCTGTTATAAAGATATAGACATAAATGAGGACCCATTGCGAACTTCACTGAATCAAAAAAGAAAAAAACAGAATTTCACTCTATTGACTCTCTCTGAAATAAGGAAGGACTTCTTTATGGGAAACTTAAGGCATATTACTTTAGAAATTACATATTCCAACCCATTCACTTGACAGAGGAGAATGCTGGAGGTCATAAAGATGATATGACCTACCTAAGTCACAAAGCAATCTAGTAACAATCCTTTGGTCTTATGTAGGTCAAGTCTTTTTAGCCCCACAAGTGGGTTACCAAAGGAGGTTGCTGTT
The DNA here is from genome assembly GCA_028658325.1 of Potorous gilbertii. Taxonomy (NCBI): domain Eukaryota; kingdom Metazoa; phylum Chordata; class Mammalia; order Diprotodontia; family Potoroidae; genus Potorous; species Potorous gilbertii. The sequence continues at coordinate 582,007,548 of CM053770.1, read as the reverse complement.
TTACCTCTCTGGAGTTATTAAGAAATGGCATGTATTTTCATCTGGCTTAGATGGCTTATACATGGTTATACCCAAAAGGAAAAAAAATTAGGTCACTTTCCAGGGTCTCTACAGATGTAGGATTCTAAGATCACGTGACATAGGCACATAAGTATCAATGCAATCGTAGCACTCTGTCAAGTCAATCTGATTCAATAGAGAGAGAGAGAGAGATAGACAAACAGATAGATGAATGGATAGATATTAATTACTTACTATGTGCAAGGCTCTGAAATGTTCCCAAGTTGATACAATCAGCACAAGTTGATACAATCAGCACAATGTCATCCACAAACAGGTATATGTAAAGGACTTCACCATATACAGTGAATCCTTCTCTGAAAATAACATCAAGAAGATAAGCAATCGACAGTTCCATTGATATCTGTGGAATGTCAAGAGAACAGGAGAAAGACCCCTAGAACAGTGGGTGAATCCCACTATAGTATATGGACAATTGTAGGACAGTGTTGAGCAGTAAGGGGACAGCTGCTATCTGGCTCTTTGGAGGGAGTTTCCACATTGATGGAATTAAAGGTCCATTGGACTATTACAGTCAAAGTACTATTAGATCACAGAGCTAAAACCAGAAGGGATATTAGAAGTCAACTAGTTCAACCTCCCATTTTTCAGATGGAGAAACTGAGGCCCAAGGAGGTTCAGTGACTTATCCAATGTTACATAGATAGTAAATATCCTTGGAAGGTTTTGGACCCAACTCTTCTTACTCTAACATCAGGGCCCTTTCTATAGCAGCATGCTTTCTCCATGCAGCTAGTAAGTGACAAACTCTGGATTTGAATCCAGGTCTTCCTGGATCCTTCCCTATGAACTCTAAAGGAAAGGGGGAGGAGGAAATTCTTTCATAATCCAGTTTTAACTCCCTGCCCAAGTGAGGGCAGGAGAAAAAAATGCCTAGTAGAGTAAAGGTGGGCCAAGAAGATTACTCTACCTGCAAGGGTACCTAAGCATCAAGAAAAGTTGGAATATCTTTCACCTTTGATTCATAAGACCCCTCTTTGGAAGAGCCTTCAGTGGCCATTAATACGTCTCATTTTACACGAGGAATCTGAGGCCTAAAAGGTTGAAGCACGTTCCATTGTCACAAAACTAGATAATGACAATGCCAGGACTAGACCCCTAGTCCACAGTAAAGGTATAATTCCATTATATCACGCTGACTCTTCAGATTCTCTTCAGAAGCTTTTGCATAAAAAATTTCTTTTTCCCAGCAGCTACCATTACCAATGCAACCTCTGCTAATGGTCAGATTCTTCTGGGAAAGTTTCCTGACAGACTTTGGGACAGTGTTAAAAGAATTGGGGAACTTAGCATGGCACAAAGGGTTAGGGAGGGCTGGGTCTGAAAACCCAGAGATAGTAGCAGGAATAAATGGGAGAACCATTATCAACGCTCAAATTTCTTAGCATCGGGGAGTTTGTTCAAAGTGCTAGAGCCTGGCAAGAGATCACAGTCTTCCCATCTCTTCTTCCTCACCCAGGCACGCTCCCAAGAAACAAGATGTCTGTGAGAATGGCAGAGTACAGAAACGCTCCAGTTCATTTGTGTATGGGGAAGAATGACGTTCTCCAGCCATCTCTGTATTATCAGATTGGGCTTAAATTGCTAAGTACTCTAGAGAGTTCATTATCTTGCTCTTCTTTTCTCCGTGAAAAAAAAAAGGAAGCTCAACTTCATTATGAATGACTAAGAAAAATCCAATTTGATCATGTAATCCTTTTTGTGGAGAAACAAGAGCTTCGGATGAGTGAGATAAAATCAGGAGGGCCAAAATTCAGCTAAGAAAGCACAAAACAGGCTATGTCTCTAATGTGATAGTTAGAGACAAAGGGAGTTTGAAAGTCTAGAGGCAATTAGCTAAGAAAAAGAGAATCTTTCCAGACTCTTTTCCTTCTGTCTTTTTAGGGCCAACTACAACTAGGAGGGAGCATAGGAAGGAAGGAAGGAAGGAAGGAAGGTAGGAAATTTGCTAGATTAGGGTACCAACCAAAGCTCAGAGAAACAAGTGAGGTCACACAGTTGGTAAATGGTAGAGATAAGGTCGAAAGTTAGGCTGATTCCTTAACCAAATATTTTTCTCCATCATGATGCTACCCCAAAGTTTTCCCTAACCAAAAGCAGCATGATTCACTATAAAAATAAAATTGCAGCCTCTGTTTGCCAGGATAACGTGATCCAACAAAATAAGCCCTGAAATAGGACCGAAGAGACCTGAAACCAAGTTCTGATTCATCCACTCACTATCTATGGGTGTCTTTGTTTTCCCTCTCCAGACATTACTTTTCTCATATAAAAAAATAAGGAGATTGAACTAGATAAATGTCTAAAATAAATGTCTAGCTCTAATATACTAAGTTTTCATAAAAATCTCTCTTCTCCTTCCACCCCAACTTATTCAAACCTCTGGTTCCTTCCATGCTCTCTGAAATCTCCAGCACAAGCTAATATGATTATAAAAGCATACAAAAAAGTCTGTAATGTTCATAATCAAATTAGTGTCCATATCAATGGGCAAGTCCCTGTTCTCTGAGCCTCAGTTTCCTCATATGTAAAATAAAGGATCTGTACTTCCTGATGTCTAAGGTCTCTCCTAGTTCCAGCACTCTGGATTTCCAATAACACTCATTCAAGGCATGAAGTGAAACAGAGAAAAAGAACAGCATTCTAGTTCTTTCATAGAAGAATTGTTCCACTGCTTCTGAATAGATGGAACCTTCTCCCACAACACCCTCCCTGTTGGCTTCCTATTTTCCTTTCATTTTGCCTTTTCTTTGTTCCTTTTTCTCTCCTGCCTTTACACCAAGGAGAGGAAGGAAACGACAGAATTGGCTCACTGGGGAAAGAGTTCAAAGCAAAGATGCTGGAAAGGTTCTTTTCTCTAACAGCATCCAACAGAGTAAAGGCATGCAGCAAAGGAGAAGAAGAAGTTGTCAGGTGACATCCCCTAGCAATTACACTTGGTAGGATTTCTTCTAACAAGATAACAATGACTCAAACAATCTTTATTGTAGACCCCAGTGGGCCAAGTCTGCCTGGGATCTGAAAGCAGTACAATACCATTCAACAGTCTATGTGAGATGGATTAAGGAAATAGTTTTTGATTCAGCGGTATGATGCAGCCATGGTGGGTTTGGGAGTCCTGGGTTCCTTTAGTGATAAAATAACTCCTTTGTGGCTCTCTGCAAGTTCAGCTGGTCCAACTGTCTGTGGCTCCTTTGGGAAGGTACACACTCTGAGACTTCAGTTTATTATGTGTGAGCATAGCCAGAAAAATGTAATGTCAACAGAAAAATGCCAGTGATGAAACAAATTGTCCCAAACTTAGCTGTCCACTATATGCCTGACATATCCAGATGTTCTTTTTCCCTAAGGATGATACCTGTACTAAAGGTCTCTGGTCTGTAATAATCTCTACCTTATCATGTCACAGACAATGTCATGCACCCTAATGTGCTGCCATAAGTGTACTCCCAATTACTTTGTGTCTACAAATGAGAGAGAGAAAGGAATTCAATGAGATTTAAGTGCCACTTTCTATCAGAGGCAAAGGCAAAATTCCACCAAAGACCAAAATTAGCACCACTAGCTATGAAGCGAATGAGTGCCCACCAGACTACAAATCTAAGTAAAATGTTCAAACTGACCTGAATCAGGTTCCCCACATGTGCATTTCCAAGATGTATATCTTGCTTGTCATGGCGCTCCCCTAATCATGGTAAGCCAATGACTATGAGAGCAGCAAGGCTAATGTTGGATGTTTAACATGAAAGGCTTCTCAGGATTTCCAGCTCTTTCTGTCAGTCTGCCATGAAATCTGCCACACCAACTGGGAAAGGATTTTTCAATACATTTTACTTGGGCTTGCCATGTTTGAATTATTGATGTGGCAATCAAACTGCACTTTAATATTTTAAGATATTTTATCATCACTAGTTATTATTTCTCCTTCACCAAGTCAGAAAATGTTTTCAGTTTAAAAGATGAATGAAATGTTCATCCTCTCCTGTGGGTAAAGAAACCTAGAGTCTAAGGAGAACCGTGAGTGATTCCCAAATTCAGCCTCAAAGGTCAATATCTAACATGATCCAAAGTCCACAATTAGAGATCAAATATAATTAGTAAGACCCTACTACAAGTCAGGTGTTATACTAGATGCTGGATTCCAATATAGAAATGAGCTCTTCTCTAAAGGGGGAGGTCTACCCTTTTAGAAAAGCAGGGAAATTAAGGTGACAAAGTGGGCTTTAGTAAGCTCGGTGTCAAACAGCAAGCTACAATCAGACCAGGAGCAGGACTGTATTATTGGGAACGTCATAGCAAAAGTTGCCAAATTCCTCTTCCTACTCCCATTCACTCAGTTCAGATTTTTTTTAAGATTTCAATATTGATGTATTCAAATGATCCAGCTGCATTCAGGAAATCATTTCCTGCTTCCTGAGACAAATTCTATACTTTCACATGTTTAATTTTTCATTATGCTCTGAATATGGATCTTCTTCAGAGTCTAGTGTTTCATTGCTAGAATTGGAGCAACTATTAGCCCATTGACTTTTTTTATCTCTCTTTTATTTGTTTGTTTTATTTATGCTTTATTGTGTGTGATCACATAGGCAACTTTCAGTGCTCATGGGTCCCCACCTGTCCTACAACAGGAGAGGAGCTACCTTACCTCTTCTTTGGAGCCAAGACTAGTTATTGTAATCACACAGTGTTCCACTTCATATTAGGGTCTTTTTTTGCTTTCATTGATATAAAATTATGCATATGGAGTTGGAGTTCTCTATAAAAACAGTAAAAGGGCACATAGAGTTGAAGCACTGAACATTAAAGATAGAAATGACTTAGCCTGATTTTGCTTTACAGATGAGGAAATTGTGGCCCAAAGACCCCCACAAGACACTTTCTAAAAGAGAAAACTGTCCAAAAGAAAAGATGCTTCAGGAAGTAATGACCCTTGTGAGGTCATTAGCTCTTTTCATGAACAAAGGACAAACCGCAACAATGGCACCTCCTCCCTGTAGCAAAGAAAATTCTTGCCCTGGCACAATTTAGGCCAGGAGATTTTTGAGACCCTTTCCAAATCCTGAGGTTCTGCAATTTTGGGAAGAATTTTCATAAATGACAACTTGTACTCTGGGCATTATCACCCCTTCAAGCTAGGGTCCTTCGTTGCTGTGAGCTCCATCACTGCTATGACATAGCTAAGTGTGAGAGAGACTATGAAAATACCCAGGGGCTGCTAGATTTTTTTTTATTCAATCTGCCAGACAGTCGTAGAGCACTAAAAATAATCTGAAGTAAGGCACATGATTTTATATTATCCTTTCCTTTACTAAGAAGTATCTCTTCTCTTAGACATCTTATAAAGTTGATATGATAGTGACAAATTCAGGAAGATCTTGATTTGGATCCAGCCTCAGATACTGATTAGCCATGCCTAAGTAGTGTATTCGAATCTAAATTTCCTCATTTACAAGATGGGGATGACAAAAATGCCAATCTCATAAGGTTGTTGTAAGAATTAAATGAGATGATGCATGGAAATAAATCACTTTTCAAATCTTAAAGCACCATTTGTATATGTGAGGTACTATTGACTTTATATTTATTTTGTATGTTTTCTACATATGTTTATGTAATGAGATATCTGTTTCACAGCAGATTGCCTGTGAAAGTGTCTCCCCTAGAGATCTGGAGAAATTAAGAATCTTGATGTCAGAAATTCATGTCTAAGAGAAGACGTTGGAGCCCATGAAGATATTCCATAATCGGCTTTGGTCAGCTAAGCATGTGGTAGATGGGAGGTTTCTTTACTTTGAAAACATTCAAAAAGCTGTCTCTTTTTCACCAAGTAGGTGGCACAGTGGACAGATTGAGCCTGAAGTTAGGAAGACCTGAATCCAAATCTGGCCTCACTTAGTAGCTGTATGATCCTTGGTAATCACTTAACCCTCTTTGCCTAAGTTTCCTCACCTGTAAAATGAGGTGAAAACAGAAATTACAAACCATTCCAGTATCTTTGCCAAGAAAACACCAAATGGGGGTCACAGAGAGTAGGACACAACCAAAATGACTGAACAATATCAAATCTCTCCTTACTCCAATGTCTTCATTTATGTTCTCTGGGCATCTCAATGACTGTTGCTCAAGGAGCCTGGTGAGACTCAGTGCTGTAAAGGGAGAGAGGCCTTTGGGTTTTCTCTCTGAAGCCACATGACTCTGTAAGAGGGCCTCAATTGTTACCCTCTCTGTCCTTGTTTTTTTAAATCAATAATAATCCATAGTCGATAAACATTTATTAAGTTCCTGCTAAGTGCCAAGTAGTGTGCTAAGAATGGAGTATACCAATACCAATACAAAAAAAAAAAAAGACAGTCCATGCCCTGGAGTTTATAGTGTAATAGAGGAATATAACAAAGAAAAGAACATTGAAAGGGGGGATGTGGGGCAGGGAGAAGAGGTACCTGGGAGGAAAGGAGTAAGATAGAGAAGTCAAGACCAAAACGAAGTCAGCCAGGAAATGCAGAGATCTCTAAGGAGTTGTCTGTCCTGTCTCTTCTTCCTTAAATGCAGGATTTTAAGACTCCACCCTCCAATCAGAGGCTACTGATGAGATGTGAAAACCAAGGCTATTGGATATTATAAGAAGATGAGATTTCTCACTGATGAGGACACTGGGACATGGTGAAGAATGTGAGAATCAAACTTATTCATTTTAATTAATTTAATTATTCATCTTAGGTGAAGACTGATCTGAAAGTCAGGCTAGTTAACCAGAGGAATCTGGGAAATAGAGGTCAGGTTGAGTTTTACCATCAACCCAGCCTGATGCTAGAGCAAGACCGGACCAGACCAGAGTAGTTAAAACAAAAACTCGCCTTGTAGTCATGATGCAACTAGATATTTAACTTAGTAGGACCAATGTTACATAGAATCTGTGTTAGAGTGAACCTGCTCTCCCTGGAGACAAAGACAGCATAGGAGAGAGTGTGCTCCAAGGTGTTGGCGGAAGTATTTGTAGTTTATTCTTCCTATATCTTCAAAGAAAAAGTCACAAACACTCATTGAAATTAAATGGCTAAAAGTAACTGAAGGTCTAGTCAGTGGTGCTGCACAATGGAAGAAAAATTGTTTGGTGGGAGCTCAAGTTAGTTGGAGTAGTGAAAAGATACCCTAAAACACTTCCAGGGTATCCTAGAACTCTAAGGGGCAGATGCAACCAGCCTGTCTCTAGGAGGGAGAGGGAGAGGGAGAGGACATACTCTTTGACTTTTTACATATGTCCATGTCTTCCACAGTAGATAATAAATTTCATGAGGATAGGAATTTTTTTCATTTCTGTCTTTATTTCCTCAGGAAACAGCACAGTCCCTGCCATATCTTTATTGACTGTTTATCATAGCTGTTGCTGTTAGCATTGTAGGAGACTTGAGAGTTAGAAATCTAGTCTAAAGTTGTGACCCCCTCACTTCCTTGGGAAAGATATTCCATCTCAGCTCAGTCAGTGAGTCTGTCCTATGACTCTTGCCACTGGTGTTCTCAAGAACTATACGCAAAGAACTTTATTTTATTTATTTCTGGCCCAGTCCATAAGTGAGCTATAAATAGACTAATAACAGACTTGAAAATAATAGACATTAGGCCCAGAAACCCAACTCTCCATTAAGATTCATCTTCGGAAGAGGTGTCCAAAATAGAGAAAGAGAACATCAAAGGTTCAGGACAATTCTGGGGAAGAGCCTAGGACTGGTACCACATCTCTTTTAATTTGATTGAGTGTGCTGTCTGGGTAAATTGTGAGGCCCTTGGGGAAGACGAAGAAAGGAGATTTTCACAACATACAAGTGTTGATACATCAAAAGATTCAAAACAGGAATCTCCAAAAACGGCCTAGAAAATTCTTAACTCCCTAGGCCAGAGTTCAGAAGTGCATAGCTGTTTTTTCATTTAGGAATTCTTTTTTTAATTAAGTACAGAAGGCAGAAAATGATTTCAAGAAGGGAGAAGGAGGGAGGGACTGGGCATGACTTTCTTAATGAAAAGACAGCAGGCTTGATTTTCAGGCACATTGCTGAGAAACTGACTCAGATGCTTATATTCTGAATTGCCTTCAAAAGGCCCATGAATTAGCTCATCTCCCATATAGCTTTCTTTTATTAGAAGGGGGGAGGGGAGATTTTTCCTTTCATATACTTGTCTTTTGCCTGACTCACTTTTCAAATTATCAAGGACTTAAACTGAAAAGCTTCATTCCCTGATGGCTGCTAACAGAGCAGAACTGAAACTTGGTAACTTCGTTATGTTTCACAAACCTAATACAGTCAAGGAAGGACTGGTGATAACGTGGCCACGGGGCCCGAATGGCACACAAATTTCAGACCCTGTTGGTCGTGTCTCTGCCCATTCTGCTTCCCTCCAGTTCAGTTCCGTAGATTTATTTTTCCCCTTCACAGTTCCAACTCCCCCTTTTCACCCACCAAGAAATATTTTCTCCAGGAGAAAATTCCAAGCAAGTAAACCCAAAAAGCCGCAAAATCATGAATTGTGCACTAACCAAAACACTACTGCCACCCGGGTCCTACCTCGCTGTTTTGTATCCCTGAATTAGTATAATCAAATATTTCAGTAAGCTCTAGGAAGGGGAGAGGAGTACAAGTATCTAGAAAACAAGAGCTTCCTACCCTTGAGAAAGGCTCTAGCTGGGGTATTGGAGAGAGAACTAGGCCTAGAGTCAGGAAGATTCATCTTCCTGAGTTCAAATCCAACCTCAGACACTTTCTGGCTATGTGACCCTGAGGTAATCATTTGACCCTGTTTGCATCAGTTCCTCATCTGTAAAATGAGCTGGAGAAGGAATTGGCAAGCCGCACCATTACCTTTGCCAAAAAAACCCAAATGGAGTCACAAGGAGTCAGACGTGACTAAAACAACTAAACAACACCCTTAAGAAACACATGATCTAATATTGGAGGATATTATTGGGAGACAGAGACATGCACAAAACAGATTTGGGTCACATCCTGTTTTAATGTGTACCGACACAAAGAGGGATCCTGTAAACCTATAGCAGGAGTTTGTATAGTGATTTAAAGCTTGTAAAGCATTTTGGTGTTATTTCATGCGATCCCACCAAAACTCGGTAAGTGCTATTCCTGTCCTTCCAATGGGGAAACTGAGACTGAGATCTGTCAATGGAATTATCCAAGGTCATATAGTTGCTAAATGTCCAAAGCAGGTTTTGAATTCAGATCTGCTTGACTTCAGATCCAGTGTCCTACCACTACACCACTTAACTGCCTATGTTATGAGTGATTTTTTTTTAATCTAGTTACAATGAATAATCTAGCATAAGTGTCTTCTCCCACCCCTCCCATCCTTAAAGATCTACAAGAAGTTTGGGCCCATATTAACCTTCAGGATCATGGAATTCATGCTAGAGAGGACTGCAGAGGCCATTTGGAATCCAATCCCCTCGTTTTACAGATGAGAACCCTGAGACCTGTAGAGGCTAAATGATTTACCCAGGGTCACACAGTTAGAGGCAGGATCTGATTGGTGCCAGAGCTCTTTCCAATGTCCCATAAGGTATCCTTAAATCCTGCTTCATTTCAAATATCTCAGCCACCAGATAAAAACCTACCCATGCCTCCTTACAACTCACCAAAGCAAAATACACACTAAAAGGAAAAGTGATAAAATGTATACACAATACATCTTCTCTACTCCCATCCCTCCATGCTCACATAATTTATATTCTCTTCCCAATTCAGTACTAAAAGATAAGACCCAGTTTCATTTTCTGCTCTTATCTGAAAATGAAGGGTTGGACTAGATGAACTCTAATGTCTATTCCATCTCTAATAATCTAAGATTATATAATTCTACGGTCCCTTCAGCCAGATATAAAGAATGATAACAAATTTTAAGAACATGCTCTTATGATGAAAGATTTTCCAATGTTCTATGAGGCTTATTATAATAAGTTTTGACTTGCACAAGAATCTTTATGAGCAAGGGTAATGTTGTGGAAGGAGGTCTAGTCTTAGAGTCAGCAAGAAAAGGTTCAAGTCTTGTCTCTGATACATGGTTGTTGCCTGGTTGATTGTTGTCCTTTGTCTTTGAGGACCAAAATGACATCACCATGATAAAGGGAAGTTTCAGCATGTCCAACTGTGGCTGATCAGACCAATATGAGCTCAAAATGCTCTACCACAGGTTGGGCACAGAAAGTCCGTGTGAACATTTGGGGTGAATACTCCAAATATGCACATCCTACGTTTACTTTGTGCTGTCTCAATTCTGCTTTGCTCATAAAGCACAGCACCATTTCTGATCTGGGCATGTCATTCTAATCAGTCCTGTGCCAATGTCTCCTATGTCACACAGTCAAATCCAAAGTTCTTGAGAGAGACCTTAAGAGTATCTTTGCATCGTTTCTTCTGATCACCATGTGATCACCTGCCCCGTGAACTCTCCATAAAATAGTCTTCTTGGCAAGTGTGTATTTTGCCTTTGAACTATATGGCCAGCCCATCAGAGTAGCACTCTCTGAAGCACAGTTTGAATGCTTGGCAGTTCAGCTCGAGCAAGGACTTCAGTGTCTGGTACCTTATCCTGCCAGGTGATCCTCAGAATCTTCCTAAGACAGTTCAAATGGAAGTGATTCTGACACATACTAGCTGTGTGAACAAAGGCAATCACTGAACCTCTCAGAGCCCCAGTCAACTCTCTAAGAGTGTAAATTATAACTTGTTGATCTATACCAATGGAGGGAGTTTCCACATTAGGAGTTCATTACACTGATGAAATTACAGACCTGACCAAACAAAAAATAGGGGAAGGCATGGGAGAGAGGAACGGAGGGGAGGGGACAGAGGAGGGGAGGAGAAAGAAGGAAACCTCTACGGCTGGCTCATCCTGTAACTTCCCCTCAGCATCTGAGGCTTCTTCACCCTGGAAGAGCCTATCTATCATCCCAGGCTGCCATGTTGGTATATCACTCCACGATTTCACACATATATACTTTTTTCTCTCATTCCTCTTGAATCTCCCTTTTGTGGAGGGATCCTATCTTCATTCTTCTCCTTGCCCAGTTCCTGATATTCTGGAATTCAAAACCATACACAGCCCAGACTACCAAGCTTTCCAATCCCTCTTGTATATTATCTCTTATTATTAAAATATTAGCTCCTTGTGGACAGGGACTATCTTTCTTTTTGCTTGAGTTTATATCCCTAGCACTTTGCATGTGGCACATGGTAAGTACTTAATAAGTGTTAGTTTCATCCCTTCATCTGCCCAACAGATTAAAAAAGTCCATAAATCCTAAAGAGTAAATGGATGATCAGATGGCCAGGCTCAAGGATCCCATTCAATGAGTTAGATGACAATAGAAGGTGGGAGGTAGTCTGTAGGGAATAGAAGTAGAGCACCAGTAAGACTAGAAGGACCTTAAGATGCAATGGCACCACAGTCCTGGTGGTCCTCCATCTCCCCAGAAGGAAAATGCTTTGTAATTCCCATTGATCCAAGTCATATGAGCAGTCCAGCCATCCAGATGGGTTCTAGGTAGCCTGAACCAAGGAGAAAGGGGAAAAGGAAAAAAAAGGAAAAAGAAAAAAAAAGAGGTACTCTTATGGTTGCAAAAATTGTGACAGAGTTTAACTAGTCCCAACAGACATAGATGAGATGATATCTGTCTTTCTCGGGTTTTAGTCAATGTAGAAAAATTCTATGGTTCTTGATGGGCTGCATTTCTTGTTTGCTTCCTCTTAAAAGGAATTTAAAATACCAACACAAGAAAAACCTAGAGAGTACATGGGGGGAAAAGGGAGAGGAAAATTGCCAAAGATAGCTCTAGAGCCAGCCTCATGCATAAGCAGCCTAGTCAGCTACTTAAGGAAAAAAGTTTGATCCAAAAATTGGCATTATGAGTCACTGCTCTGAGTGAAGGCCTAGAGCAAATTTTTATCTGAAGAAGATAATCCATTAAATTATTACTAGACATATATGAGAATCAATTGGATTAGGAAATAGGTAATAAGAAACAATTTCATATATGTATATGCATCTGTCTGTATATAGTCAGTTAATTTTTGATAGATCAGGAAAAATTCCCTAGCACAGACACAGCATAGTGTGTAGGGAAGAGGAAGGAAGAGGGAGGGACCTTGGAGAACCAGAAGGTAACACTGTGAATCCTTGGAGCCTGAGATAGCCTAGGACTGGCTAAAAGGGGTAGAGCATGAAAGGGGGAGGAAGGTACCTAAAAACAAATTTCACCTAGTTTACAGTTTGACTTAAAATAGACCATAATTATAGAAACACTACGTATAGAATTGTTGAGAGGTCATTAGCATGCCTCAGCATCATGCTGTAACATGGATTTGGAGAAAGAAGGTGTGTCCAGCTCCACCCCTTACTCTACTACCTGTGTGACCTTAGACAAATTCCTCAACTTTCTCTAAACCTCAGCTACCTTTACAAAATAATAGCTCATTTATATACAGCTTTAAGCTTTCCAAAGTACTTTCCTCTCAACATGCTTATGAGATTAGAAATGCAAAATTATGCCCATTTTAAAGATGTGGAAACTGAGGCACAAAGTGGTTAAGGAGATTGCCCAAGAACATCCAGATAGCAAGACTTAACTCCAGATCTTCTGACTCCAAGGTAGAAAGTAAGTAAGCTCAGGGTTTATTTTTTGTTTTGGAGGGTTTTAGAGGGTTTGGTTTTTATAAATCCATACATCTAATACATTATCTATCACACATTGGGTGCTTAACACTATAAATTCTGGTTGGTTACATCATACTGCACTACTAACCACAATCATGAAGAAAGCACTTTCTGGACTGCAGCACATTTCAAAAATGTGAACTGTGAAGCTAGGGGAAAGATGCAGCTACTTAGAGTTTCACTGAAAGGTTTAGAAGAACTCATTTATTTTTCTCTTCTTTTTCTTTCATGTTACCTAAGTTCTTTGTAAATTAATTTCCATTTCTTTCTATAACTACTCTACAATTCTACTTTTCTCCCAAAAGATAATACTTGTCCCCACCTCAGAAAGCAGTGTGTAATGGGATTTTAGAACATGCCCAGATCACCTAGGATGGAAGCACCCATGTGGCAATGCAAGGGATCTACTTCTAAGTGCTATCCTTTTTCCAAAAGAATACATACCTTCCTCCTTCCAATAACCAACCAGAAGTTGGAATTTAACATTAATCACAGTGCTTTGCACATTTCTTTTAACCAGATCCATAAGGCCATAAATGTAGTCTTGCATATAATAAGTGTTTCATAAATTTTTTTGAGTTTAATTTAATTTCTAAGACACCACTCAAATTAAGGAAAGGTAAAGAAAACTCTGGAGAGTTGGTTAGGTTATCCTGTGTTTCCTTGCTCTGCGAAAAAAATCCCTTGTTATTGTATTGTATGTTCTGAACAATAAAAATGACTATTTGAAGCTGACAGAGTAATTCACTAAATAGTTATTCTAAGTGAGTTTATTCTGAATTGAAATTCTAAAATATTTTCCACAAAGGCATTTTGCCTTGTATCAAAACCATAATTAACTAGGTGTAGGTAGGGGAAAGATCTTGAAACTCAGAACACAAGATTTCATGGAAGGAAAGCAAAAGAATTCATACATCATGACACTACTCCTGAGCAATCAGCTATAGCAAGAGGAAGCAGAGCTGGACCAAGGAAAAACTTTTTTGGGATGCAACTGTTCTTCATAAGAAGCTCTAAACTCAGTTGTTTCTATCTGCATAAATATAGATACCATCAGCACCCGCTAAATTTCAGCCCCCTAGGACAAAGTTCCACTCATCTCACCCTAGGTTTGATTCTGTCTTATCCATGATGTGGAGATAATATGGGGTCCTTAAAGGCTCTACAACCAGCACAAACTTTAGCAGGTACTATTAAAATGGAAAGGCTTCCAGTGTGAGCAAAGGTATTGACCTTCTTCCTAAATTCAGATAATTTCATTACCAGAAGGTTGGTGACAAGATGATGAATTTTTTTTAGACACCAACTCATTAAACCAAGATCAAGGAATGGAAGAATTTCATTCTGAATCTGTATCAGCAACGTGAGTACTTATATCAATAAATTATAGATTTCATCAATTATTAAAGCAAGATTCATGCATGCTTCTCCCCCTTACCCTACAGATAACCTTCACCTCTTTAGTTTGTTTGTTTCCCCTCCAAAAAAAAAAAAAAACCAACGTATCCATCCTGGAAATCCTGAAAATGGGAATTCAGAGCAGAAATAATTAACCCCTAACTGGAATGTTGCATCACTAACACTAATGGGGTGATCTAAGAATGGCCAGAGCTAAAACCCCGTACAATTTTCTTGAAGATAAATCTCTGATACGTAGTCTGATTTTCCTTTGACAGAATAAATAAATGTAACAAAAAAATCTAAATTTATGATCCAATGATCCTCTGGTTCTTGAATATTACAGGTTAGGGACCATAAAGCAGGCAGGTAAGCTCAGACGACTTGAAGAGATTCAGTAATGTCACCTACTGGCAGAAATAAAATCTGTTCCATTGTTCATTCCTTCACAGTACACAGGTGTGTGGTGCATTGTAATGAAGGTAATCTCATTCATCCAGCACTTCCCTATACTTCAATTTTCCACAGGATGTATACAGGGAAATGGAGAAATGAGTAAAAGGAAGGGAGAACAGTCAAAGAAAAAAAAAGTAACTGAGACGAGGAGCCAACCCTGTGGCAAATAACAGGATATGTTTATTTGCCGCACACTCCAAGTATTCCTTGGAGCTGTTAGCTGGCACAATGGATAGAGTACCACCTTGGAGTCAGGAGGATCTGAGTTCAAATCTGGCCTCAGATACTAGTTCTGTGACCCTGGGAAAGTCATTTAACACTGTCTGCCTCAGTTCCTCATCTGTAAAATGAAGTAGGGAAGGAAATGGCAAACTGCTCCATAATCTTTGCCAAGAGAACCCCAAATGGGGTCACAGAGAATCAGACACAACTGAAACAATTCAGCAATTACAACAACAAAGTACTCCTATTTTTCTGGATAACAATGGCTTGAAATTTTACCACTTGGTCCCTCTTGCTCCCTTGAGTTGAAGAACAAGTAGTTACAAGAACAAAGAAAGTTCTGGAAGCCATTAGCAAGGCCCTTAGTCCTCTCATCAATGACATGTGATTTCTTTTATGTCCTTGGATGGGTACTATATCTTATGATCTTAGAGAATTGTTGAAAGGTCCCAGAGGTTATATGACTTGTCCATGACCACACATCTGATAAGTATTAGGGTTTGGACTTTAACCCAAATTTCCCTAACTCCATGTCCAACATTCTATCTACTATACTATCCTGGCTCTCCTTACTTCTCTAGCCAGTCCTAAAAACTAATGCTTTCTGGAAAATCGAAGCATTGCCTTGATGCTTTCATTTTCTATACTTGTTATAGATAATGCTTTAGAGTATCATATGGTTTTAGATAGGGAAAAGACCTTAAAGGTCATCCTCTTAAATCCCTTCATTTATGGAGGAGGCCCTAACCTGAAGTAAAACTCCTACTAAATGGTAGAATAGGGTTTTAATCCAGACTCTATCCATAGCCAATGCTCATTCAAGAGCACATTTCAAAAGATCTGTAATTACATCCATTCAGGCACTGTAGCCAACACAGACCTCAGCCTCTCTGGAACTTTACAGATGGTTTCATGAATTGCTGTGGGTAAAAGAATTAAACTGTGTAATGGTCAAATTTCTGGTGATGATTCTCTCTGGATTAAGCTAGGCTGATCCTTGGATAGCAGTTGGTTGCTGGGACCATACTGGAAACCTTTCCAGGTGGTAGGACCTGCCAGAACTTGCTTGCCCATCATAGGCATAGCTTTCCATAACCCAAAGTTGCTCCTGTGCCACAATGAGTCATCAGAGTAGAACATGAGTGAAGTGTCTTTAAGTATATGAAGGGCAATTAGAAAGAGACCAAATGTTTTCCTCTTGAACAAGATGGCAATGAGCTTTAGAAGCTGTAGTATTAAGAACAGGGATCAGATACAAGGAAGGATTTCCTGACAATCCACATTGTTAGACACTGGAATATCTTTTGAAAGATAACATACGATGTGGAATCTTCATCTTCAAATGATGTGAAAGATTCTCCTTTTGTCTAACATGATTAGAGATAGTAAGATATACTAGATAAACTCTATAGGACTTCCAGTCCTAGAATTGAAAGATTCATGCATGACTAGATAATTGAAAGGGGAGGGATGTTATTTATAATATTTTATGTAAAAAATAGTATTTCTGTAACTTAGAAGATCCCAGAGGGAAGTGAGGAGGAAAGAAATAGGAAGAGGAAACAATTAGTGACATTAGCATAGCACTTTGGACTTGAGACTAGTTCATCCCTTCTGAAGTTTCAGATGGGAGTAGTCTCAATGCTGATCTCTTTGGTATTCGTGTTTTGGTCCTTGGGCCCATAGAAAGATTTCATGGTCTTATCTTTTCTGGTTTGCTTCTTGCTTACGGTGATCACCCTTTTCCTGGCTTTTAAAGTGGATCTCTGCTTCTGGGGCACAGAGAACTCTGTCCCACCATTCTTGTGTTTAGAACTTGAGACTTTGTGTATTATGGCCACTGATTCTTTCAGCCAGATGCTAGAATGCTGTAGTTTACCTGGTACTGAGCTGACTGATGTGCCAAAGGAGAATCCAGGTGAAATCTTTCTGAATTTCCCTGGAATTACCCTGGAGCTAGCTGTGTGTTAAGTGTGAGAGAGGGGTGATCTGGCCATAGGAGGTCTCCTCTCCTAAATACAGGCAGGCTCAGTGGTTGCTGAACTAGTGTTTGCATTAGTGTCTTCCCTATTCCCCTGGCTGTGCTGAAGCACACCTGGGGTCCCAGGATCCACCGTGCTGGGGCTCAAGATCTCCTCTGGGTTCCCTGAGGTGAGGCTGTCTAGAACAGCTCTAGTCTTGCATTGGTCCCCTTCAGCCACATCAAGAAGGACCCTCCCTTTGCAATTTTCCTACCTTCATGGGCTAAGAAACTATTTGCCCCTTCAGCTGATCTCACTGTTCCAGGATTTTTCCTGGGGAAATATTCTATGAATTTTCCAAGGTCAACAAGGGGAGGGATGAAGCATTTACCCATCACTCAGCCATCTTGGCTCCCAGAAGTTCAAGTAGGTGACTTACAAACATTTAATATGCGGGCTGATAACCTCAGGAGCAGCTGCTGCAGTTAACAGAAGCTCCACAGCTCTCTCGCCCAGTTCCTCCAAACTCCGGTCCTGGACTGATATGCCCAAGCTTCCTCAATGTGGCTGCTGCTTCAGATCGCCTGGGGCTTCCTGCTCAACAGGGACTGACCACACTGGTACAGTCAGTGCACTGTGCACTCCTTCAGCCCAGTGTAACAGATTCTTCCTGTTGACCTTCCAGTCTATCCTGGGCTGAAAATCTGCCACAGTCTGTCTCCTATTTGATTCTACCACTCCAAAATCCATTCAGATTCTCTTTTTAGAGGTGTTTGAAGGAGGTGGTATTATAGATTAAGTAAGTAGTTGCTCTCACTCCACCATCTTGGCTCCACCACCACCACCACCACCACCCCCGCCTGCAGTATAGCACTTTGGTCTGTAAAGTACACTGTGCTCCCACAGCCCTGGAAAATTAGTTACTACTATTCCCATTTTACAGATGGATACATTGAAGTACTGAAAGATTAAGCAATTTGCCCATGGTCATATAGCTAGTCAAGTATCAGAAATAGGATTTGAACCAGCTATTCACCAAGATTCATCTGTATAAGGTACGAGAGAGATAAGGAGGACTAACAAGGTATTTTGAGGAGAGAGTTAACCAGAGTGTTTCCAACCAGTAAAAGATGTTGTTTCAGCAAATATTCCAGAAGCATAATAGTTCTTAACCCAGAGGGGATGAACACTAGGTCAGGATGGACCAGCCCAGCAGTATCTGAAACTCAGGCCAAACTTTTCCAACAGTGTCCAAGAATCCACAGTTCCAAATAACCCAGAGAACAAAGTTGAAGTTGATTTGTTTCTCTTTCAACTCAGAGAATTTCAAGGGAAACCCTCATCCTTTATTTCTGAATTGTACTTTCTTCATATCACACAGCAACATATATAGAGATATAGTTGATGAGTGTGGGCATCCAAATAGTTTCATAATTTTTTTTAATATGTCAGGTTAAGATTTATTTGGAATTTGGTTTTATGTTTTCTTTAGTTATAAGCAAGAGAATATATTTTCTCATTAAATATACATTTACTAATCTCTTACTATGTGCCAGACATTGAGCTGTGTTTGAAGATAAAAAAGCTAATAAATAAATAAATAAATCATGGTCCTTTTCCTGAAGAATTCTAATACAGGAGATAACCTGCAAATCTTATATTTTAATACAAGATATATAAATAGTATAAATGCAAGGTGATCTTAAAGAGAAGAGACTAGAAGAGGGGGAACTGAGGGAGGTGGAATTTGTAGGTTAACATACAATTTCTGAGCTCAGTAATGAACATAACCAATTTTTCTAATTTTCTTCCCTACTCCTTGCCCACCTCTCCCATCCTGAAATGCCTAATCCTGACCATCTAAATCCAATTCATCCTTCAAGGCACAGATTAAGTCTCCCATTTTTAGGAGAGCCTTCCGAGACCATTCAAATCTGCAAGGATCCATTCTTTTATTAAAATGTTTGTTATTTCTGCCCTGTTTGGTGCTCATAATTCACAACTTGAATAATTATTCTAGGTTTAGAATGTCTGCTCAACTAGATCATAAACTCCCTCAGAACAGGTAGCTATATCTTCTTTGTATATCCCTCAGCAACCAATATGGGGTTTTCCACCTTGTTGCCTAGAGCACTCAATAAACATATATTGGTTATATATGGTAGCGTGGTGATAACATCTGCAAGCAAGTCAGTGCCTACAAGTTATTCACTATGTCCTTGCCCTATCTGCTTCCAAAACTGTGCATCATTATGAAGGAGGAAGCCTCAGTGGTTGAGTGAAAAATGGAGCATCACAGAAAAGACATAGCTTAATTTAAAGTACGGATGTATTTCATTTGTTCATCCCATTGGCAGAGACAGAGAAATTTCTCATCCACATGTCTACTGATCTCTACATTGCAGAAACAATATAGATCTTATCACTAGTTCATTTAATTTAAAAGAAAAGCAAGGTCAACCACAGCCATTTGGTCCCAATACCTCTAGAGTATTACTCAGGAAAAGAGAGAATGTTTAGTTATCATTCTGTCTGATATTTAGATATGAAACAAATGGCATTAGCAGGTCTTTCATCTTCCCATAAAGGCAGGCATACGGACCACAGCCTACTATGGTATCTCTGTGAGCATTAGGATAACAAATTTACTGACTTTTTCTAACATGTCCTATGACAGCACAAGCCCAACCTCCTTCTTATTAAACTCATAACAAGTCTTGTATAGTGAAAAAAGAAAAAGATAAATATGAAAAGAATTTTCTGTTTCCCAAGGAGGTGTGCCTTGTGATTGAGGAGGACCATAACATGTGGTTCCTGTTGTCTTGAGATAAGAACCGCTACTTCATTTCAAGCCACTTTGAAGTTTGAAAAACAAAACTACCTTGTTGAGACTGGGAAGGATTTTTTTCATGGAGTGAGGAGGATTTTTCTTTCTCTGTGAAACACAGATGCACCATGGCAAACCCAATTTGTTAGATTTTCCAGACTTGTCTAATTTAGTACTAGTCCTGGAGATAGAGCCTCCAGTGTAAGCAGTTCTTCAGGGGGGAAAAATCCACATTCCACAGGCATGTGAAGCCATGCCTTTTATTTGCACTGCTCCCCAAATCAAAACTCAGAGTAACTTAAGCAGTAGACACAGTATGGAATAAAGGCAACAAGACACACAAGCAAAGGGCATCAGCAAGGATGCCAGGTCTCCACTTCCCTCCCTTAACCAATCAATCAGAAAGCATAGATTTGAGCACCAATTACATGCTAGGCTCTATGTTAAAAACTAGAGATACCATACAAAATACCATATGGAGTTATCATACCTATAAGTAAATACAAAATAGAGATAAGATAGTTTCAGAGACATGGACCACCACCAGCTTCAGTGGAAGAAGTGAGAGGAGAGGGAGTGATTAATCAGGAAAGCCTTGTATGAGAGACAGAACTGAATCTGAGCTTTTGAAGAGAACTAGGGATGTGAGAAAGTGAAGCTGGGGTGGGAGGGAATACACACCATGCATCAAAAGCATGGAAGAGAGACCTGAAATGTTGTATGAGGAAGAGAAAGTAGGTTGGTTTAGGTAGACCCTAAAGTCCGAAGTGGTGCAGCAGATAGAGCACCAGGCAGGCCTGGGGTCAGAAAGAGCTATGGTCAGACCTATGCTATTGTCAATTTAATGATTATAACGACGATAGCCATCATTTATATAAGGGCAACTAGGTGCTTCAGAAGATCATGGCAGAATAAGGAAGACTCATCCTGATAAGTTCAAATTCTACCTCAAACACTTACTAACTGTGTGACTCTGGGCAAGTCACTCAACCCTGTTTGCCTCAGTTTCTCCTTTGTAAACTGGGCTGAAGAAGGACATGGCAAACAGTTTTGGTACTCATGCCAAGAAAACCCCATAGAGGGTCACAAAGGGTCAGACATGACTGGAACAACTCAATAACAAGACCATTTATGTAGCACTTTAAGTTTTATAAAGTGCTTTACATATATCATTTCATTTCATTTTATCCTCACTACCACCTTGGAAGGTAGGTGCTATTGTGATCTTCCCTTTACAGAGGAAGAAACAAAGGCAGACAGCAGTTAAATGACTTGTCCATGATCATGCAGCTATAAGTATCTAAGGTCATATTTGAACTCAGGGCTTCCTAGCTCCAGGCCCAGTGCTCTGTTCACTTCACTACCACGAGAAGATGGCTTGTACATGGGACAGGTTAGAGGTAGGGAAATCAATTAAAAGACTATTGCAATAATTCAACTAGAGCAATGAGAAGCTGAACCAAAGAAGGAGCTGGATAGGAATGAATAAAAGGAAACAGATGTGAAACATTCTGTAGGGAGATTCAACAAGGCTTGGCAACTGCATGGAATGTCCATTGGAAGTGCTTAGTGTAAGTATACCAAGGGTTAGCCTGCAATATAGCCAGGGTTGTAAAGTAAGCAGTCCCCTGGTGACAAACAAGACTTACAGCTTACCATGGAATAGCTAGGGAGATACTAAGGGATAGCTATTGGAGCAGAGGATGCTACAAAGGTTCTGGCACAGTTAAGATCCATCTAGGTTGTAGGACAATAGGTGTGAAAATCAGAAAGAAGAATCTGTATTAACAACTAGAAGAAGGGTATCTGGTGATGCAGTAGACAGAGCACTGGGCCTGGAGTCAGGAATCCGGCCTTAGCTACTTGCTAGCTGTCTTACTCTGGACAAGTCACTTAACCTTGTTTGACTCAGTTTCCTCAACTGCAAAATGGGGCTCTCACAAGAACTGGGCTAGACCATAGAGGCGAAAGATAACCAGAATGATGTGTTTTGCGGTTCTCTGGCTTAAAAGAGAACTGCTATTCACATTAAGAATTAACTCTCCAAATGCCCTTATAGGGGTTAATTGGAAGAGCTTGTAAAGGCTATTTTCAAATAGAGGAGAATCCCCACAGCTGAAGAGAAGTAAAGATCAACAGGAAAGCAAGGAGTAGAAGAGTTGTTTCTCTGGTACAAATGTTCCCAAATGAACTAGTAACATTGGGTTTGCAGTCCAGTGTTGTGACTTACCCTAATCTAAGTTTTTCTCTCGAGTGCTTCTCTGCCAGGTTCCTATAACTGTGAATCCACTCTTCAACATAGTAAGTACTTTAGTGGGATAATATGATTTAAGTTCATATGTGTATTACAATATATTGCTTTAATATGTTAGTATCTTTAATGTTATTTATTTTTGATTTTTGGTTATTATATCTAAGTTCTAAAAGTGTTATTAGTGTTTGTCTCAATATCATGCACTGTGTGATATATAATCTTGTAAGAGGCTGGTTGGGTAGATAGAAAGCACATTAGATGAGGTCTCAAGAGTTAGAATGGTGAGTAGGGAAAGTATATTCTCACTCAACAGGGCTACTCCTACAACCCTGAGAGTACAAGTAGAACTGTTTGGGAGTGGTCTATCTCTGGGAATCTGTAAGCCAAATTCAGAGAGACAAGCCTAGGTGAGCTCAGGTAGGTGTTATGAAGACCCTGTGCTGTTTGGATTTTCACTAAACCTTACTATAGTAAAGCCACACTCTTCTTATCTATGTTTCAGCTACAACAACGTAAATTGAAGGAATAAACAACCATAAAGCAATCAAAAATAAATGTTTCATGATTATAAAGCACTATTTTGACCCCAAAGAAGAGATATGAAAAGAAATTTCCCCTCGCTCTTTTGCAGAAGTGAGACTCACATGTGGGCACTGCACAAAGTGTCTTTTTTTCCGATATATTGATCAACTTTGCTGAATTACCTTCTTTTTTGGTTTTTTTGCTTTCTTAATATAAGGTATGACTCTCTGGGAGAGGGTATTTGAAAGCTAAGCCACGTCAAAAAGAAACATATCAATAAAATTTATTTTTCTTTTTAACACTAACCATTGTCCATTCCACCTGACCTAAGCTACGATTCATTAGAAAATATTTAAGGTAAATGGATCAAGCCTATAGAACTCTCCAGCTATGACTATGTATTCCCAGCTTCTGAACATCAGTTCTTAATGCTGGGGAATTCTAGGGTTTGCAGTTCCAGCTGAGCCTGAGAATGATGATTTGAATGACTAAGTGATTTTGAAGGATTTTTTGGCATATACAATTAACACAGAAACCTTTGGGAAAAGTTCTAACAAGAAAGGGAGAGCATAAATACTTAATCAATGTTTTGTAGAGCTGAATCTAATTGAATTGAAAGGAACTGGCACTATGATTTCTGATGGGTATTATACCCAGCAAAAGTAATTGTGAAGTATATTATAATATGATTAACATCCTACCCTCCATATCCTTCCCAAAGTAAATGGGAAAAAGGTAAGGAAGTGAGATGGATTTCCCAAGAACAGAAAAGTTGTTAGAACTCCTTTTGCTTGCTTTATTTTGAAGAAACAAGGACCCCTAACATCCTCCCTCTTTCTGCCAAAGTCACAGTGTTTCCTGAAGGCCCCTCATCAATTACCATAAGAAGGGAAGGAGGGAGGGAGGAAGGAAGGGAGGAAGGTAAAATTATTCCTCACTCCTCACAACACCCTTCACCTTCCCAGGACAAGGTCATTAACTAATTGAATCATAAAGAATTTTAGAATTTTTATATCTGAAAAGGACCTTCAAAATCACCTGGTCCAACTATCACATTTTACAAATGAGGACATAATACCAACTCACATTTATGTAGCACTTTTAGATTTGTAAAATGTTTTATAGAAATTATCTCATTTGCTATTTCTCTCCGTGCCCCACTCCAGCTGCTGGTCAGCGTCTTCTCCCTATTACCTTATATTGACTCTCCTTGAAGACAGATACTTGTTTTCACTTCTGTTTTTATAGCCTCACTTGGCACAGTATCTGGCACATGGTAGATGTTTAATAAATAAATGCTTGGTTGAATTAAATATATATCATTCCCATTTTATAGATGAGGAGAGTGAGACTAGCAGAGCCATAGAGAGAGTGAGACTGATGACTTTGTGCAGCACTGTCTCACTTAAATCCAATTCACATGAAAGACGTTGCCCTGTGATGTCATTGGTCTGCTTCAAAGATAAAGGATGATCAACACCAGGAAGGCACTCTCTCTGAGTCCCACAATCAGAGATCCAATTCCAAGTTAGGTCCTTTGGCCCCTCCATCCAGTGCTATTCTACACACAACCAGAAAGATGCAGTAACTTACATCAAGTCACATTGTTAGTGGATAGGCAAGTCAGTTCTAGAATCTATGTCTCTTTTCACTATGCTGTAACTAATTTCTATTAAAAGTTTATAAAGTGCTTTCCTGAAAGAAAGATAATCTAAATATTGGTGTTTTACAGAAGAGGAAACTGAGATTCAGTGACTTGTCCTTGGTCATACACCTAATAGGTACCAGATCTAGGATTCAAACCCAGTTCTACTGACCCTACTCTTTGCACTATACCATGCTTTCCCTGTATACTACAATAGGGTTCAAATTTGCTGTGTAATTGGTCTGTGAATCACCAGCATCTTTGAGTGCAGCCTACCCACCATAATGTGCTTCTGTTAAACTATTCACCCCACATTCTCACTCCCAAAACCACTCTTATATAGAACAGTATCTTATAAACACTGCTTTTTAGTCACTAATTTGTCAGCCAGCACTATGTTTGCAGGGACATCTAATGCCATCTACCATCACCCTCTGTCCATCCAGCGTCATTACCGAGGATACCCTAATTGCAACACACATTTTCATTTGTGCCAGGCAATTATTTTGATGATGAGTGGCAAAAATACAAAATTCCATTACGTCAGAGTTAATTCCACTGCAGCCCATTTATATGATTCCTTGGAGACAGCACATTAGCTAGGCTGCACTAAGTAGCTTAAGAGACTGTAGGAACAGGGGTGGAGGTGATGCATTCACTTTGCCTGTGATAATGATGATTCTGTCCATTTGTTGGGGGGGCTCCCTCATCTGGAAGGCTCCCCAAATGCTTCACAACCTATATTTCACCCATCCCATGACAAATTCAGGCCTTTATCCGAAGTCAAGAGGAAATTCAACCTGAGAGATCAAGTAGAGGGTTAATAACTTCTGAACCTCTTTCCTGTTTCCATTCAGTCATTTCTCTAGGAATATCTCTCTTTGTAAGGGAGGTCTCAGGCAGAAGGAGAAAAGCAATAGATTTATTTTTACCTCTACATCACCACTGCAAAGTGAAACAGGCTTTGCAGTGACCAGCATATGCCCAGCCTGGACTCCTCATACTAATATGACTTCAAATAACATAAGTGACAGGCAGAGATAGATATAGGAACTTTATTTGAATGGGAACTCCAATATCATTATCGGGAATGTAATAACGTAGGAGGAAACAGCTCACACTTCCTCTTGCCAATGTCCCTGACTCACTGTCCATCAGTGTCAGGCTGGTCAGACCAGTATGACACCCAAGTGAAACTATTGTTGGCTAGCTTAATATTGATTGACAGTTCAACCAGCCAGTTTTAGACTGCATCCCTCTTGCCTCTTCTGATCCAATGCAAGATCCTAAGAAGAAATCTGAAGATGATGACTGTGTAAAGCTGCTCTGGATATAAAGAACCACAAACACCACTGAGTCTTCGATCTGCTACCCATTGTCTCCCTTGCCATTCTATCAGTAACTAGGCTAAAAGAGTTGGGAGAATCTAAAGAGTAAAGTGAGCCTAAGGGTATCAGATCTCAAACTACACTCCAAAGCAGTAATCACCCAAACTATTCAGTACTGGTTAAAAAATCAGAAGAGTTGTTCAATGGAACATATCAGCAACGTAAGATCCAGGAATGATGGAAGATAGCCTGTTGTAATCAATAAACCTAAGGGCTCTTACCAGTGGGAGTAAGGACTCACTATTCAACAAAAACTACTGGAAAGTTTAGAAAGCAGCCTGGGAGAAATTGGTTTTCAACATCATCTTATACCATATGCCTTAATAAACTCCAAAAGGACATATAACCTAAATATAAAAGGTCACATTATAAAACAAATGAGAGGAGCAAGGAAGAAGAAGACTTTCACCTCTATGGATAGGGGAAGATTTTTTTTTTTTGCAGCTAAAACAATACTTAGGGGAAAATTTAGATCCTAACATATATCAATAAAAGAGAGAACAGATTAGTGAGTTGGGCATGCAACTAAAAAAACTAGAAAAAAGCTAAAAATCTCCAATTAAACACCAAAAATGGAAATCCTGAAAATCAAAGGAGAGATTAATAAAATAATTTTTTTAAACTATTGAACTAATAAATAAAAGTAGAAGCTAGTTTTAGGCGGGGGGGGCAGGCAGAACAACAGACAAATCAGTTGTTAATTTGATTTAAAAAAAGAAAACCAAATTACCAGTAGTAAACAAAAATGAATGCACTACCAAGAGAGATGAACTTAAAGGAATTACTGAGTTATTTTGCCCAATTACATGCCAGTAAAACTGACAGTCCAAATGAGATGGCTAAGTATTTACAAAAATATAAAGCCCCTATATTAATATAAAAGTAAATAGAATACTTAGACAACACTGTCTTTAAAAAAGTAATTGCATAAATAATAAATAAGCTCCATAAGAAAAAACCCCTAGTACCAGGTGGATTTATAAATGAAATCCACCAAACATTTAAGGAACAATTCATCCCAATACTGTAGAAACTATTTTTTTTAAATAGGTAAAGGAGTCCTACCAAATTCCTTTTATGACACAAGTATGGTTTTGATATTGAAGTCAAGGAGAGCAAAAATTGAGAAAGAAAACTATAGACCAATTTCTTTAATGAATATCAATGCAAAAATTTTATATAAAATACTAGCAAGCAGATTACAACAATATATCACAAAGATCATACACTATGGCCACGTGGGATTTCTACCAGGAATTCAGGGCCAATTCAATATTAGGAAAATTAGATGCATGATTGTTCATATCAAAAACGGAAACAACAAAATTCATGATCATATTAATAGATAAAAAAGCTTTTGATGAAATACTTCTATTCCTATTTTTAAAAAAACACCAGAAAGCATTGGAATCATTGAAGCCTTTCGTAAAAATAAAATGGGCTGCCTTTCAGAGGTGATAATTTTCCCCCTTTCCTTTTTTTCTAATTAAATTTATTTATTTTCAATTTTCAGCATGCACTTTGACCAAATTTTGAATTTCAAATTTTCTCCCTATAGCTCCCCTCCCTCCACCCCAGCACAGCATGTATTCTGATACATTCTGATTGGCCCTCCTCCAATCTTCCCTCGCCTGTTATTCCTCCACCCCTTATCCCCTTCCCTTCCACTTTCCTGTAGAGAAAGATAGATTTCCATACCCCTTTGCTTATATATCTCATTTCCTAGGGTGCATGTAAAAACAATTTTTAACATTGATTTTTGAGTTCTCTCCCTTCCCACCTCCACTGAGAAGGCAAGCAATAGGGGAAGAATCCTTGATGAATCAAGGGAAAGTGAGGATCACAGGAAATAAAACACAATTTTGATGACATAAAATTGAAATGATTTTGTACAAAGTCAATGCAGTGATAATTAGAAGAGCAACCATTAACTGGGGTGGGGGAGAATCTGTATAACAAATTTCTCTAATGAAGATATTCAAGACATAGAGGGAATTTATATAAATATTTAAGAAAAAGAGTCACTTCTCCAATAAAGAAATTATCAAAAGCATATGAACAAAAGAAGAAAAGAAAATTCTGAACAGGCACATAAAAGCACTTAAAATCACTAATAATTAGAGAAATGCAAATTAAAACATTCTGGGGTTCCATTTTCCAGCTATCAAATGGACAAAGATGATGAGAAATGAAAAATGATAGTGGTTGAAAGGTTTGTGAAAAAACAAACACTAATGCACTCTTGGAGCTGTGAAATGGCATAACCATTCTGAAAGCAATTTGGAACCACACCCAAAGAGTGACTAAATGGTGCTCACTCTTTGACCTGGCTAAATCACTATTTGGCTTTTTTACCCAAAGAGATTGAAAAATTTATATGTGTGCATATACACATATATACTACATGTATTTATATACAGAGAGAAATTATATATGTACATACACACATATATATATGACACACATATGTGTGTGTTTATAGTCACACTTGCTGTTGTAACAGAACTAGAATCAAGTGAATACCAATTATTAGGAAATGACAAAATAAATAATGGTGTATGGTATAATAGAATATTATTGAGCTATAAGAAATAACAAAGGAGACAGATTCAGAGAAACCAGGACAACTTTCTATAAACTAATGCTGAATGCAACCATCAGAACCAGGTAAATAATTTGGAGCGGATAACAAAGGGAATAGTAATAGTGATGATGAAAAAGGCACAAAATAAAGAATCATTTTTCGAATAAGCAATAGGAATTTCAGAAGGGGACACAGACAAGCAGGACAGTGGTTTGTTTTGGGGGCTTTTTTGTCATGAACCCCTCTGGAGATTTGGTAAAGCCTGTGGATTCCTCTCCAGAATAACGGTTTATTGCCCCTTTTATTACTGAAGGAAATGCTAAATTTCAGTTGGAGGTCAATGAGTAAAAATGTAATTTTTCCTATCCAAGTTCATGGATTCCCTAAAATCTATCCATGGACTAGGTTCATGGACCGTGGGTTAAGAAACTCTAACCTAGAAGTATCACTAAATGTCATCTAGTACATAAAATCCACTCATTTTATAATGGAGACCATGAGAGATTAAATGACATAGGTAATAAGTATCTGAGGCTTGATTTTAAGTCAATTTTTTTCAAACTCCAAGAACAGCATTCTACCCACTATGCCAATGCCAATGATGTTGATGCCGATGCCAGTGATGATATGATCCTTCCCAATCTCTAAGGAAGAGTCCCTAGTCTCAAGGTCATCTTTATTCTTCCCACAACTCCCTCTCTTCAAACCTTTCACACTTCCCTTCTCCATTCTTCATAAGGGCTCCTTCCCGGTCTGCGGCCCTTAGAAATCCATCTCAGTGATGAGAACTCCATGAAGGAACCCACAGTAACTGCTATAAGGATGGCTATAAAGGACTACCTAAGATATTCTACAGCATTGAAAAACCTCCTGGGTCACTGTGGAAGTGGTTGCCTGAGGTTGGCCCTCCACCCATAATAGTCTTTTCCCTCCTTGGATCTTACACAAAACTTTATGCCTCTTCTGCACTCACCATGGATTATTTTGCATTATAGTTATTTATACATGTCATGTATGCACTTGCTCTATTGCAAACTCAGACATTGTACCTTTCCTAGAGTCTGGAATAGTGCTCTACAAACAGTAACCGCCTAATGCCTGATGTGTGTTTAACTGAAGGAGATTGTGAATTGAATTACAGAGAAGGTAAAGCAAATGAACAGAGCCAGCCTCATACCAATGTTCTGCCGATTTGGTATAATCTGAGAAGCACCAGAACACTCCCTCCCCCCAAAAACTAATGATCAACCTACCCCTCAAAATGTCTCTTCCGTCTATTTCATTCAGCCTGAGCTTCTCTCTTTTTTTAATCTTACATTTAAATTTATTGAAGTTTTCAACATTCATTTCCACAAAATTTTGAGTTCCATATTTTCTCCCCATTTCTCCCCTCCCCCCACCCCAAAAAACGCCAAGCATTCTAATTGCCCCTATCACCAATCTGCCCTCTCTTCTAACATCCCTCCCTTCCCTTGTCCCCATCTTCTCTTTTGCCCTGTAGGGCCAGATAACTTTCTATACCCCATTACCTGTATTTCTTATTTCCTAGTAGTAAGAACAATACTCAACAGTCGTTCCTACAATGTTGACTTACAACTTCTCTTTCTCCCTCCCTCCCACCTATTCCCTTTGGGAAGCAAGAAATTCAATATGGGCCATATCTGTGTAGTTTTGCAAATGACTTCCATAATAGTCGTGTTGTGTAAGACTAACTATATTTCCCTCCATTCTATCCTGCTCCCCATTGTTTCTAATCTCTCTTTTGATCCTGTCCCTCCCCAAGAGGATTGACTTCAAATTGCTCCCTCCTCCCATTGCCCTCCCTTCCATCATCCCCCCCACCCTGCTTATCCCCTTCTCCCCCACTTTCCTGTATTGTAAGATAGGCTTTCATACCAAAATGAGTGTGCATTTTATTCCTTC
>CM053770.1:581896936-581977070 GCA_028658325.1 Potorous gilbertii | reverse complement strand
GAATGTAAACAGTTCAACTTTAGTAAGTCCCTTATGATTTCTCTTTGCTATTTACCTTTTCATGCTTCTCTTGATCATTGTGTTTGAAAGTCAAATTTTCTTTTCAGTTCTGGTCTTTTCATCAAGAATACTTGAAAGTCTTCTATTTCATTGAAAGACCATATTTTCCCCTGAAGTATTATCCTCAGTTTTGCTGGGTAGGTGATTCTTGGTTTTAGTCCTTGTTCCTTTGACTTCTGGAATATCATATTCCATACCCTTCAATCCCTTAATGTAGAAGCTGCCAGATCTTGTGTTATCCTGATTATATGTCCACAGTACTTGAATTGTTTCTCTCCAGCTGCCTGCAATATTTTCTCCTTGACCAGGGAACTCTGGAATTTGGTAACAATGTTCCTAGGAGTTTCTGTTTTTGGATCTCTTTCAGGAGGTGATCAGCGGATTCTTTCAATATTTATTTTTCCTCCTGCTTCTAGAATATCAGGGCAGTTTTCCTTGATAATTTCATGAAAGATGATGTCTAGGCTCTTTTTTTGATCATGGCTTTCAGGTAGTCCGATAATTTTTACATTGTCTCTCCTGGATCTATTTTCCAGGTCAGTTGTTTTTCCAATGAGATATTTCACATTCTCTTCCAATTTTTCATTCTTTTGGTTTTGTTTTGTGATTTCTTGGTTTCTCAGAAAGTCATTAGCCTCCATCTGTTCCATTCTAATTTTGAAAGAACTATTTTTCTTCAGTGAGCTTTTGAACCTCCTTTTCTATTTGGCTTATTCTTCTTTTGAAAGCATTCTTCTCCTCATTGGCTTTTCGAACCTCTTTTGCCAACTGAGTTAGCCCATTTTTAAAGGTGTTATTTTCTTCAGCATTATTTTGGGTCTCCTTTAGTAAGGTGTTGACCCACTTTTCATGATTTTCTTGCATCTCTCTCATTTCTCTTCCCAATTTTTCCTCCACCTCTCTTACTTGATTTTCAAAATCCTTTTTGAGCTCTTCCATGGCCTGAAAAATTGAATATTTATTTTGGATGTTTGGGATCCAGAAGCCTTGACTTTTATGTCTTTCCCTGATGGTAAGCATTGTTCTTCCTCATCCAAAAGGATGGGAGAAGATATGTGTTCACCAAGAAAGTAACCTCCTATAGTCTTATATTTTTTTCCCTTTTTGGGGCATTTTCCCAACCAGTTACTTGATTTTTGAGTCCTTTGTCAAGAGTAGGATATACTCTGAGGATCTGTAAGATCTCAGTTCCTCCAAGGTGGCACAATCAAGCGTGTACACTGGTCTGGGAGCAAGAGAGATTGTTGTGCCCAGAATTTTAGCAGAGTTTCCTCTTCACAACCACCTGGCCTCAAGTTCCACCAAGTCAGCACTGGGAACTGAGATTCAGTTAAGAGGCATGGGCAGGGCCACCTTTCAGTGTGAGATAAAGATCAGGTCCCTCAGGGCCTCTACACCGGGCTGAGGTAATAATCACCTCCTCAGTGCCCCTAGGGTTTTTACAATCCAACAATGGATTTGGGCTGCTGTGGGGGCTGCTGTGGGAACTGCTTCTGAGGTTCTCTTAATAGAGAAGAAGGATCAAAGTCTTTAAATCCTCAATTATTCATAACTTGGAAAATTCAGACATTCCTGGAAGAAAATATTGACTTAAATTTACACTAAAGTGATATCAGTCATTTCTTAGGATTAGATTGTGATGGGAGAAGTAAGATAGCACGAGGGCATTAGTCACCTAAAGATTCAGCAACGGGAATACCACAAAGAGGTTTCCTCACTTCTTCTCCAACTCTAAAATCTTAGGAATCTACTAATCCAAAGGTTGCAGAAATTTGTGGAAACCAATGACAAGCCTTGTTTGTTCAGTCATTTTCAGTTGTGTCTAACTCTTTATGACCCTGTTCAGGATTTTCCTGGCAAAGATAGTGGAGTGATTTGTCATTTCTTTCTCCAACTTATTTTACAGAATTAAATACTGAGATCAACAGGGTTAAGTGACTTACCCAAGCTCACACAGCTAGTAACTGAGACCATATTTAAACTGTGGAAAATGAAGCTTCTTGACTCCATACCTGACACTCCATCCACTGAGCCATCCAGGCCCCCATGACAAATCTTGTCAACTCATTAAACTATGAGTTTAAGAACAGGAACTAAGTTGGGGGTTTTTTTGTCATCTCTCTTTGTATCCCCAGTGCCTAGCAAAGTACCTAACACATAGTAGGCCCTTAACAAATAC
Source organism: Potorous gilbertii (assembly GCA_028658325.1). Taxonomy (NCBI): domain Eukaryota; kingdom Metazoa; phylum Chordata; class Mammalia; order Diprotodontia; family Potoroidae; genus Potorous; species Potorous gilbertii. The sequence continues at coordinate 581,974,831 of CM053770.1, read as the reverse complement.
TTATTGACTGACTCACTTACTGGACCCTAAAGATGTTACTTACTAATTAGAAGGTTTGTGAAAATGAAAGCATGGAAGAAGGACAACTTGTGAGAAATGAGACTCCTCAGGGACCAGGCCTTGCACTGTGAAGTCTAAAGCAGGCATAACTACAGGGTACTATAGAGTATACAAAGGCCAGACCAGGTCAGGTCAACATATCAGGTCAACATATTTTGTCCCTGATAAAGTAAAAAATATTCTAGATTTTGGAATCAGAGAACCTAAGTTCAAAACCCAGCTCTTCCATTACTTTCTGTTCTTGACTTTTCTGGGTTCAATTTCCTTATCCATAAAATGAGAAGGTTGCACTCTGCAGCCTTTGAATTGCCTTTCAGTTCTGTCTACAATGCTACAGCCTTATCTGAAGTTGTTGACCAGATAAACTCTGACCCTGAAAAAAGTATTTCTACTATTTCCTCTGTGAAGAGTAGTGGGAAATTTACGGTCCAGGTTCCATTGTCTGACCAAAATTGGTGAGTGAGGAAATTATTTATGGAGTAGTCTTCGAAGAAAAGTAATCCAGTAAAGAAAAAATAAAGCATTTTCCCTTCCAATGACCCAGCTTGGTGACGTCTACTGCCTGACTTCAACAGATCATTCTGTTTTCTATTTCCTATTCCCTAATAGACAAGGGCAAGTTTGCCATTGAGCTATGCATAGTCACTGAGTCTAATGAAAAGGAGAGCTGGGGAAAACAACAAAGATGACCAGGAAGATGAATGAGTGGGTTGGGGAATGGAGCTATTCCATTTCTAAGGGTCAGTGAATGTGTGACTTTAAACCTATCCACCAGTCTGTGCCTACTACAATGACAAAAACGGAGGTTGAGGAATGATTCCAAGAGAGGAGAGTCGACCCTAAGACCCAGGAATCTCTGTTGGGGAAATGATCTCAATCAACAATGAAAAGATTTGCTAGAAAATTGGGGCCCAGGGGCAGAGAAAATTTTAATTATGTTTAAATTATGAAAAAGAGAGAGTGGCAAACTCTTAAGTCCCATATATTTTATGGCTTTTAATGAATCATGGTTCCTCGTGCCTTAAATCTACCCAGAGGCTCATCAAACATCAACTCCCCTGGACAGCAAAAGAGAATCAGGCAGATAAGAGTAGACTGAGAACTTCCCAAAGCACAATGGTCCAGAGAGGATATTCCTTGCAATCTAAGCACATGCAGGCTACTGTTAATAAATCATTTGGTAAATGTCAATGAAATGGGGAAAAGGCTGTACCTTGATCATTTAGCAAACCAACATGCATCATCTGTGCCTTTAGGACTTTAGATGAATTGTCCAAATGATGCAGGAAGAGAGCAGATGTTTATAGCACCCAATAGCCCAAATGTAGTTGGAGAAGAGCATGCAGCCCTCAGACAGCACTTTAGACCACTGACTCATGCAAATCAGATGCACAGAAAAGATGCTGATTGTCCAGAACAGGTTCAGGTAGCTTGGCTCATCGACCACAGCTGCTTAATTAAGAATGGGGATGACCTTGGAATGAAAGCTGCATTCTCCATTTCCTTGCCACATCATCAATACTAGAATAGTAAAAGTAACCGCTATTCCCTTTCCCTGTGTGCCCAGAAATGCTATGACTGCTAACAGGGCCATGCACCCTATATATTCTGGAACAAAATTGAATGGATATGCTCCAAAAGCCTGTTGTTGATAAAAGAGTACAATAAAGTTCTCAATTTCATTTTTACTTTTAAGTGATTCTATCTACATATCCCTAGGATGAGTGATCAGGAGAAGCCTGACCTCCTATGGTACTTAATAGCTTTGTAACCATAGGTAGTAGGTGGCTCAGTGGATAAAGTTTTGGGCCTGGAGTCAGGAAGACTCATTTTCCTGAGTTCAAATCTGACTTAAAATACTTACTAGTTGTATAACCCTGGTTACGTTACTTAACCTTAAGTGCCTCAGGTTCCTTATCTGTCAAATGAGCTAGAGAAGGAAATGGCAAACCATTCCAGTGTCTTTGCCAAGAAGACCCCAAATGGAGTCATGAGGAGTTGGATACCACTAAAACGACTAAACAGGAAACATAGGTAAACTGTTTACCCTTCTGAACCTCAATTCCTTCCTTTGTAAAATGTAAATAATAACAGCACCTACTTCACAAGATTGTTATGAGATAAATATGAGATAACATATGTAAAGTGCTTAGCAAGTGAAATATAAATACTATCTCAATCCAGTTAAGGATAAAGGTTAGGAAGTGAGACAACATAGACCAAAACTTCCAATCATATTACACTAATGGGCCATCCCCAAGTCATCTAAACAAGAATCATATGACATTTATTGTGTTATAACCCTTAACCTGCTTTCTCTCTCCTATATGCTATCTTGCTGTGCTACCTAATAAGATTAAAAAAATCTTCTACTACTTCATGTTGGCCACAAAGTACGAAGAGGTAAATAGGAGAAAGAGAAAGGGAACAGGTACCTACTATGCGCCAGGCATAGTGCTAAGGGCTTCACAAATAAATCTAAGTTACTAGGTTTGGGGGAGTTGGTGGTAGAAGGAGATTAATGATACTAATAAGAGCTAACAACAACCTAAGGCTTTAAAGACGGCAAGCACTTCATACACAGAATGATACTAGTCAACAAGCATTTATTACGAGTTTACTAGGCGTCCAGAACTGTGCTAAGAGCTAGGGACACAAAGTCAAAAAAACAAAAACAGATCTTGCCCTCCAAAAAGCTCCCATTGGTGGTGGGAAGTAGAGAATGCAGGAAGAAAACAAAAATGACTACGTGCTTCCAAGATACTTGTGGTGGCTCAAAGAATCTGTAAGACATTGTCGGATTCAGGAAATGTGAAATTCCAAGAGTCACCCAACTCATACCTGAACAGGAATGCTCCATGCACAGAGTCTGCACATTTCTTGATAATGGAGGCCTAGGGAGCATGTTTGGCTGATGTATTTCCCACATGAAAGAGTATGGAGAGCCTAGAAACTCATGTTGACATATGATGGGAGTTTCCCACTTCCTGGTATGCAGCACACTTAGACCTTCTGGAACTAGATTCAATCTGCTAACAAGGTGATTAAGAGGATACTTTGATTGGCAGAGTATCTGCAACTGGAGAGCATTAAAAAGATGCTGATCAGCCAAAGTGTTTCCCTCTGCTTTGATCTGCATCTTTCCTGCCCAGCTACTATTCCGGTGAAAGAGGCCTTGAGCTTTTCTCATTCTAGGCTAACATGTGGTCTATAATTATCAGCCTCTGTTCTTTAAGTTGTTTTCTTTTTTCTGTCAAGCTTTTATGTGAGAGAATTTGGGGCCCAGCTATGACCTTGTGGGCTTGGAAAGGTCAGAACATCAGTTTGGATTCTAGAGTCCATGCTGAATTTTGGAGCACATTAACCCCAGCATCTAGGACCTAAGGATGGACCTTTATGACCCAACCTAACTGAGACAAAGATTGATCCTGAGAATATGTCAAATTATAAATTGAGCCTGATGGGGGCAAATACAATGTAGAAATTTGGGTTAGGTTTGAGTCCTCTCTCCCCAAAGCCTGAGATGTCTAGGGAAGAGTGTGGGCACCAGACTTGAGTGAAAAATGCAATTTCTGTGCTTGCTCCATCTTTGAAGCAAATATGCCACTAAAATCTAAGTAATATTAATTGGTTTAGTGAAACTGAGACATTAATCACTGGCAACTAACAGCAGGGAGAACATACCAGAATGGGGTCTCCAGTCAACACCATTAAAGAAAGCCATAAAGAAGACCCTTCAGGTTTATCCCTGGAACACTAAGAGGGAGATATCGCTGCTCTCAAATTGAGAAACTGAGTCTTTTTGCAAGAGGGAGAGTAACTAGTGCTTCACTTCTCCAGCCTTTCCTTCCTTTTGCTCTACACACTTGCCCAGGGATCATCAAGGACCCCCGAAGATCTTGTTTCCTTCCTGCCTCCCCCTGTCCTTCACTCTTTCTGGATTCTGGATTCTCACTGTGCAATTTTTCTGTTTAGATGGAGGCTTGTCTTCTTTTGAAAACCTTTCTTTAAGTCCATTCCATAACCATCTGAATTGATTACAAAGGAAGGGGGAGAAAGTTGTTTAAACCATTGCGTTTTCTTTATACCTCTCCAAAGTTGCCCCAAGAGCTAGCCCCTGCCATTTCCCCAATCTCACCAGTTGCTTGTACATGGTCTCTCTTTCCCACAGTATTCTTTGAAAGAAAGAAAACAGTATTTATGTACAAGGGGTGAAATTGTGGAGGTAGAAGTCACAAAACTAAGAAAGTTATAATTAGCACAAGGTAAGATATAAGAAACCCATTGAGCTGTTTAAGTTAATCAAGAGATGAGAGAAATGTTATTTTTCCATCCAGTTGTTCTTTTTTTTACAAGCAGGGAGAATAACATCAAAAATGAAAAGAAATAATAAGAAGTTGCTCCATATGCAAATGCTGAATTGAAGTGCTTTTTCTAGATTAATAGATTTCGGCTTTGCTTTCAATAGCTTAATTAACTACCTTCAAAATGTTTCCTTCAGCACCAAGAAACTACTGCTCCAGCCCCCCAGCCTGCCCCAGTGAGAACCCTGCTCCATCCCAATGCAGCTGCTCAGGATCTAACAAAGAAACACCAGAAACCCCTACAGACTGAGAGATTAGAAAACACAAGTCAGGGAAGAACAAAACAGACTTTTCGTTAATACAAGGCATCAGTTCAAAGCAAACCAGGAGAAGCCTGCTTTCAAGGGCAAATCCTGAAGGAGATGTGAAACTTAAGAGTTGTGATTCTCCCTGTAATTAACAACAATGAACATTAAACACATACACAGAAAGAAACAGCCTCAGAGTTGGAACCAGGTTACTGATTGGTAGATCTCCCCCACAGAAAAACCAGCCTGTAAAAGAAAAGGCACATGTAGTGCTAAAAATGGGAACTAATAGAGAACTCATTCTCCTCTGTAACCAAATAGTTTAAGTGATCAGAATCTTAATAATTATTGTCATTTTATTAATTATGAATTCTTAAGAACAATAAATCTGTATAACTGCAGATCTCTTTGTGGTTTATCAGGCACTTTCACAATCGTGATAAGTAATGTCACATTCCTATATTGCTTTCTTATCTACAAAGTGGTTTCCTGAATAATAACCCTAAGAACTATGTATTAGAAGTAGTATTTTTAATGCTCTTCAGTTGCAGATACAGATAGGTAAACTGAGGGGAAAAGAAAGGAGTTAAATGAGGTGTTTATGATTACACACCCAAAAAATAGGAGAATACGAAAGTCTCCTAGACCCTAGTTCACTTCTCTTGCTAGAGAAGTCCCATTGTAATGGGACATGATGAATATACAGCATGATTTACTTACTGGAAAGAGTACTTGACCAGAAGCTAATCCCCCACACCCACCCCTTTGAAACTAACTCATTTTTTGACCTTGGTCACATCATTCCTTGACACTGAGGAAAGGAATAAGGAATAAGCATATATATGTCACTACTATGTAAAAAATTATACTAAGATCTTTGTTTTAATAAGTAATATTTCATTTGATCCTCACAACAATACTGATAAACAGATTCTATTAATATCTCCATTTTACAATTGAGGAAACTGAGGCAAACAGATTAAGTGACTTGCCCCGAGTCACATAGCTAGTAAGTGTCTCAAGTCCCTTGAATTCAAGTCTAGCACTCTATTCATGAAGCCAGCTCTTTGGGTTACAGTTAGACCAAAGTTACACAGTCATGAATTTTTTTATTACATACATATTTAATAAGACATAATAAGAATTCGAGACTGATATAGAAATATTTAGGAATGGTATCTAGGAAGTAAGTGAATCTAAGTCAGAGATTAAAAAAAAAAATTTACTTTTCTAGAGAAAAATCCATTGAGTGCTTCTATAGTTAATTCCCATCAGGATTATTTATTCCAATTACCTTATTTATCAATAGTCAACAAAATTACTTGGAAATGAGCACAAGTTTGGCTCACTTTCCAGAGAAGAAACCAAGGCACATAAATGTTAAGAACTTAATCTGGATCATTTAAGACAGTCAGGGTCAGACTGGGGAAAGAATTCCAAGTTCCTTTATTGCTTTCAACCTTTACTTTCCGATTCAGCAAGCGATAACATGAGTGTTCACCTGAAGGGTGGGGGAGGGTGAATGAGGTAGGACAACGGATCACAGGATTTAGAGTTAGACCGGACTTTATGGATCATCTACCATTCCCCTCATTTTACAGATGAGGGAACTGAATCTCAATGAAGTTAAGAGCCTTGCCCAAAGTTAGTATGTAACACAGTCAGAATTAGAGCACAGGTCCTCGGACTTCAATCCAATATTCTTTTTGCCTACAATGTTACCTGTACAGGATAGAAAATTCAATTCTATTCAGCAATCATGTGTTAAGCATTTAGGGTGTGCTAGGTATCATGCAAAGACTGAAGCTACCTGATCTCAAGGAGATCACTTTCTCATGTGGGATAGGGGGAGGGAAGATTTTTTGGATGAAGCAGGATAGACATGGAAAAAAGCAAATAAATACCAAAGGATAACAAGGCAAAAAGTTTATTTATTTATTCTTTATTATAGTCTTTATTTATTTATTTTGGTTCATCTCCTAGTACCTACCATAGTGTCTTATACATAAAAGCTGCTAATAAATATTAAGAACAAATGGATGGAAGGATGGATGGATGGATAGATGGAAGAATGGAAGGATGGCTATAACTATTATCATGTTATTAGTGATGACTTTTCAATAATTTGCCCTAGAGGACCTGCCTCAAGATTTAGGTGAAAGCAAATACTTGAGTTCGAGAATTTCTAGAAAATTAGAATTTCTAGAAAATCAGGGAAATGATAAATCACAATCTTTATTAAGAGGCACAGCAAGCAAAGCACATACACTACACCACAGAATAATATAGAGACAGAGGTTCATTCCCACTCATGCTAGAAACTCACCCAGGGGAGAGGGAGGTAGATGTATGAGGAAGAAAATACCCTCAAAGTTGGGGTTCAGATGGCAAGATTATATGTCCTAAATATGGGCTTGACTGAGAGCAGGTAATCGGTGACAGATGTAGAAAGGGCCATTACTAATTACTAAAACTCAGATGTGGTAGAAAGCTCTCAGGGTCCCTTATTGATACTAGGCTTGCATGAAGCTCTGGTAAGAAGAGTCCCTTGGGTGGGAGGGTCTAATGTTAACTAAGGTAGCAGAAGAATATCAACTCAAGGCCCCTGCAGTAGATTAAGAGTTCATCCAATCAAAAAGCCTTATCTGCCTGACATAGTTAATGGTAAAAAAGGGAAACTGTCTGTTTTGCCTATTTGTTTCTATTGGCATTTAACCTAAGTGACTTCATACTGGGACCTCCATACTGGGGTCCTAGCATCATAACATGAAATCACACTATAATCATAACATCAAACAATATAGTGTTTATAATTATCACAGGACTACAGTGAATCCCATTCCTAGAAGCAAGATTCTGGATTCTCACTGTGCAATTTTTCTGTTTAGATGGAGGCTTGTCTTCTTCCGAAAACCTTTCTTTGAGTCCATTCCATAACCATCTGAATTGATTACCAAGATCGGGGGAGAATGTTGTTTAAACCATTGTGTTTTCTTTATACCTCTCCAAAGTTGCCCCAAGAGCTAGTCCCTGCCATTTCCCCAATCTCACCAGTTGCTTGTACATGGTCTCTCTTAACCACAATATTCTTTGTGCCTGGACGCACAATATCATTAAAATAGTAATGCTGATATCGAGAGCAAGAAACCTCACAGCTAAACCACGAAACAAACACTGATATGACAGTTTATTAATCAAACTGCCTTTCAAGCATATAATGCAACAAAAAACTCCCACTCTGTTAAAGTTGCTCTGGTTAAGGAAATAGACCCCATGTGGAATTGCAAGGGACCCTAAAGTGCATGTTGTCCATTGGTGTCAAACTCAATTAGAAATGGGACAATTAAACTATACAGAAGGATCCCTGTGAGCCACATAGTGACTTAGAAAACCACATATTAATATAATCAATATCCTATTTTTTGTTTAAATATTTCCTAATTACATTTTAATTTGGTTCCCACAGCACTTGGGAGTTTTTTAGACCAGTGTATGGCACATTTGAACCAACTCCTTCATTTTGCAGATGGGGAAGCCTGAGATGCAGGGAGCTTAAATGAGATACCCAAGGTCACACAGATAGTAAGTAATAAAGAAAACGCTAAATATAATGAATGCTAAATATCCCCAAACACATAAGTTCACAATGATATAATTATTTTTGAGTAGAAGTAGTTATTAGATTAAAGTTGTCAATGATCTCTAAATGGCCAAATTTGGTGACCTTTTCTCAGCCCTCATCTTTCTTGACCTCCCCTCAGCATCTGACATTGTTTGTTGATCACCCTTTCTTTGTGGATTCTCTTCTCCTCTAGGTGTTCATGGTACTGCCTTTTCTTGGTTCTCCTCCTACCTGTCTGACCAATCTTCCTCAGTCTCCTTTGTTGGCTTATCATCCCTCTTTGGATCATCTGTCAGTATACCCCAAGATTCTGTCCTAGAATCTTTCTCCCCTCTCACTATCTGGAATCCCTAATCTATTTTTGCATCGTAGATTCTTTTGGTAATCTGGGGAAGCCAATGGATCCCTTCTCAGATTAATGGTTTGTTGTCAACCTTTGTAATTAAAAGAAAGGCTACATTTTAATTAGAAGTTAGGGAAAATAAATGTTTTTTTCCAACCAAGTTCTTTGACCCCCTAGAATCTATTCACCCACTCCTTGGGTGATAATGAGCCCTGGTTTAAAAACATCTGTGTTACACTCTCACATTTGGCTTTGACAGTTCTATGAGTTTGTCCATCAGCAAATCAACAAGTTTTAATGAGTGTTTACAATGTGAAAGACACTATGCTAAGTGCTCAGGATATAAAGCAAAAGCAAAAGCAGCCCCTGCCCTTGAGAAACTCACATTCTAAGAGAGAAAAGAACACATTAAAAAATTGAACATACTATCTAAGGCCTATGACGTGTAAAAGGAAAAATCTTAGAAGGAAAGCAGTAGCGGTGGGCAAGATTGGGAAAAGCTTCTTGCACAAGGTGGGTTTTGATCTAAGTCTTGCAAGAAGTCAGGTTGGTTTAAAGGAGAGGTAAAAGGAGAGAGAATTTCATGTTCGGGACAGAGTCAGCAAAAAAGATGCAGAGATGGTGTGTCATTTACAAGAAGCAGCAATAAGGCAGGTGCAACTGAGTCATAACACATGTGGAAGGGATTAAAGTATAATAAAACTGGAAAGGTAGAAAGGGGCCAGGCTGTGAAGAGGATTAAAAGTCAGAGGATTTTATATTTGATCCTGGAGTAATAGGGAAGTGACAATTTATTATTATTAGAGGAGTGAATTAGTTACATCAGTGCCCTAGGAAAGTAATTTTGGCAACTGAGTGGAAAAGTGGGGAGAAATTTGAAACAAGGAGACCAACCAGCAGGCTACCACAATAGTCAAGTACGAGGTGATGATGGCCTGGGCTAGGTGGGTGGCTGTGTGAGTGGAGAGGAGGGGCTCAATACAAGAGATGTCAGGAAGGTAAAAAAGGAGACTTGGTAGCAGATTGGATATGAAGGATGAGTTGAGGAAGACACGAAGGTTGCAAGATGGGGAGGAGGATAGTAACCCCAACAATAACGATAAAGTTCTGAAGGGGGAAAGTTGAGGGAAAAGATAATGAATTCTGTTTTGGACTTGTTGAATTTGATATGCCTATAGAATTTCTGATTTTAGAGGTTTAAGAGACAGTTGGTGATGTGAGACTAAAGTTCACAAGAGAAATTAGGAGTGAATGTATAAATCTGGAAGCCATATGCATGGAGGTGATAAGTGAATCCATAGCTCATAGGTGAGTTAATGAGATTACCAAGTTGAAATAGTATTATAGACAGAGAAGAAAGGAGAGCACTGAACATAGTCTTGGGTCCATCTACCTGCCTACACGCAACAATTCACATTCATGAAGCATTCGTTGGTTCTCAAACCAAATTGGCTATATGAAGAACTCAATCATCTTTTCTAAAGGGCTGACAGAACTTCCTAGTCTTTTCTGAAGTCAATTTTATTTCATTTGAGTCTTATAATAAACTTGCGAAGTAGATGATACAAAAAAACTTGGATCTCCGTATACAGATGAGGAAAACCTGGCTAAGAAAGAATGAAGTGATTTTTCCCAAGATCATCCAGTCAGTGTTAGCTCTGGGATTCAAACCCAAGTTTTCTGCTACGAGCTCCTTGAAATCTAGGACTGTCTTACTTTTATAGTTTTATCACCAGAGGCTACCACAATGTTTAGCACATAGTAGGTTCTTAATAGTTGCTGACTACTCGCTTCACTACCTGTGCTGATTTTGAAAATCAGAAGGGGCCCTGAAGACTACATGGGGCCTTCATAGCTCAGCCTTGAAGAAAGCTTCAAAGATAAGACATTATGATATGGAATCTCTGAAAATAATCCTACCAAACTTATTTTAGTTCTGCCTCCTCTCCCCAAAGTCATCTTAATGAGGCTAGCCAAAAGAACATTTATAACACTCAGAAATACAGGACCACTATTTCTGATTCAATTTCTCACTTATGCTCACAGTTCATATGTGAATTCTGATGACAATTTCCAAGGATGAACTATTTCTGAAGGAAGATGGACCAAGGGTGAAAAGTAGGTGTTATCCTGGGAGAGGTGGTCAGTTTGGTAGCTCAAAAACCACCTACTTTATAATGAACACCATCATCAAAATACATAAGAATAGGATAGCAATAATAAATTCATATGATGCTCTGTGGTTATAATGTGTTTCACATTCATTTGATCCTCAAAACAATCCTGTGAAGTAAGGAATGCCCATTTTACATTACCATTTTAGAAACGTCTTATCAAAGATCACTCTCCTAGAAGGAGGCAGAGTTGAAACCTAATAGCCAGAACTTCTGAGTCCAACTCCCCTGACTTACCTCTTCCTACTTTATCCTATTCTGAGGTAATTGCTGAGCCTTGTGAGGGAAATGAAAACAAGAAATGGGATGTAATCTCAGAGAGGAAACCAAAGACCATCCAGCCAAGTGTTCAAAGCCCAGAGACATGGCTCTAAGAAGAAATGGGAAGGGACCCAGGAACTTCTCCTATGAAAACCATCAGCCACTCAGTTAACACAGTTCCACATGGGGCATTTGTATTTTGCAGGCAGCTACAAGCCTGCTGAATTAAACTACCACAGACACTGAACACTGAGACAGAGGACAGTGCAGACAGGGCATGTATCTAACTATCCCTGAGTATGTCCCAGAAAGGATATTATGCACAGCAAAAATATTTCTGTAAGTACTTGACTGGGGGGAGGGGGTGGTAAGGGCAGAAGGAGGTGTCCCCTGAAGATTTTCCTGGAGAGGAGTGAAAGGCAGGAGTTAAAATAAAGTTACTGGGGCTTAACACCTCCTTCTCAAGGTCCCATGTGCCAAGGTGAACTGCACCTTCTAGATCTATTCTCTATGTATTGCTTGGTGCCAGATACACACAAAATTGTCTAAACTTACAGTGTTTGAACTGGAAGGGACCCCCAGCTAGTCATCTTCAAGATCACCTAGTCTAACGCCATACCCTTTAGGGATGAGGAAACTGAAACCCAGGAGGGGGTAAGTCCTAGCCCAAGATCAGGACCCCAAGACCTATGCAGGTCTCCTGATCCACAATTGCCAGCTCTCTCCATTACATCACACAGCTGTCCTTACCTTCTGGACTCACAGCAGAGCCTAATGTCTTCCCAAAGTCAGTTATTGTAACACCAAGGCTACAGATAAGCATATATCACACCCGAGAAAGGCAATGGTCTGGTTATGACTTGAATGTTAATTCAGCTGCATTGCACCAAAGAAAGTATCAACCCAGGAGAATAAGGGAAAACTTAACAGGGGAAGAAAGATTTGGGCTAGAAATGACAAAAGATGCCTTGCTTGACCTTTATAACAGGTTATATTAGCAGAAGTCTGCATCTGCTCACTATGACAAAAAATATAGAACTCTCTGGACTTTATAGGATGGCTAAATGAGAGAAGCTAACTCTAGCTGCCAATTCAATGCAATTCCACAAGCCATTATTAAGCACCCTACAATGTTCCAGGCACAAAATGGATTCAAGGGGCACAGAGATGAAAAAGACATACTCCCTGACCTCAAGATACTTACCATCCAATGGGAGGAGACTTGGAAAGGAATGTGCAATAGCACACATATAGGTAAATATGATTAGCAGACAGTGTGGTGTCCAACTCTATGATTTCAATGCTGCAGGGAACTCTTGTACCTTAACCAATCCAGGTAAGCAACAAATAGCTGCAGAATAATTTTTATTGTTCAAGAGTTGACTTGGTCCCTGAGTTTGGGGGAGTTGACAAGAATTACACTGACAACAAGCATTAGAGCAAGACTAGAACCCAAGACTTCTGACTCCAAGGCTAGCTGCTTGTCCGCTATGTTACTGTACCACCAGGTTGAATGTGATGCCATTAATGTCATACAAAGAGGTATTATAATTTTGGGGATTATTTTTAGCTGGAAGGATGTAGAGCCTGAGCAAGTCCTTGAAAGATTTCCAAAGCATGTTCACATAGTATCTCCAGGGTAGGGAAGTACCTAGGAGAGACTATGAAGGATGTATAGAATTTCTATGGCTCCATATAATTGGTTAAGGACATTGTGGATGGGTGGTTATTTGATTGACTCTAGAGACATTAAAAGATCTTAACTTTCTTGTGTCTCCATATCCTTCACTGTTTCAGTGTACACCTCCACTGAAAAGTCCCAAAAAGAGACTATGCCACACAGGGAAAGCACTTGGAGCCTTCTCCTTCTGGGGCCATTTGACTTCAAGAAACAGCTTCAGTCCTTGCCCTCTATGTTTGTTCCTTTCTGTTCTAGGTGAAAGGAATGGAATCTCAATCTTGTGTTTTGAAAGGTCAGTGAACCACAGAGATCTGGGAATCAGAACGTAGGCCTGGTTTTGCCCCGAGTACCACCTTCAAGGTGACCTTCTGGGCCCGAGGCAGCAGATGCTGACAGGCACTCAACCAGCACTCATCTGGCCTCTAGACATGAACTAGTGGGAGTAGTGGAATGTAAGAACAGAGGTAAATTATGAGCCTACTGCCCCAGAGACTGAGGCATAAGAAAGAGTATGCCCCAAGGGTTAGGTATTGTTCATTCAATAAATAAATAAGCATTTATTAAGCACCTATTACAAACCAGGCACAGTGCTAAGCATTGGGAATACCAAGTCAAAAGACAATCCCTGCCCTCAAGGAGTTTATAATCAAGGTGGAAATCACATGCAAATAAACATATGCCAAGCAACTTACATACAAGATAAATAGGAAATAATAACCGGGAAGGCACTAGAATTAGAAGGGCTTAGGGAAGGCTTCCAGTTGGGACTCAAAGGAAGTCAAGTTGGTCAGTAGGCAAAAACAGAAAACAAGATTAAGGTTAAAGGAAGCTGATTACCTTGTCCAGAATCACAAAGTCAGTGACAGAGACTGAGCTAGAACCCAGATCTTTTGCTTTCAAATCTATCATTTTTTTCCCACTATACCAAAGTCATTGATGCTATTTAACTAAAATATTTCATAATTCGTACACCCTTTTCTCTCCAAGGCTTTTTTTTAATGTGGTGGTAAATCCATTTTGGCATCCTGTAATCAGATAGGTAGTCCAGAGCTTGACATATATTAAGTGCTCAATCAACTTTCTGACTAAAAAATCTTTCCTATAGAGTACTGGGAAGGGCCTTGGACTTGGAGTCAATAGGCTAAGGTCTGAATATTGGCTTTGATGATGACCACTGCTCTCTGACCCTAGACAAGTCATTTGATTTCTCTGAACTTTAATTTCATTAAATTTAAAATGGGTGTTTATGGACTAACTACCTCATAGTGTTATTTTAAGAAGAAAAAATCTTTGTAAATTATATCAACATTTCTTGATGAATTCTTCTAAAATTTATTTCCTACTGAAAAGCAAAAAAAAAAAAATCTACTGAAAAAAATTCCCCATGCTTATCATGCATACTGAGGGAAGAAAAACTTCTATATATTAGAAAGAAGACAAGAGACCTAGTAGCTCTTATGTTAAATGAAGAATCACGAGACAGTATAGCTTAGAAAAGAAAGACATTGGATCACAAAATTTTAAAGTCAGAAGAGATCTCAGAAAACAGCAGTTCCAATTCATACCTGGAAAATGAATCATGTTTATGGCATCAGCATTGTTGAGAAATGAAAATATTCTTAACCCTTCTTATGTCATGCATTCCACCCCCTTCTCAGAATAATGTCAAGTACAAATAATAAAATACATAAAATTCTAAAGGAAACCAGTTATATTATAATATAGTTACCCAATTATTTTTTTAAATGAACAAACAAGTTTATAGATTTTAGCTCAAGAATCCTTGATGGAAATAGCCAGACATGTATATCCAGAATTTTCTAGTCCTAATCATCAATTCAAGTGACTATTTTTGATTCATGCATAAAAGACCTGGGAAAGGATCTAGTACAATCTATCTATATATAGTATGAAAGCTGAAGCTATTGTTTAATTGTTTCTGCTGCTAATTTTTAAAAAATTATAAAAATGAAGACCACATACCTAAAATGCTATCAGATACAGAGAAAGTTACTAAGTTAAAGTGTGGTATTACCTATATGTTGGTATATGAAATACAGCGTATTTTTCAGATCGTAGTATCATTTATGTAAGAGTCTTAGATTTCTAGACCTTAAGATACCTGAGAGCAGGAAACCTCTTATCTTTAGTATCTCCGTCTCTCTCCAGGCTTTTAAATGTTTGTTAAATTTAAATGAATTTGCATTAGTAGACTACAGCTAAAGCAAGCCCTCTCTCATGAGTAAAGTTCTGCTCTTGACCTACATTTAAACAGTGACTGAAAACTATGAATAGAATATTCTCATTTAAGGGGTTTTACTGTAGAGCTAGGACAAATTTGGGAACCCAGAAGTTGTGGGTTCAGATTTCACCTTAGACAATGACTAGATTTGTGACTATGAGGAAAGGTCTTTCAGTTTCCTCATGTCTACATTTAGAGGAATGGACTAGACAATCTCCAAGATCTTTTGTACATGAACCAACTAGTCACTTGATGATTAGAAGATACTAGATCCACCAGTCCGGCCATTTCCACCAAGGATTCTTGGTCTGAAATCTATAAACTTGTTTCTTCATTTTGGCTTTTTTAAAAAAAATTTGTATACCTATATCTCATCTGTATTGGTAGAGGTCCTCACTGGGAGATCCTCACATTGATGAAATCACAGGTATGTTGTCATATATGATATGAAGTGTATATTATATGTATGTGTTGTGTGAATGCATGCACATGTTTTTAAGTCTTTCTATGACCCCATTTAGGGTTTTTTTGGCAAAGTGGAGTGGTTCACCATTTCCTTCTCCAGTTCATTTTATAGGTGAGGAAACTGAGGTAAAAGGGGTTAAGTGAGTTGCCCAAGGATTACACAGTGACTAAGTGTCTGAGGTCAGATTTGAACTCAAGAAGATGAGTCTTCCTGACTCCAAGCCTGGCATTCATTCTATCTACTGCACCACCTAGGTGCCCTGAATGGAAGTATATATATGTCCATATACCTACCTTGTAGGGCTATTTTGAGGATCAAATGAGTTCATATTTGTTAAATAGTTGGCACATAGTGGGAGTAATATAAAGGTTCCTTCTCTTCCCCCTCTACCCTAGAACTTGAACTAGTAGGACCTTTATTTTGCTGATGTTTTTCAAACACAAGAGAATGAGCATAAATACTGCTCAAGAAGTCCCTGAGTTGCAGGTCCAGGAAAGAGAAGAAAGGAGTTATTTCCTGTTGGGAATCAGTTTCTCGAACATGTAAGGAACCCTTTCTAAGATTTCAGCTTAGGGATCCACCATTTCAAATTCCATTTTTTGGATCATATCTGTAATTTACTTGGTATAAGGAACTTCTGATACCAATGTAAATGGGCAGCCACTCTCTTAAAGTGACTTGCCCAGGGTCACACAGCCAGTAAGGCAGCTAGGTGAGACAGTGGACAGAGTGTCAGGCCTGGAATCAGGAAGACCTGAGTTCAGATTTGTCTTTAGACACTAACTCTGTGATCAGAGTTTAACCTCTGCCTTGGTTTCCTCTACTATGAAACAGATAATAAGAGCTCCTCCTTCCCAAGGTTGTTGTGAGGGTCAAATGAAATGATAAATGTAAAAAGCTTAGCACAGTGCCCAGCACATAGTAGGTGCTATGGAAATGTTAACTATTAGTAGGTACCAGAATCAGACCTTGAGCTCAGCCAGGTCTTCCTGACTTCCAAACTAGTTAACTATTCATTATACCACACTATCTCAATTCATTTTGTGTCCTCAGAAAGAGAATACACTGTGCCAAATAAAAGTGGGAAGGAATGAAGAGATTCCCTTCTGTGCTGGTCATAATGTGTCTAAGAACAATCTACCCTATGGAGCAATATAGATGGTTCTAAGGAGCTCATTCTAATTCAGAATCCATAAATGCAGTCAGTTTAGAAGACAGATTGCTGTTTTTAAAAATAGAATAAACTAAAAAAAACCCTACAAACTCCAGGTCTCATAATCAATGATTAAGTCATAAAACTCTACTGTCCTGCAGTGAATTCACTGCCTTGGACATTCACTGGAGAGTGACATCTCCACTGTCTCCAATCACAAACCCCTCTGAGAATAGAGGTAGCAAATTTCCCAGGATGGGGGACAAAAGAGAAGGAAGAAAGAAAGAAAAGAAAAAACCATGTGTCGGAAAAACCATGTGGTTTCTGTAACTGCAGAAGAACTGGGAAAGCTTGACATACCTCTATGATGAAGACAGCCTTATTCAACATGACAGGCCTAAGCAGATCCCAGCATCTGCCACCAGCAAGAATGACAGGGTTTGATTTGCAAGACTAAATAGAGGTCTGGAGTGATTTCCACACACTGCTGCTCTCTTGGCTGACCTCTCTGAAGCTTCTTTCTCCACACACCAATTGATCACATGTGTTTTCAAACAGGATAGTGAGTGGAAATTCATAAATGATAAATGTGTCCAGAACTATGACCTCCATGAAGTTGAACCAGGGAGTTTGCCTTCAAAATAAGACATGTTACTAAGGGCTTCTGATGTCACTGCTCTGTGAACATTAGGACCTGAAATTAGGTTTCAAGTCCTCATGAATAGTAATAACATTTATATAGCACTTAGTACGTGCCAGGTGCCATTACCTCACAGAAATCCTGGGAGGGAGTTGCTATTATTATACCAATTTTACTAATGGAGAAACTGAGGCAGACAGAAGCTAAGTGACTTGCCCAGGATCTAGTAAGTGTCTGAGGCCAAATCTGAACGTGTCTTCCTGAGTTCAGGTCCAGTGTGCTATCTACTATACCACCTAACTGCCATCTGCTGGTCTTCAACTCAGAAGATTAGATAGAGGTACAACATGGGGCCCACATGGCCAGTGCCCCACACTATTTCTAAGTTCAGAGTGGCTGCTTTAAGATAATCATTTACACAACTCTTGACTCCAAGACTATCCAGTACCCCACATATTACATTCTCAGACCATGCAAGGCATACATAAATCTAAAAGCAAAAAGCATTTAATTAAGATGTGAAACAAGCAAGAAAGGGAAGCAAATAATAAAAAATACTCTCTTTACCACCCAACTCACAAATGAATACAATCTCCTAAACCTCCAGAAGAATTAAAATGAATTCAGCCTTAATCCTCCTGATTCTTCAGAATAAACAGGGAAGGAACTCAGGACCCCAAGGGTAGCTTCTTAATGTAAAGCAGCAGCATCTTCTAGTATTTTCTGCAGGAGTCTCTTGGGTTCCCAATATTCACCATATGCTAAATCCAATGACTTCTTCTCTACTCTTTCCCTCTCACTATATAGTTCTACTCCTTTTTCCCCCTTTTTCCTGCAAACCCAGAAGCCAGGCTTTTTAATCTTTCTCCCCTAGAACATTCCCTATTTATCAGTTTCTCCTCTTGATGACATCATTACACTAGGACTGTATTCTAGAGAATTTCTCCTACAAAGTAATACTCTCTCAACCTCAGGGCACCATGGGAAATGAAGTCCCAGGTAACCCCTCTCTTCAATTAAACCAACTCTAATGAGATTACCATCATCTATCAAAAAGCCATGGTAGCCAAATCAGATCAGAATTATCCATCATACATGGCTGCAAGGTTTTAGTATGTTTGGAAGACATTATGAGTTAAAATTTTGGACTTCAATGTATGAATTTCTCACTCCGGCAGTTGAACTCAGCACTGAAATTTTTGATCTGTGCAGTTCTGATCTCTATCTTGGCCCGTTATTGTTAAACAACTCTCCCCATTTGCCTGCTGCCAAGAAAAAACAAAAACTACACATTGCAATGAAAAATTTTGCAGTGCAAACATTCTCTCTCATTTTCCTTTATATTTTTTTCTAACATGGAATTACGTCGATCCAGAATTGATTTCTTTTTGTTTTTGTGGTTTTCATATTTCTGCTGTTTCCCTGCTTTCTATAATCTCTTTCCTGCATAGTGTTACCCTCCTCTCCGGTGCCTTTCCCCTCCAAACTAGTTTCTAAGATATGACATTTTCCTTATCTTTGCTTTGCTTACTCTATTCAGATGTATAGAAGTCAGTTTGTTTTCTTCTAGGACTTTACTTAGTAACCTATGTTAAATTTCATTTGTATTCATTATTTTCTCATCTACTGTTCTATTTCTTCATTTTATTTTTACATCACAGTTATTTCCAAATATGCCCCCTTCTTATTCAGTAGTTTTCCCTTAAAATAAGGAAGAGAAAGGGAGAAAAAAGTTAATTAAAACCAACATACATTGATCACATCTGATGATATATATAATTCCACACCCATAGTTCTACCACTATCACCTTATCTGCCACTATCTACCTTATCTACTCTCTGGGAACAATTTTGGTAATTATAATTATACAGAATTCAATTTCATTTGATCATGTCTTTCATCTACAATATCATAGCTATTGGATATTTATTAGACATCTACTATGTGCTGAGCACTGGAAATACAAAAAGAGGCCAAAGACAATCCCTGCTCTCAAGGAGTTTACAATCTAATGAGGGAAATAACATGCAGACAAATATATACAAAGCAAGCTACATACAGAAAAAATTGTTATTCAGTCCTGTCTGACTTTTTTGTGACCCTATTTGGGGTTTTCTTCCCAAAAAACTAGTGTTTTGTCATTTCCTTCTCTAGCTCATTTTACAGATAAGGAAACTGAGGTAAACAGAGTTAAGTGATTTGCCCAAAAACACACAGATAGTATCGGAGGCTAGAATTGAACTCAGGAAGATGAGTCTTCCCAACTTCAGGTCTGACATTTTGTCTACTGCACCACCTAGCTGTCCCACAGAACAGCTAGGATAACAATTAACAAAGAGAAGGCATTGGAATTAAGAGGTTTTAGGGAAGGCTTCCTGTAGAAGATGATATTACAAATAAACCCATTTATCCAAATCCTAGCAAAACAGAAATGAGATGAAAGTATACATAGGAGCCTATATAATAGACAATACAAAGGGAAGAAACTTCCATTGGCAACAAGGTAACTCAATTCAACAGAGAGTCCTCAATCTCAACTAAGGAGAAACTCCTTAAGTCTCTAGAATAGCAAGCTGAGAATAGTGACATGATGGAAACTGCCAGTTCCTCTAATGTCTTCTTCCCCTTCTTTTCCTTCAGTGATCTGAGGTGAGGTTGGCCTCTTCCATATTTTCTCTCAAAACTGGAAACTAGAAGTGACTCAAACCAAAAGCTAAAGCAAAGATTTGAAGCTTGACTTAAAGCTTGTCTCTGAAGAGTTCCAAAAAGAGGGCTAGCAAAGACTGGAGCTCTCTCACCTCTTACGAATTCTGCCCTGCCTCTCATGTAGGACAGGTCTTCATCTCTCCAGGACAGAGTTCCATTCCAATAGACCTTGGGACAGGGGTTGCATTCTTTAATATCCTTTGACCATTTATACATTGAGGAATGGCTCTTGAGCCTATATATTTGTATCAATTCCCTAGATCATCTGGATATCAGAACTTTATAAAAGATATTTTATGCATTTTTCCCTAAAAGGTAGTTTCCCTTCTTATCCTAACTGCACTGATTTTGTTCATGCCAACCCTTTTCAATTTTATGTGATCAAAATTGTCATCTTCATCTTTGATGACCATATTATCCCTTGTTTAGTTCAGAATTCTCTAAATAGCCATAGTAATGAAAGATAGCTCCTTCAATTTTCCTTCTGTTTTTTCCTGATGTGGACTTCTGGATTTAGGTTGCATATACATTTGAAATTTGTTTTTATATGTCATATAAGATGGTAGACTAAGACAATTTTTTTTAACCAAACTAGCTTTCCCAGAAGTTCTTTGTAAATTGGAAGGGCTTTCCCCAAATAGTTTGTGCTCTTAGGTTTATCAAACATTGGACTATTAAGCTCATTTCTAATACTCATATTCTGGTATATTTCATTGGTATACTTTTCTATTTTTTAGCCAATGACAAGAAGTCTTGGTGATTTTTTTATAATATAGTTTTAGGTCTGGCAGTGCTAGCCCCCTTTTGGTCCTACTTTTTTCAATATATTCCCCAAGATTTTAGATCTTTTGTTTCTCTGAGTAAATTCTGTTGTCATTTTGTTTAATTCTATAAAGTAACCCTCTTAACTGTTTGATGTAGCATTAAATTTGTAAATTAATTTAATTGGCATATTCATTTTTATTTTATTGACATGATGCAATTATGGGCACTAAATATCCCTCTAATTAATTGCCTTCTTTTATTTCAATAGAGGATGTGGTAATTGCATTTATATGTCTTGAGCATGTCCCAAATACTTCATTCATTTTGAGGTTGTTTGAAAGGATTTCTCTTTCAAATATTTTCCCCTGATTTCTGTTAATGTTATACAGAAATGCTGATGATTTTGTGCATGTATTTGGTACCTTGCTTATTTACTGGAATGTTTAAATGTTTCAATTAGGTTTTTTGCTTATTCTTTGAGTTTTTTAAGTAAACAATCATATTGCCTGAAAAGGGAAAAAATTCTACTTTGTCAGTGTTTGTACCTTTAATTTATTTTTCATTGGTATCATTAGAATTTCTATAATATCACATAATAGTGAAGAAAAGGGATGTCTTTGCTTTACCCTTGTACTTTCTAAGAAAGTTTCTCATGTTTCTCTTTTATAAATAATGCTAGCTTTGGTCATATAGATGTACACTTTTATCATATTCAAATAGCCTTTCTATGTCTTTCTATGCCTGGGGCGGGTAACCGTATTGTCATTTTCTGTATTTATTTATATAAACAAATTATTTTATTTGTTATATTTATATATGATCATTTTATGAATCCTGAATTAGCCTTTAATCTCAGGTATGGCTTTAAATTGATCATAGTGAATAAAATTTTTGATATTTTTATTACACTACTCTTTATGCTAAGAATTTATTTAAATGTTTTCATCAATATTCCCAGTTTTAGTAGTTGAATCACATTTTCCTCATAAAATAGATTTAAATAATTTATTCAGCATGTGTCAATTTCTATTTAAACATTTGATATTATGTACTTGTAGATTCATCTGAATAAGAGTGCCCCCTCCCTTCTTTGGTCCTTTATAATATATTCAATTTCATTTTATGATGTTGGGCTATAGCTGTTTAAGATTTCTATTTCTTGGCTTGTTAATTTTAGTATTTTATATTTTTGTAAGAAATGATCCATTTCCTCTAAATTCTTCATTATGATAGCATTTAATTTTTTAATGCAGGCTCTAATATTTTAATTCCCTCTTTACTGTCAATTCATTTTATTCATTTTTATCTTGAAAATTTGGTTTTTCTCTCTTATTTAAAAAATCAGACTTGTCAATTTTATTTTATTTTTCAAAGAACCAGCACTTTATTTTGTTTATTATTTCTACAGTTTTCCCCATTGTTTTCTTTTCTAATTTTGAATCTTTTTTTCTTTTGTGCTTACTTTGGATTTGTTACTTTTCTTACTCTCTAGGCTTTTTAAAAACTTGTATATTCAGTTTATGAGGCATCTCTTTTTCTATTTTAAACATAGGTTTTTAAACATGTCATTTTTTTTTTCTTCTGAGGACTGTTTCATTCATTTGTTCACTCACTCATTCTACCAAGATTTATTACTGTACTAGGTGTTGGGTACAAATGCGAAAACAAACAAGTCCCTATCCCCAAGAAGCTCACATTCTCACAAACATTGGGGGAATGTTTTAGCTACATTCAGAAAATTTCAGTATATTTCTCATTATGATGGTTCTCTTTCACATAAGTGTTTCCTGTATCTATGATTTATTCTTTGATCCATTCATTATTCACACAGTCATTATTAAGTTTCTAACTGCTTGTGTTTCCTATAGTAATTATAACTTTTGTTGCATTGTGTTCTGCAACACATTCTGCAAATGTGCTTAATATAGCTGCCTTTTTTAATATGTGTTTGTAACTTTACTTTGTAAAAGTATCGTAAGATGATGACAAATATGTATAATCTATACAGTTCTCATTTAGGAAATGTCTCGATTAATCTAAATCTAATTATTCCAAAAGTCTGTTTGGTTCTACATTTTCCTTCTTGTCTTTCTTTCTATTCAGTCAAAGAGCATGAACTTAAACAATAAGTGAATTGATTAATAAATATTTATTGAAGTGAATTGAATGGAGAGAAGAAAAAAATTCCCATCTTCCTCAATCATTCCCAAAAGAGTAGACAGAAAGATCCCAGAATGAAGAGGTGGAAAGGACCTTGGAGATCCTCTAGTCCAAACACTTGATTTTGTAGAAAAGAAAGCTAAGATCTAGAGAAGACCTAAAGTTGCACAGAGAGAAGAACTGGGATTAAGAAATCTAGCTCCAGATCAAGTGTTCTATCTACTACATTCAATTTATTCATTGCATAGAAAAAAAACTATTAGTCATAGATCTTCAACCTAAAACATAGAAGAGATCATCATCATTGCTATTGTTGAGTCATGTCTGACTCTTCATGACCCCATTGGAGGTTTTCTTGCCAAAGATACTGGAACAATTCACCATTTCCTTCTCCAGCTCATGTTATAGATGAGGAAACTGAGGCAAACAGGGTTAAGTGATATGCCCAGAGTCACACAGCTAGAAAGTTTCTGAGGTCAGATTTAAAGTCAGAAAGATGAGCCTTCTTGAATCCAGACCTGGCACTCCATTCACTGTGCCACATAACTCCCCAGAAGAAACTGGGGGAGGGGGGCATCTAATCCGACTTCTTTTAAAGATGAGGTAACTGAGGAGGAGGGGAAATAAATCATGAAAGTAGTAAGCATCAAGTAGAATTTAAACCCAAGTCTTCTGATACCAAATCCACTGGTCTACTACAATACCCTGCTGCGTCTTCCTTTATAAAAGAACTATGTCATCCAGAGTTCACCCAGAAGAAGATTTAGGACTCCCTCCTGAGACACCATCTCAATTGCTTCCCTTGCAGTCTAATTTCAGAGACTCAAGGACGAAACTACTTTCCTAGGGACTCAGTTTCATAGGCCAGCAGTTCCCTGACCAACTTCGTCCTTCATTTCATTGTATTCCAATAGAACTAGTTACTTCATCATCTTCATCTCCCCCTTGAGTTCCTTTTCCCCTCCTTTGGTCAGCACCCTTTAAAAAATAAGAGTCCATACCTTTCCAAAGTCTAAATGAAAACCATGTTTTAAATAATAATACTAATATATCACTCAACTGTAGGTAAGTGCACACACACACACACACACACACTGATTCATTGAAAACAGTTGCTGTGGTGGAATAGATCTGGAAGGCAGGGGAAGCAGGAGAGAGAGGTCTATATGGGGGTGAAGAAGCCCACCCAGACTCCCAAATATCTGAAAAGACTGAAAAATAAAAGATTAATGGAAAGGGGAGGAAAAAAATGTAAATCTAAAAGACTGGAGAGATTATATGTGGTGCTGCTTGTCCATTGAGGGAGCTAAATAAAAGCTCTTGGAATGGATTAAATGAGCCAGAGGCTGTCCTAAAATGCTCTTCTTGCTGTTTGTATGTGGTTTATCACCTGTATAGGAAAGTCTATATTTCTAGGAACAAGAACATGAGATTCTTCTTAATGTGAGA
Source organism: Potorous gilbertii (assembly GCA_028658325.1). Classification (NCBI taxonomy): domain Eukaryota; kingdom Metazoa; phylum Chordata; class Mammalia; order Diprotodontia; family Potoroidae; genus Potorous; species Potorous gilbertii. The sequence goes on along the minus strand of CM053770.1, from coordinate 581,950,496 downwards.
ACAAGTCCACATTCAATCACAGATACAGCTACTTAGAATCTTAGGTTACCAGAGGTGGAAGGGACTTTAGAGATTACCTAATCCAAACCACCACCACCTTTTACAGATGAGAAATCTGAGGTGCAGAAACTTTAAAAGACTTGTCCAAATTCACATGGCCAGCAAGTAGCACAATTAGGGCTTGAACCCAATTCGATTCAAGTCATAAAGCACTTGCCAAGCACCTAGTATATGGAAGACACTGTCTTACACTCTAAAACTACAGAGACAAAAATGAAACCATCTCTTCCCTCAAGGAGCTTACATGCTACCTTGGAAAGCAATATATGTATATATATATATATATATATATATATATATATATATATATATATATAGAGAGAGAGAGAGAGAGAGAGAGAGAGAGAGAGAGAGATGAGTATAACAAACGTAAAAGAGAATATAAAATGTATACAAAGTGAATACAATATAATTTGGGGGGAATGCATTAAAATTGAAGGATCAAGAAAGGTATCATGATAAAAGTCATGTTTGAGCTGAACATATATTCCAAAAACGGACTTTAAGAGTGAGTATATTTCAGGCATGTGGTACAAATGGTACAAACGCATGGAAAGAGGGTATATAAGATTATATATAAGGATAATTAGTTACCACTTAATAATAATAGTTAGAATTTATTTAGCAGTTTAAGGTTTGCAAGCTCTCTACATAAATTAAATTATTTGATCCTCACAAAGACCCTGTGAGGTAGATTTCCCATTTTTAAAACTGAGGAAACTGAGTTACAGAGGGATAAAGTGACTTGCCCAGGGTCACGCAGTAAGGGAATGTTTAAGGCAAGATTCAAACTCAGGTGGCCCTGATTCCAAGTCCTGTATTCTATCCACCATGGTGGCCACAGTGACTATGTTACCTAACTGCAGTGATGAGTAGCAAATAGTCCAGTTTGGCTAGATCCTAGAACGTGTGGTGAGGAATAATGTTTAGTAAGCCTGGAAAGAGACTGTTGGGTCTTTAAATGTGAAAAAGAGAACTTGTATTTTATACTGGAAACAATGGGCAACCAATACAAATTCTTGAGCAAGGAAATGATGTAGTCAGATACATGCTTTAGGAATAACTGTTTGTTAGCAGTGTGGATGATAGAGGATGGGTTAGTTCCTTCAACTTATGTTCATATGGAATGACCTCAAGGCCCTCAATGGGAATTTTTTATTTCATTTTATTAATTTTCATTTTTCAGTGCTCAGGGGCATTCCTCCTGCAACTAAAAGTCTGTCTTCTGTTAATATTAACTTCACCTGACTTATGGACTAATAGTATCAAGGGAAGATTTTTGATATTGTGAGACAGGAAACCAAATGAAAGGATGAAGCATCTTTAAAACCTCTCTAAAATATTTTAGTTGTGGTAGAATTTCCTTGATGCCAAGTCTTCAAGACATATAAATCCCTTCCTCTCAATCAGCCCATTGTGATGTCTTTAAAATGTAACTTCTTAATATTGTAAGTATAAGAATTTGTAAATTCAGTGTTTTATCTATAACCTGACTTAGTTTACCTATAAAGTCTGTTTAATTAGGTTTGTTTCCTTAGAGGATGGATAAGATTATGACTCTGCTTAACTAAGTTTGTTCAGTGCCATTGACAATGACATTGTCAATGACATTGAAGCAAGTATGGGATTATGAATGTCTTTTTTAAAAAACTTTTATAACTTAAAAGGATATGTTTGATCGCAAATATAAAAGAATTAGTTCTCCATCTCTCTGACATAATATTCTCTATAAAAGCTTGCCAAAAAAAAAGCTTAATCTCTCTTAAGGAATTATTTTTCTACCCCTGTGATTTGGTGCTTAAGTACAATAAAACCTAGAATTTTACCTCTGTAATTTCTGCATTGTTGTAGATAGATTTTGAGTTACATGAACTCAAAAAGGAAATATTTCTCCTATAAAAGCTCTTAACCATCTTGATTCCTTTAAAGCTTATCAATATCTTTGTAAAATGTAGCGCTCAGATATTAATACAATACACAGATGTGGTGTGACAAGTGCAGAGTACAGGGGGCTATCATTTTCTCAACCCTAGTCATCATGCTTCTATTAACACAACCAAATATTGCTGTAGTTTTCTTGGCTACTATATCACGCTTTTGGATTATATTGAGCTTGATCCCAGATCTTTTGCAGAAAAACATCTTTCTATCCGTGACTCTCCAACGTTGGACTTGTGAAGCTGTTTATTTTTAACCTTGGAAGGACAATAGTCCAATTACTAATGAATTTGCTTGAAAAGTTAAAATCCTGTTCTGATGTCATGACTACTTTTGTGATAGCCATGTGTTCATATCTTTAGTTTTGCTTGTTTTGTGTAAATTTCCCAACAGTTTTTCCCAATTTCCCCTTCTTATTTTATTTGAGCCTAGATCTTCATATCTCACCCAGGCTGCAAGTTCAGCGGCTACTCACAGTCTAATCCCAATAGTTATCTGTACAGAAATTTTAACTTAAGTCACTTTTCCCACCTGGACTGGTTCACCCCTCCTTAAGCATCCTGGTAGCTTCGCCTCCACTTGGAACCAGGCCATCACTATAGGCCGGTAGTGTCAAACTCAAATAAAAATGGATCCCTTTGGGCCCCATAATGACTTAGAAAACCACAAATTAACATTATCTAAGTTATATTAGATTTTTATTTCATTTAACATTTCCCAATTATATTTTAATTTGTTTCTAGCCTCACTGAGGAGTTTTGTGGGAAGCACAATGAGTTTGACACTTCTTGTGAAGCCATCTGATTGGCTTTTGCACTACCATAGCTCAGAATACCCACAAGTCTCAGCCTCCTCAGAAGCAGGACTAGAAAGAAGTATGCACCACTCTTCCAAACCCTCCCCTTTTTTTTTTGCAGATGCCTTGTGCAAAGCCAGCTAGAGATAATTTCATCTTGAACCAAAAAGAAAATTCATAACCCAGAATCTCAGATTCAGTTGTATTTCTCTACCTTGTGGGAATAAGCCTCAGTGGAAAAAATGAGCTCTCAGTCCTTTATACTTAGATCCTGAGGAATCTAGAGTGGTTTCATTCTGTTTTGATGGTCTTGGGAGAAGGAAGAAAAAGGATGAAAAGGGGGAAGAAATTTACTATTTCTCCTAATAGGATTGTATGAGATAAATAATACATAAATAGGGAGGAAGGGTTGGGGACAACCAGTATCCCATGAGCTTCATCCCATGAAACAAACAAACAGACATTGACACATAAATACACTCAAAGAACTTGGTATAGAAATACATTAAACTCAGCAGTGAAATAAACAGGCAGGGATAGGAAAGGGGACTTAAGAGGGAGGCTAAGTAAAGCAGTAGACATAGGAAAAATAGAATCCAAAATCAAAGGATGGATTGTGAAGGAGAATTAAAAGACAGGAAAGGTAAAAAAAAACAATGATGGGGGTAGGGTAAGAGGAAGAAAAGACAGGCAATTGGGTAGAAACAGAAATTACTAGAGGTCATTAGTATTAATGGGGATTTTTCATGTTTTTTAGATGTGGTAGCCCATAACTTCAGTTATTGACTTGAGTAATGTTAGACTGCCCTTGTCCAGTAAAGACTTTCTAGGCACTTTAACTTAGCAAATAGCCATGAAGATCTAAATACCGGAAGCTGGGAGCAGAGAGAAGTTCTATGACTATGGCACCATCAGAGATGTCCAGCAGAGAAAATCAATGCTATGCCTGGCAGAGAAGAGATATTCTATCTAGTAGAAACCAAGGTCCCAGTAGAGAGCAACAAAAACCCAAAACAATATGATGACTTTTCCACAGGACATTAGCCAATCTGACAGCATCAGAAATATGAGTCAGTGTATCCTGGCCACAGAGAGTCCCCTTATATGTGTGCCCTGAATTTGTATTCCCTGGTCACACATTCTCTTTGTGTGTGATTCCTGCCCTACTTGTACTATAACGAATAACATGAAAGACTTTCCCACGTGTGTACAATGACATTTTATATTTTTGTTGCTATGTTTACTATGCTATTTACTTAAAAGTCTTTTGTTTTGAGCTAATGTGACTGGCTGGCTGACAAAAATAAAATATATCCATAGGGATTCATGAACTATGGTTTTGAATAACTGCTGAACCCATAAGTGTCTCAAGTCTTAGGTGGCCTTTCTGGTGGTCAGAATATGAGAGGACTGCCCCAGGTGCTATATGATCACAGATGATAAATATAAGATTGATTAATTTTCCAGAGCATGGTATGTTTTTTTCTTCTTGAAGGGCTTACCCCACTTGTATAAAGTGAATTATTGATATACTGGATTGTGGAGTGCAAAAGAAATAGATTAAAAGGAGGTTCTGAGAGGAATATCTTAATATAAAAGCACAAAAGTTATTTTTTAGGAGCCAGAGGGTTTCCTGAGACTCAGATCTGCTAAGCAACATCTGCCCAATGTACCTTAAGGGAAAGACATACTTTTAATTCACAAATTGCAACGTGAACATGTTGGTTCTTAACTCTTGAAAGAGAACTATGAGAAGGTTAGGTTATATTGACCCCAATTCTCCATGACAAAGGAGGCATAAGAATGTAAAGGGAAAAGAGAATCATTCCTTCTTGATCCGAGGACAGAGAGCTCAAGAAAAAAAGACATCTAGTTGAGGCTCTGCACATTATGTAAATAATTACATTTAGGGTTAAATTAAGACTGGTTTTAAAACCCTAAGCTTTTCTTTCCTACTGAAAAATCATTTCCTTTCTATTCAGAGAAGCAAGATTTAAGTGTAAAAATAGAGGATACCCCAAAAGTCTTGGTACAGTTTTAAGTTTTAAAAACTAAGACTTTTGAGATGCTTTATATGTTGGCATGGTTCCAGTTACTTCATTTTGCTTAAATTCTTATGTCTTCTCATTCAACAGGATAAATGGAAAAAACAACCAAGAGTACAACCCAAAGAGGAACTATGGGAAGATACTCTTCCTTTTCTTTGCAGAGATGGGAGATGATGAGTCTAAAATACTGCATAAAATGCCACATTTTTTCTTCATGTTGGTACATTTGTTAAATTTTTCTTAAATTTTTTTTTCTTTTTATAAAGGGTAACTCTGTGAGAGGGGAAGAAATACATTTGTAAACATGGATGATGCAAAAGCAGAACCTGTCAATAAAAAGTTTATTAAAATATTTTTTTAAAAAGTCATCTTAGCCCATCTTCCTGCAATCAGGCAAAATCATTGCTAAACAATCCCAGAGAGATGAAGTAGAGGTTGGTGGAGTGGACAGAACTCTAATTGGGGACAGAAGATCTGAACCTGCTTTACCAGCCATGCGACTGTGAGTACCCTTCCTGTAAGTGACCCCAATCATTTTACTCCTCAATTTTTGCAACTACAAAATGAGACTGTTGACTCTTACACTGTATATCTAGTAGAGTAATCATGAGAGTCAAATAAAATAATGTAGGGCAAGCATTTTGAAACAATGTAAGACTACAGAGTCAAAATTCCTACCCTTAAGGGAGTGGCTGTATCAACTGTGATTAAGGGAGTGGGGGTGAATTAGGGACATTTATGCCATTTTGAAGAAAAGTTTGGATCCAAAAGAATTAATAAGAAACCATACAAAGTTAAACCAGAATTTCCAAGTTTTCAGAGTTGTCCAAGAGGGCTGAGGTAGGAAAAGAACCTTCAGTAATGGTCCATGGACAAGTTAGAATGGAATCAAGGAGTATGTACTCCACAAAGGAGGAATCATTACCCTCCATTCCTTATGTATCCTCTTTCCCTATTAGAATGTAAGCACCTTAAGGGGGACTGCTGACTCATTTTTTAATTTTTATCCCCAGGTCCTAGTACAAAGCAATAACATAGCAGGCACTTAATAATGCCTTTCCATCCATTTATTCATCAAAGGAATGTTAGTTTGGGCTTACATAGTTTTTCAATGTTCTTTGATGGCTAAAACATGTTAGCCATGTCTTCTTCCTCTATCATGGTGACATATGACTTTTGAGACATGCTGTGTAAGTATAAGGTAATTATTACATACGACTCTCTCACACGCACCTCTTAGAGGCAATGTTCCTCTATCAAGGGGACATGAGGCATGGCAATCTCACTCCACAGCTGTCAGCACTTCACTTTAAAGGAGCAGGGCTCTACCCTTCCACTATCACTCACACCTAGTCCTACCATACTGGGTAAACAGAAGATCCAAAAACCTGTGGGTCATTTTTGTACCTTTTCAGGTGGGGCCAGAGTAGACAAAAACTTCTGAAGTCTTGCTACGTTTCCTGGCATCATGGGAACTAGTCCCCACTGCTTCAGAGAGAATCATTGAAACCTAGAAATTAAGAATTCAAGCTCCACCCTCCCATCAGCGACCCCTAGTACACTAACTTTAATTCTATCTGGAGGGAAATGAAAAGGGCATTATAGATTAAAACCAACACTTCCAAATACCAAACAGGAAGCCAGCCTGCATACTGAGTGCAGGTGTGATATGTCCAGCATGTAAAGTCACTGCATTGAAAATGCATCCAGACCTAAGATACCAATGGTGTCTCATAATTTCTTTGCTTCCATAATTGTCAGAATCAAATTTTATTTTAACTAAGGGGAATGGGAAAGGATGGAGGGGAGGGATACCAAATTAACCCTGAGAATGAATGGTGAAACATGGCCAACTCACTGTGTAGCTTTGGGTCACCCTTTATCCAGATGGATAAACTGAATTTCCCCAGGCTTGTCATATTCTGGAACAATGTGGTGTATACAGTACAATATGTGAATAGAAGGATTTGGAAAACCACACCATCCACAGTAAATACTTCTTCTGTTTGGACTCTGCACAGAACATCTTCCAGGTGCAAAGTGGGGACCTTGGATCCCAGCTTTTCAACTAACTTGACTTTGATACTCAGCTGATTGCTTTTAAAAAAGTTATCATCATAGTCACAACTGCCCAAGACTCCTGTATAATTTTAATGAGTACATAGGGAGGCATTCAGCGTGAGGTGAGCCTTCCAGATAGTATTTTTGTTCTCTCTATGTAAAGCAATAAAGAAATCACAAAGCAGAATTATATTCTCCAAACCTCTCGGTTACATAACAGTGAAACTGTAGTCTGCTGTAGAAAATTATCAATGAAAATCTGCTTGCTCCTATTTCACTTTTTTTTTATTTACACCCTCTCTGTATGTCTAGCACCACAGCTAGACAGATGCTGCTGAACTGAGACCACATGTCTTGGCAGCCTTCACCAGCCCCGTCCTTCATCTGCCTTCACAGAGGGTACACTGGGTTCCTTACTCTGAGGCTGTTGGTTTCCTCAATAAAGTAACTGGGCTCCCAGAATTCCAATTCTGCCCCCAACTCAGGTTCCTGAGGAACAATTCTACTTTTGTTTCTTGTCTAAGGAGTACTCTCCAGTAGGGGACGGGGGAAATAAAAAGGTAACCAGAGTACAAGCATTAATTAGATATTGGAAGAGGTGGTTTTCTTCCCACACAAGACAAAGAATGTAAAGAAACAAAGAATCATACAATAATTGTAATCTTCTAAGAGGTTGGTACTCACAACTCATTGGCACATTTGCAACAGGGCTGCTCACTATTTCACATTTCAGCCTCTGAGAAGAGCCCAATCAACACCTAGCGGACTCCTTCTTTCCTATATTATCTTTCTGTGTAGGCAGCCCTTTCCCTCTTAGTCCTCTGTCTCTGTTCTATTGCCCTAATAAGTGATTTCCCATTGCGAGGGTTCCCAGAAAGGGAAAGATATATAACAGCTATCTTTCAAGATCTCAGAAAGTTCTATACTAAAAGAAAGAAGACACAAACAGGAGGTAGCCTCGTCCCAGACACTGGCTTGCTAGAAAACGATGAATTCCTAATTTGAGACCTAGATGGGAGACCGACCTTCCAGAGATGTCTCTACACCTGGAGACCAGCAAAAAGATACCTGGGAGGAAAGAACTGTCCCTTAACTATATACATGGAATTCCAGCTCAGCAGCAAATTAAGAGTCATGATGGGGAACAGAAAGTCATTAAAGAATGTCTGTACTTGCTCAGCGTAAGAGGAGAGGGACAGGTCCCTTCATGATGTATCCCCAAAGAGGTGATACACATGCATAGACTGTTCTCATAGAGATTTTATGGAAACTAAAGTGCAGGTTAAAACATTATCCACATTCTTTTCCATTCTTTTTTTTTCTTTCCTTCTTTGAGACATATTGAAGATTGATGCCTTAGCACCTTGAAAAGTGTGTTGCCTCCAGCATGGATTTTTTTCATATGAATTTGATCAGATTCACCTGCTTTTCCTAGCTTCATCTTCATAATTAAATTCCACTGTCGCTTTATCATACAATAAAACAGGTATGCAGACGTTAGAGTCCAAATGTAATGGTTTCCAGTCTCACTGGGAATAGTAATAGATAACTTTTAAAATATGAACATATCTGCTTCATTTTATATTTTTTCATTGTCCTAGGAAGTTAGACCTCAATCTTAGAATCTGCAACAGAGACAAAGAAAGTTGGCTATCATCTAATACATAACCTAGATTTGGGAAGAACAGATTTTAAAGGACTCAGAGAAAAGACAAGAAAAATCCCATAGACTAAAATTCTTCAAGGGAAATCAGCCCAGGAGACTTGAGAAGCCTTTGTGAAAACACAAAAAGAAACAATTTCAAGGAGGAAAGGGGGAAATTGTCTAAAGAGATTGGCAGGTATGCATAGGGAACTCATCAACACACAGATTTTAAAAAGACAGGTACCGAAAATGGAAGTAAAAGCAAGTGACAGAGGATGAATACAAAAGAATGGCCTCCCGTAAGAAAGCATCTTGAGGACTTAAACTCAAAATGAGCTGAGGCTTGTGAAGAAAGCTGTGGAGAAAAAAAGATTTTTAAGCTGTTTTGGATCAAAGGTAAGATAAGAATAAAGGACTGGAACTGACCCTCTAATTTCACTGATGTAGGAAAGAGAATAACCAAAGACATGATGGAACCTCTCAGGATGAATGAGATGAAGATAATGCAGAACAATGACAGCTCCATGTATAGCACTTTGAGTTTTACAAGCTGCTTTACAAATATTAGCTCAATAGAAAAGATAGATCTGCTCAAATCACATTTTGATTCTTTTTTTGTCCTCTGGGAGAATGGTGTTTGGACCAGAAAGAACAGAAAAAAAAACCGAATGGATTTTCCAGGGAAATAGAGGACCCAGTGAAAAATTTAAGACCTAGGTGAACTCCATCCCAAGTTACTGTAGGAACCTGCAGATGTGGTTGCTAGACTACCACCAGTAATATCTGAAAGATTATAAAGAACCGGTAAGGTACTCCAGAACTAAGGAAGAGGAAAGGCTTTTCTTTTGTTTTCTAAAAAGGGAAGACAGTGGAGTCTAAAAATTAATGGCCAGTGAGCTTCACTTCCTGGTAAAGTTCTACAACATAATATTAAAGGAATGGCTAGTGACCATCCAGAATACTGGGCTCCAGATATTAGAATTACAGTAAATAGAGAACATCTTGAGAAGTATGACAAGGATGGTCAAGAATACATCATATGAGGATTATTCAAAGAAATAGGTAATGTTTGGCCTAGAAAAGAGGAGATATGGGATAGTTGTCATCAAATATTTAGGGGCTAATTGCATGAAAAATTAGGCTTGATAGTTCAAAGTCAGAGGATAGGACTTGAAGCAATGGGTGAAAGCTGCCAAGAAGCAGAGGGAGGTTTTGATATAAAAAACAACTCCCTAAAAAGTGGAGCCACTCACAAGTAGAGAAGAGAGTGGGTTTCCTTCACTAGAGATATTCAAGAAAATGTTTTGTTCTAAACCATTGCACAAGGGAGTTTTGTTCAAATGTGTGTTTGTATCAGATGACTGCTAAAATTCTTTCCAACTCAGAGAGTCTGAGACTCGATTGGTGATTCTATTAATTTTTATTGATAAATACTTTCAGCATCATAGGATCAAGGCCTCAGAAGTCTCAAGGTCTTCATTTTATAGCTGAGGAAACTGAAGCACAAGGGGACTAAGGGACCTGCCCACTGTTACATAAGTAATAAATGTCAGAGGAAAGATTTGATCCCAGGTCCTCCGACTCCAAAGCTAGTGCTCCTTTTACTATACCAAGATAATCTATCTTACTTCTTGTCAAACCCTGTGCAAGCATATTTTCTCTTCAATTGTTTTTCACTGTTTTGTGAACTGATACTGCTTGTCTTTCACCATCATCTTCTGCAGTATTTTACAAATAAGCTTTTACTTGAAGCCAGAGCTGCCCTTGGATGGCATGTCTCTCTCTCTCTCTACTTGACAAGGAGACAAATTACTGACTGAAGTAATTTCTAGGCTCTTTTGCTTTCTCATTGCAGCATCTATTTTGCATCAGTTAAATTTTACAAAAAAAGAAGAAAGTCACTAGAATTTTGTCTGTTTCTCAGTTTCTAGAGTCTGCAAAATATTTAAACAGATTGGGTTGGAGCTGCTATGATAATATACCATATAGTCTTCAAATTCAACATGAAACTTTTGTGTCAGACTGTCTCACAAAAGGAAGAGCCCAGGTTCACTTAAAGGAAGGAGAAGCAGGGTTCCAACTTAATTCCTTTGGTTCTTAGCCCCTACCCAGAAAATCTGGGGAAATCACATTCAGGACATTAACATCAATTCTCTTTGTAATCAAGATGGAATTCCAGCTCAATGGCCAATTAAAAGAGTTAACACAGGCAACAGGAAGCAGTTAGAGGGTGCCTACATTGCTTAGAATAAGAAGAGGGGAACAGGTCCCTCCATTGTGTATCCCTAAAGAAGTGATATGCATGTATAAACCATTCTCATAGAGGTTTTATAGAAACTAAAATCAAGATAAAAGCATTGTCCACAGTCTTTTCCATTCCTTTTTATTCTTTCTAAAAGTGAAGTTCACAAAATTAAAGAGGGAAAGTTTTACTGAAAAAGAAAAGAAAACAAAATAGACCCTGAAATATAGTGATTGTTAAAGACTCCAAAAAACAAATCTCCCAAAGATATATGTGTATGTGTATACACAAATATGTGTGTGCATGTATGCGTATGTACGTGTGAACATGTGTGTGTGTGTGAGTGTGTGTGTGTGATACAATGCAAAGAGGACTGGAGAACATCTTGAAGAAGTGACAAGGATGGTCAAGAATATATTATACGAGAATTAGCCAAAGGAATAGGAAATGTTTACCCCAAAAAAGAGAAGGTAGTTGTCATCAGATATTTAGAGGTTGATCATATGAAAAATTAGGGTTTATATAATATGTATGGTTTTATATATGTTGTATGTATATGTTTCTAAATATATACATACATATGATAAATAAAAATATACAAAAATAATGGTATTATAAATATAAAATCATCTATATAATATTATATATTATAAATCTATCATAAATATCTATATATACACATATTTCTATGTATATATGTACATATGTTGTATATAAATATATGTATATTGTATTGTATACACACATATGCCTAGTCATTTACAGTATGAATAAGCAAGGTCTTCTGCCTGCTGCTTCTATCAAGTATATTGCCAAGTTTAGTTCCCTTAGCAGCTCTATCAGTACCAGAAAATCCTGCAAGACCTTGATCTCCATCACTGTGCCTCCTACTGTTCAACTCAAGTATATGACACCATGCCCTGCTCTCAGACAAGGACAAAACCCTCCCCTACTGCAAAATTTTCTTCTTGTAGGTGGTCTTTGACACTAAGGAGGAAAAGTCATAGGATCACAGAATTAGAATAAGAAAAGCCTTCAAAAGTCATATAATCCAACCCCTTCATTTTACAGATGAGGAAATTGAGTCGCAGGTAGTTTGACTGACTTACCTCAACATCACCAAGGTAGTCAACACAGAAGAGGGACTTGAAACCACTTTTTCTGACTCTAGAGTTCATGCTCTTTCCATTGTACCATATATATCCCCTATGTAGCATGAGACTCCTTTCTCTCTAGGTCACTGTTCAAGCAATATGGTGCCAGACTGAAGCAATTTTCCTTTACCACTACTCCTGCTAACCTCTCACCTCACAAACACTTGCTTCCTCTCTTACTCTCTTATATTTTAAAGCTCTTCCCAACCTGATCCCTTCCCACCTTTCCAGTCTTCTCACACTTTAATTCTCATGTTCAACTCTATAGTACAAGGACTCTGGCCTTCTTGCTGTGCTCTCCGTCTCCTGATTTTATGCCTTTCCAGTGGCCATCCCTCTTGGAATTCTCTCCTTCCTTATCTCCACCTCGTGACTTCCCTAGCTTCCGCACACGTCTCAGCTCAAATCCTACCTTCTGTAAGAGGTCCAGGACTTTTCCCAGTCCTCCTCAATATTAATGGCTTACCTCTGAGAATATTTCTAATTTACCGTGTAAACATAATGTATGCAAAGTCATTTGCATGTTGTCTCCCCTATTTGAATATGAGCAGGTCCTTGAGGGCAAGGCGTTTATTCCTTTTTTTTGTATCCCCAAAGTTTAGCTTAATGTTTGGCACATAGTGAGATTTAATAAATGCTTATTGACTTGTTGAATTGAATCATACCCATCAGAGGGAGAAGTCTCTATTTGTTCCGGTGCTGAAAATATCACAATTGCTCCATAATTACTTTTCTTAAGTACTAGAGAATACGCTTCAGATGACTAAGTGGCACTATTTTTATCAACCCAAGATGTTAGTAATCCCTGCCATTTACCAGACATACCTGAATAGAGGCAGTCCTGATATAGGGAGAATTGGGAAGACCTGGATTCAAGTCCCACCTTTGACACATCTTAGCTATATAACCCTAGACAAGTTATTTAACCTCTCAATGTCCTCAGTCAACTCTCTTAAGACAGATTCTTAACTAGTGGATTTGTTGTTTTGGTTTCCTTTTTTTTCTTTTAACAATCTCTGGCAAGACATCGACTGTCTACAAAAACCCTGGGATTTGTTTGGAAAGAGAGAAAACTCACTGGAGATCAGCCCTAGGAAGGAAGTTTGGGTAGAGGTTTTCACATATCGTATAGGGTGGGAATCTGGATGCTGAACAAAGAAGAGAAGAGGAAAAAGAAGAGAAGGTGCTACCCCATGATAGCAGCATCACCAGGCAACCTGGGTCTGCCACATCTGAAGTTGTTTTGAGACCCTGAAAGATGACCTCTAAATAGATAAGCTGTAACATAGGGTGCATGCATATGGCTGATTTATCATTGCTTATCTGGTAGGTAGAAACACTAGATTGAGACTTCTCAGTGACTGCAAGCAAATTTTATTCATCAAAGTATGCAAATAATACCCTCTAAGAACAAACCACCACTATGACATTTTAGAGGTTCCAATAGACTTCTTTCTTAGAGGACTCCACAAGATTCCCTCTCTGTCTCGTCAGAGATCCTGTGTCTCCCTCCAAGGTGGTCATCTTGCAAGTCTCTGTCAATTAGCCTGCCCTCAATCCAACAAAGTCTGCTTGAGTCTCAAATGTAGAGAACCTAGGAACAAGCCTTAGTCATTTCCTAGGATCAGTCTAATAGCTAGGGCTTCAGGTGGGATTTTTATATTGTTAGCTTTGGGTATTCCTAAGTTATCTCATAATTTGGCAAGTTACTTCAAAATTACTGATAAAGTAATTTATAATATATTTTTATTGATCATCTGTCTTATGAGAGGGTCCACATATGCTTATCACTTGTTTAAGAATATAAGCATGTTGTTTACTATATCATACTACATTGGTATTGATACTTGTTCATCCTTCATTTTCAAAGAGGACTAGTGACATCACAGGTGATGTCTTAACTTGCTAGTGAATTAGATTTAAATGAGGCAGAAGTGCACCAAGACAGCAGCCTCAGAGCCATCCAAGTCCAGTAGTAAGACAAAATTCAAGACAGTGGGAGATGGCCCAGGACCTTGACATCTTTGATATCTGACCAAGCTCTAAGCACTCCACAATGCCTACTTCATCTGCCTTCATGGTCATTGAAACAAATTATTCTCATACACCCATTCCACGGGGGGAAGTCTTCACATCTTTGAGATAGACATACCCCTAACTCACCAATGGGTCCAAACTTGGTTTAGCCCATCTGTCAAGATGATTTACTAGGCTACTGCCTAGTGGCTGCTGCACATGCTATGGCTTCTTAGAACCACAGGTGGAATTGGGTGAAGGTAGTCATCAAAGATGGATGAGCAGCCCTGGAAAGGGCTCTGCAAACCCTCATACCAGAGGTGCTAGTGGTCCCTTAATACTCCATACCTGCCACGTTAATACGTATTATATTTTTGAAAAACAGCTCCATCACATGATGGAGGCATAAAAAAAAATAAAATAAAATAAAATCAACTATGCTAAGTTGACATGTTTATTCCTATATTAGTAAGATACTAAAACTTATTCTCACTATACAAGGAGGTATGTGACTATATTTTTATCTCAGGTGTTTTCTACAATAGCAAGAGCCCCAAGGAAGGGAGAAACACTACAAATAATAGTAGTGTTTTACTTACCCTGCCCCTTAATTTGCTTATTTAAAAAAAATTATTTTAAAAAATACATTGGCCAGATTTAATTTTTTAATCTTATTTATTTTCTTTTTAATTTATGGAATAAAACAAGCATTTCCTTAACATAGTACAACAACAAAAAAAATGATTGCATATTAAACTGCAAATCCATTATGTAGAACTTGCTATTCTTTTTAAATATATAATAAATTTATCATGTTAATTTCCTTTTTTCTTCCCACCCACAGACACAAATGTGTGTATGTATGTATATTTATATACATATTCATATATGTAAAATAATTCTATGCATATTTCTATGTATCAGTCCCTTCTCTGGATGCAGATAATGAATTCCTTCATATGTACTTTGTAGTTAATTTGGGTATTTATAACAGTCAAGGTAACTTATTTGCTCAAAGTTGCTCAACACAATTTTGCTATTACTCTATACAACATTCTCTTCGTTCTGTTCATTTCACTCTTCACTGCTTCATGCAAGTCTTTCCATATATTTTTAAGATCATAGATGCCCATGGTTGACCCTGCCCTTTTATTGTCTGATGTCCTTTTCTTTGAGGCATGAAAGTATAATTAAAGCCACACAGGAGAAAGAGACTTTTCCTAGTTTAGTTTAAAACTTCTCTCCTCATTAGAGAGTTGTATTCTCTAAATGAGGACATAATTCCAAACCATTTGCTAACTACACTTCCAAGTGAAAAATTAAATTGAACATGGGCTAATTGTGATAAATCTGCCCCATGGACAAGAGCTTAAGGACTGGAGGAGCACAGAGTGCACAGGCTATACCAGCATGGGACCTCACCATAGCAAAGCCAAGCAGGAAATTAAGAGAAATTACTTATCCCATTCTGATAACCATATTTCAACATGAATGGTTTCCTTTTGTAATCCTATGTATCTTACCTTATGTATTTAAAAATATTATCCTGAGAAGGGTCCACAGGCTTCACAAAGGCTTCCATGATACCAAAAAAAAAAAAAGTTAAGATGCCCTGATCTAAGAATATCTTTCAATACAGCTGTGGAAGTGTATCACTGGAAGGACTTCTCTCACCAGATGTTAACCACGAAGATAAAATAATAGATCCAATCAAAAAAAAAACCCTTAAGTAGAGAAGCAAGGGGAGAGGCCATGTATTTTCCAAATCTTCCAGCAAGAATTCTCTCAGGAGTTACCATTTTATTTGGCAAATAGGTAGGGAGAAAAGTCAAAGTACTGACTACAGGCTTTACTACAACCCTTGCTCTACCTAGTAGAAAACTGGACCACACACAGCTGAATCTAAAATACCTGGTTTGTCTGTGACTGGTACTTCCTCTCTGCTAAATGTTAATCAATTCTACTTTCCATGATTTGGAGTTTGCAGCATGTCCAGCACCTTCCAACTCTCCGCAAGAAGAAAGAATTTATGATGTAGCAGTATGAAAGTTCTGGGTAATAAATGAGTCTTAAGGTGTTTTTCATTTCTTGACTAGGAAGCATATTTTCCATCATAGTATTTCCATCTTCCTCCCCTGTGCCTACTTTTTATGCTGAAGTTATAAGTATCTAGATAGGGTGACTTAGGCTAAAAGATCTTATGAAGCTCAGAGAGAAACTTTTTACTTCTTCAAGGACTTTAATAGGTATTTATGCACAAAGTGTCATTATCTTCCCAGTTGTCTCATAATTTCAATTATTAGCACTAGAAGACAAGATAACTAACAAGCCTAATATCATTGCCTTTCATTGCTGGTTTTAACCAATTCTGCCAATCACTTTGTTTGATCCATAAGGAGAAGCCAGGAGGCATACTTTCATGTAGTTGCAATTTCTTCTGGTTTATTTTATATCAAGCATATCAGCTTAATTGTTTTGGGTGAAAGATTGCAGAGTCTTAAAACATCAAAAGTACCAAAGATGGCAGAGTGAGAGCAAGTACTCACCTAAGCTCCAAGACAAACTCCTTCACACACCTCTGGAAAGAGAACCTGAGCAAATTTTAAAGTGGCAGAATCTACTAGGAGACAAGAGTGTGGAAGATTTCCAGTCCATGGCAGCCTGGAAGGTTGACAGGAAGGATCTGTTGCATGGGGCTGGAGGAGCACAGAACACAGGCTATATCAGCATGGGACCTCACCATAGCAAAGTCAAGCAGGAAGCACCAGGGAGTCTGAAGCAGAGGAACAGTGCAGATTCTCAAATATATCAGCCCAGGAGGGGAGTCCAGTGGAACTGAGTGAAAGAGAAGTGCAGAACCCCCGGTAAGGGCGACAGCCACTCCTGAAACTATCAGCCCACAAATTAAATGTCTATAAGTCACCTATTTGAATGAAGTCAGATCTAAGTGGAAAAACATCAGTTGTTCGTGGATAGGCTGAGCCAATATAATAAAAATGACAATCATACCTAACTTAATTTACCTATTCAGTGCCATACCAATCAATGTACCAGATAATTATTTTCTAGAGCTAGAAAAAATAATATCAAAATTCATCTGGAAGAACAAAAGGTCCACAATATCAAGAGAACTAATGAAAAGAAGGGAAGGTAGCCTAGTGCTACCAGACCTCAAACTGTATTATAAAGCAGCAATCATCAAAACCACTTGGTACTAGCTAAGAAATAGAGGGATAGACCAGTAGAACATGTTAGGTACTCAAGACAAAGTAGTCAATGAATATATCAATCTACTGCTTGATAAACCCAAGGACCCCAGCTTCTGGGATAAGAACTCACTGTTTGACAAAAATTGCTGAGAAAACTAGATAACAGTGTGGTATAAACTGGGCATAGACCAATGCCTGACACTGTACACAAGAATAAAGTCTAAATGGACACATGATCTAGCTATAAAGATTGATACTATAATGAAATAAGGGAGTAAGGAATAATGTATTTTTCAGATTTATGGAAAATGGAGAAATTTATGACCAAACAAGAGAGAGAGAACATTATGAAGTACAAAATGGATAATTTTTATTTCATTAAGTTGAAAAATTTTTTGCACAAACAAACCCAATGCAACCAAGATTAGGAGGGAAGTAGAAAACTGGGAAAGAATTTTTGCAACTAGTGTCTGTGATAAAGATCTCATTTCTAAAATATATAGAGAACTAAGTTAAATGTACAAGAATACAAGTCATTCCCCAATTGATAAATGGTCAAACAATATAAACAGACAATTTTCAGAGGAAAAAAATTAAAGCTACCTATAGTCATATGAAAAAAGGCTCTAAACTACTATTGATTAGAGAGATGTAAATCAAAACAACTCTGAGACACCACATCACACCTATCAGATTGGCTAACATAACAAAACAGGAAGATGATAAATGTTGGAGAAGATGTGAGAGAGTTGGAACACTAATTCATTGTTGGTGGAGCTATGAGTTGATCCAACCACTCTGGAGGGCAATTTGGAACTATGCCCAAAGGGCTACAAAAATGTGCATACATTTGACCCAGCAATATCACTTCTAGGACTGTATCCCAAAGAAATCATAAAAATGGGAAAGAGTCCCACACGTACAAAAATATTTATAGCAGCTCTTCCTTGTGGTGACCAAGAACTGGAAATCAAGGGGATGTTTATCAATTGGGGAATGGCTGAACAAGTTGTGGTATATGAATGCAATGGAATACTAGTGTACTATAAAAAATGATGAACAGGAAGACTTCAGAGAGGTCTAGAAGGACTTATATGAACTGATGCTGAGTGAAAGGAGCAGAACTGGAAGATCATTTTATACAGTTAACAACCACAGTATGCGAAGAATTTTTCTTGTAGACTTAGCCCTTCACAGCAATGTAAAGACCTAAAACATTCCCAGAGGATTCTTGAGGCAAAATGCCAGCCACACCCAGAGAAAGAAATATGGAATTGAAACGCAGAATGAAGCAGAATATTTTATCTTGTGTCATATTTTGTTTTGTTTAGGTTTTTCTCATGGTTTCTCCCATTCATTTTTATTCTTCTATGCAACTTGACTAATATGAAAATGTGTATATATGTGTGGAGCCCATATAAGATTGCATGCTGTCTCAGGAAGCGAGTGGGAGGAAAATCTAAAATTAATGGAAATGATTGTAGAAAACTAAAAACAAATAAATTAATAATAATAAAACAAAAAAAAATCAAAAGTACCAAAAGGTAAATTAATGTTTGAAGATAATTTTGGAATTTTTAGTGGTTTTTAGGGTTTTCAGCCACCTTTTGATCCCTCTACCACTGTCACTTTAGAAATGGAAGGTTTTAAGGGTTTAATGGTTTTAAGATTGAGAGTTTTTCTGTGATCTTGTCCAGTATACAGGTTATGATAGCCAAAAAGAATTTTCAATACAGAATGCAAACTTTCTAGTGAGGAAACTCTCCAAACTTAACTGGGCTTGTCCTTTGACAGCAGATACATAATCTGTCACCATCCCATACCTGAAGTCTTTCTTTCTTGGAAAAAAAAAACCAGAGCTCACACTCTACTTGTATATACTGTGGGAACCCAGCATCTCTTTCATAATGTAATGAAGCTTTGGAGTAGGACTTTTACATTCATTTCTTTCTGTCTTCACAACAACCCTGAAGTTGTATTCCTGGGAGGAGGAGCTAGGATCATAGTTCTCATTTTACAAATGTCATATTATCGTATTGCACAGAGAATAGAAAAAGGAACGGGACGCATATATACATAAATACGTATAGGAACTCTTTTGTTGTAGTGGTAAAGGAATTAAAACCTAAGTGGCTGCCCCTCAGTTGGGGAATGGCTGAACAAATTATGGTGTATGAATGCAATGGAATATGTACTGTGAGAAATAATAAAAGAGATGGATTAAGAGAAACCTGGGGAGACTTGTACGAACTCATGTAGAATGAAGTGAGCAGAACAAGAGAGGAGAACAAGTTATAGAATAACAACCTCATAAAGACAAACAACTTTTAAAGATTTAAGAACTCTGATCAACACAATCACCAACCACAATTCCAGGGAATACGTGATGAAACATGCTACTCACCTCCTGAAAGAGAGGCAATGGAATCAGAGTACAAAAAGAGACATTTGGGGTTTTTTAGACAAAGTAAATGTGGAAATTTATTTTGCTTGACTAGTAATATTTGTTGGGCAGGTTGTATTTGTCTTTCATTCTCAAGGAGAACAATGACATCAAGATGATGACACGACTTGCAGTTGACTATGTTGGGCAGGTAGGTGGCACAGTGGATAGAGTACTGGGACTGAAATTAGGAAGACTTGTCTTCCTGAGTTCAAATCTGCCCTAAGACATTTACCAGAAAGTCACCTAATTCTGTTTTCCTCAATTCTTCATCCATAAAATGACCTGGAGAAGGATATGGCAAACCTCTCCAGTATTTTTACCAAGAAAACCCCAATTGGGATCATGAAGAAATGGACATCACTGAACAAAACAAGCATTTTTGTTACAAGAGTTTGAGGTGTTTTATTTTGTTTTTTCCCTAAGTGGAAGGGAAGCAAGAAAGGGGAAACATAAATTTTTATTAACTGAAAAAATAATTAAAAAGAAAATGAAATGGAAAAACAGGAGAGTATTTTAAGTATTTTATAGGGGAGAGGCAGGGTAAGAATTACTGAGAAGTGACAACATAAAGAAAAATAGCTCAAAAAAAAGAAAAAAAGGCTTTATTCACTGACATACTGCAAGATGGCTGGTGAGTAGCTGTGTGATTCTGGGCAAGTCATTTAACCCCAACTGCCTTCCCAAAAAAATGGCTGAAAAGTCTAGAGAGTCACCAATCAGGAAAGTGGGCCTCAGGTCCAGGGCCTCCCCAGTATGGGAAGCTGGCTATCAAAAAGAG
Organism: Potorous gilbertii; assembly: GCA_028658325.1. Classification (NCBI taxonomy): domain Eukaryota; kingdom Metazoa; phylum Chordata; class Mammalia; order Diprotodontia; family Potoroidae; genus Potorous; species Potorous gilbertii. The sequence goes on along the minus strand of CM053770.1, from coordinate 581,930,103 downwards.
GGAGAAATCCAGAGAATGAGTGTGTTATTATCTGCCTTTTACAGATGCAGAAACTAAGGCTTAGAGAGTTGCCCATAGTCACAAAAACAGGACATATAAGAAGTGGGATTTGAAATCATCTCTCTCCTAATTCCAAGCACTCTTTCCACTCCACCTCTAAGTCCGTGTCTTAGTGGCCACCTTCTCACACACCAAAGCTCCATCTCTGGATTCTCACAAACATATTTTTAGTCCTGTGGAGATCCTGACCCCTAGAGAGAGGGAGTCAGGCTTTTCTCACATTCTGGCTTATTATGTTCCCCTCTCTGGAGACCCAGGGGAAAATTTCTTAAAGCTTATGTTTCACTTATATATAGGATCTCCACAAAAGGCATTAGTAGAGTCCTATATCGAGTATAGGAAAGCTATTTATTTCCTCCTCCACAAAAGAAGTACTTAAAACAGGAAGGACTCATAAGCTCATGTTAATAAATAAAACATGAAATAGTAACCCACCATTCCAAATATATTTCCCAAGGACATAGGAAAAATTCCTAGGAGATTTAAGAACTCACAGTCCATAAACAGATGCAGAAAATTTGTTATTTATCACCTCTACTATATGCTCCTAAGAAGTGAAGATTCCTGGGATACTTGTAGAATTTTTGAACAGACTCCACTTTCTTCTCTGTCTCAAATTGTACCTGTATTTTCACTGGCTTGAAGCCTACAGATTCTTTCTCCTTATCTCCATCTTGCAGTTTTCATAAAGTTCCAGCTAAAATTCCACTTTCTTCAAGAAGCTCTTTCTGATCCCCTTTAATGCTAGTACCAACCCTCTGTTGAATACCCTCAACTGATACCTTGTCTGTACAGAATTATTTCATGTTGTCTCCTCCATTAAACTAGAAGGTCCTTGAGTAGGTTTTTTAGTTTGGTTTTTTTTGGTTGGTTGGTTGGCTGATTGGTTTTCTGTGGGAGAACAGGTTGAAGGGTTGCCTTTCTCTGTCTCCCTAGTGCATGACATGTAGCAGATGCCTAATAAAATCATGTTGACTCAACTCATTAACTTGACTTGTCTTAGTGGCAACTCAAGGTCCAAATCTGCCTTATTCTCCTGGAAATGATCATTTTCATGTACACTTCAGTGTAGTTCCAGAAGGCATCTCTATGCCAGGAATTCCTGAACTATCAAACACATGAGGCTGTCAGCAAAACTAGCAACATCTATCCAAGGATTATGGTTTAATCTTATTCCCAGAATACATGACTGAAGCATAAGAAACAGGTAAGATTTGCCTAGGTTCACATAGACAAGCACATGTACTCTCCACCATATGAATATACCTGCCATAGTTGCTACTGGCACCTGGAATAAAGGAGAGAGAAATTCTGCGCCTACATCAGTAAATCAAAGTAGAATAGTAATAGTCTCAAACCACATGTTCAAGGCAATTGTTCTAAAGAGAAGAGTAAAAGCAAAAGTGTGGTTTTCATCTTTTAAATCCTATTGAATGGAATATCTTTCTACTCTTCAGTCATCTTTAACATAGTCCCCAATGATGTGCATCTTGAGAACCAGTTATTAAACATTTATTAAAAATGCCTATTAGGTGCCAGGCACTGTACTAAGCATTGGTGATACAAAGAAAAGCCAAAGACAGTCCCTGACCTCAAGGAGCTCACCATATTAAAAGAAAAAACAAGCAGGAGTATCTGGGCTTGCATGTCCTTTAACAAGGACTGGAACACTGAATCTATTAGAAGGACCCAAGACTCAGACTCACCTCTATGGAAAGTGTTCTAGTCCAGATCAGGAGGAATTTTTGATTGCCTAAATTACACCTCTTTTCTTCTTTAAAATGCAAGTGTTTTCAGGGAGGTATAAGAAATCACTAACATGCTTATTGATTGATTAATTGATACTTGCATAAAGTTTATTTTATCAGATTAGCCCTAAAATAAAATAATTCCTTGATAAGGCAGAGGGATTAAGAAAATAAAGAGTATAGGATGCTTTCCTATTCTGGGGGATGATTAAGTAAGAACCATGAGGCATCATGGTGAAGAAGAGAGATGCTAGAAAGTGAAGGAAGAGGGACACAGAAAATGGCATGAAGGGACACTGAAGATGAACTTGGTATATTTCAATATTTGACAAAGGCTGTGTCTTGCTGCCCACTCTAACCTTTATTTCAAGTCTTGGAACAAGAAGCAATAAAGCAGAAAAGCATATTCATCCCCTACTTTAGACAAATATATACCACCCTACCCGCTTCTAAATTTATATGCATTATTCACAGAGTCAGGTGAGCCAGCAAATCCCAGAACAAGAACATCCTATCAAAAGCCAGTAACAGAAACACTGGCTCTAGCCCCATCAGAGGACAGAAACAATGGCTTCTTTTTAATTCCTGGCACAGAGGACCGTATGTTCACTATTCTGATGATTTCAAGGGAAAAGGAAAACAACCATCCCATTATTTTTGCATCTCGTTTGCATAATAGATGAGTGATAAAACTAAAATCCAAAGATAATGAGGGTCCTTTTTAGACCTTGGTTATGACATCATCTGATACATCTTTATAATAATAGAGCAAACTGAGTACACATTCTCCTATTTATTCACTTGCAGCTGTCAATCTTTGGCTTAGAAACAGTCTTCTCCATCAATCCACTTTTTAAAACTGCTGAATTAAGGGACAACCTAATGAAAATGTAGCATGTAGTACAAAGGACAAGGCCAGCCACATAAGTAAGTCATCACACTCTCTGGAGCTATGGACTATATATCGAGAGAGCACTATTGGTGAGGTCTCTGCTATTGCCCTCAAAAAGCCTTTGTTCTAAAATGTATAAGATAATCAAACATCTGATGCAATTAGTTATACACAAATTTCATGGGGGGGGGGGGTCAATCAGGGGTGTGATGCAGTCAGCTCTTGAAAGACACCAGACAAAAAGACAGAGATGGAGATAGAAATTATTGTACTAAATATTCAGTTGAATCATTTACATTTCAGAAATTAGCAAACTCTACCATCTGGTGGGGCAGCCTGAAGGACTGGAATAGGTACTCAGTGCCATTACACTACTAAGACTTGGGTTCACACCTAGAGTTTCACCTAAAGTGGATAACAAGTTCCCTTCTCATAAATCAATGAATCAACCAACAAGCATTTGTTGCTGTTCAATAGTTCAGTTGTGTCCAACTCTTCATGACCCTCTTGACCATAGCATGTCAGTCCCTTTTATCCTCTACTATCTTCCAAAGTCTGTCCAAGTTCATGTTCATTTTTTCCATTTATTAAATTTGTTTTTTTATTGATTAAATATTTACTTTGTGCCAGGCAGTATCTTAAACTAATGAAATAAAGAAGAATAAAGCCCGTCCTTGTCCTCGAGGAACTTATATCGGGACTAATTTTCTCAAAACATTGCTTTCATAAATCACTGCCCAGGTAAAAAACCTACAATTGTTTCTTATTTAGTCCAAATTCCTTTGCCTGGTTTTCAGTGCCCTCTGATATCTAGCCCTGCCTTACCTATCCAACTCTACTTCTTGCTGCTCTCAAAGAAACATCTATTTCCATCTGTGTTGTTTTCTCGCTAGCCACTCCACATATCATGTTTATTCTTACCTACTACCTCCCTCAACTTTCACTGTTGTTGGCAATGTTGGGTCCCCAGATGGGTGACTGTTACCTTGGCTTCCCTCAGTTATAAGAATAACCTGAGGTTGACTATCCTAACATGGTGGCTCCCAGCTACTGATGTGCTTCACATTAACAGTCATCTCGTAGACTCAATTAGCTGCTGAAAATGGCATTTACTCCAATGGCATGGGAAAAACATCAGTTTTAAGGCATTCCCTACAAAATTCAGGGAGTGCTTACACACAATTACATATAAAGTCTATGGAGGGGAGAGTGGGCAGACTACAATACAGCACAATAGTAGTGAAGCACATGTGGCCAACACAGCTCATGAATTCAGAAATGCAAGGTTCTGATGGCTTTTCTTCATTTGGTGCATCCTCAAGTTCATTGCACAGCATTGTGTTTATAACTGCTGAGTCACTTTTCTGTTCATCTGGGCACTGCCCTTTACAGCACAAATTGTCTTAAATGGATCCTCTGCTGGGCTGATCACTCAGGAGCTGATGAATCAGGACTGTTAGTGGGCTTGACTGAGCAGGGAGTTTGGCCACCAAGCACAGTTGCTGCTATATGAACTGGGCAGGTTGCTTGGCTACTGATCCAACTTCTTTTCAAAGACGTGGGTTGATTTGCTGTTTGACTCCCTGTGGAGTCCTCAGTCCTCTTTGATGGGAAGTTGCAATTTATACCCCTCCTAGCCTCTGGCCAAGCTGATATTTTCAGCTAGAGTACAAATGTCCTTTCCCAGAAATGACTTTAACCTAGGATTTGCAGAATTCTGTTTTCTTTGGTTCCCTTGGGGCTTAGCTCTGAGGTATGTCTCTACTACAGGTAGAAGGAGGGAGTGGTGTACTATAGCCTCCTCTGTTTGACACAGTATCCTAGATCCAGAACTAGAAGAGATATTAGAAGATATCTAGTTGAACCCCTCATTATACAGACAGGTAAACAAGTCTAAGGAGGTTAAGTGACTCACAGTCATGCAGGTAATAGAGGTCAGAGGTAGGATTTGAAGCTAGGTCCTTTCAGATTCAGAGAAACCTGGGAAAATTTTATGAATAATGCAAAGTGAAATGCGCAGAACCAGGAGAATATCACCCCTTTATATGACTATGGCATTGTAAAGAAAAAACAACTATGAAAGGTTTAAGAATCCTAATTAATGCAATACCCAACTACAACTCAGGAAGACTATTGATGAAGCATGTTTTCTGCACTTGAGTGAAGCAATGAACCAGAAGTGCAGATATAGATATAGATAAAGATATAGATATATTGGCATAGTTAACATATGGATTATTTGCTACAAGAGTTGGAGTTTTTGGGGGGGCTATATATGTGAGGTTAGAGATAGTGATGCCAAGAAAAGAAAGGGCATCAGTGAAAGTTTTTTTTTTAATCTAGATGGAATTAAAAAACAGAAGGAAATCCAGAGAGAGGCATAATCAAGCAGAACAACTTTAGAACTTATATGCTGAATATATCAAGTGTTTTTTTAAAAAAAACAAGGTATACATAACAGATTCAAAAATTCCACCTACAATCCTCTTTTTCTGATCTTTGTTTGTGGAAGTGTTCATGTTTATTGACATTTGTCACGTTCAGAATAACGAAGATTTAAAATTAAAAGCTGAGAGAGAGAGAGCCCAAGAGCACTAGGGTTGGAGTCAGGAGAAACAAATGGGTTCATTTCCTTTATCTCACACTTACTAGTTTGTAACAAGCTAAACTTGGATAAATAAATTATCTTTCTGAGCTTTGACTTCTTCCTCTATAAAACAGGACTTATAGCATCTGTAGTATATTATTCCTTTCCTTGAGGACAGGGAGCATTTTTTATTTTATTTTTATACTGCCAGCATCTAGTTCAATGTCTTGCATATTGTGGACACTTGATTGGATTCGCTTAAATGAGATAATGTAAGTAAAGTGCTTTTTTAAAACTTAAAGCTCTGTATAAATGTCACCTATTTGTTAGATTCAAAACAAACTAGTTCTTCAGATGTGCAAAGTGCATAGCTACCTTGTGGTAATTAACACTAATCCAAAGAACCAACTAGATCACTTTCACATTTCTAATTTACTTTGAGCTCAATAAAAACCACTTACTTCTTTAAATGAGGCAGCTAGATGGCTCAGTGGATAAAGTGATAGGTGTGGGGTTAGGGAGACTTGGGTTCAAATCCAGCCTCAGACACTTATTAGTTATGTAACCCTGGGAAAGTCACTTCAACTCAGTTTACCTTAATTCATAGGAGAAGGAAATGGCAAATCGCTCCAGTATCTTGGTCAAGAAAACCTCATGGACAATATGGTCCATGAGATCATGAAGAGTCAGACATGCCTAAATAAAAACAAAGCTTATTTTAAGTATTGAAAGAACCTACACCATGAGAACAGAAAAAAAAAACTGAAGCTTAAAGTGTGCAAAGATAGGTTGGTTCATTTTCCTCAAGTCCAGATGACACCAACACATCTCCTCTCCTCCATCCTCAACTTTATCCTTATCCCCTGCTCCAACCCTGATGTAAAGAGTTAATCTTTCAGCCCTGTCATTTCTCCTACTCTCAATGCATCAAACCTATAAACCACTGCAAGGTCCTGAATATCTTCAGACTCCCAATCTATCAAATCAATGATAAGGCAGCAGGGGAAGTGTTGCAAAATTCAATGCATTATTGATGCATTCTATAATGAATGCCCATTCGGTAATTATACTCCCTCCTGTTAAAAATGTAGGAAAACATGTGTTGCAAGCTTAGGGAATGTTACTAAAGAGGAATGGAAATAACCTTTCTGATTTGAATGTGTTGTGGTTACAATTTTATGAAAAATGACTCAAGGATATAATTCATGCCCAATAATCTTAACACAAAGAGCGATTCTGGATTTGGACTAATTTTTTATAAAGGTGATTGTGCCAGATTCTTCCTTTCCTCCTCCACAACATGCAATGCCATACACTCTCTCCGTATATAGCCTTCCCCAAGTCTCTCTTTAAATCTCGTTTATGGCCCATTTCCCAGAAGAACATCCCTCACTTGCAGCAAACAGCTTAGAATAGAGTAAGGTGAAGACAAGATGGGAAATTCTGAGGTGTCCCTTGCGATGCCTAGGAGAGAGCCACAAATTGGGGGAAGCCTCACTGGTCGTCATGGTAACTGAACTGTCTACGGGGTTTTAAAATTTGCAAAGCACCTTAACCTTCATTATCTTACTGGGACCTTACCACACGATACTCCATCTCCTCGCTCACTGGAATTCTCTCCCTCCTAGCTTCCCTGACTTCTTTCAAGGTTTAGCTCAAATCCTGTCTTCCACAAGAAGCCTACCTCACTACTCCTACTCTCCCACTACCAGTGCCTTCCCTGAAATTACCTTTCATTAACAATACATATATATACACTATGTATGTGTATGTATGTATATATATATATGTGTGTGTGTGTGTGTGTGTGTGTGTGTGTGTGTGTGTGTGTATATACATTATATATATATATAGTGTCACACAACTGGTAAGTATCTACATGGTTGGTTGTTGTCCTTTGTCTTTGAAGAGGACCAAAATGACATCACCATTGTAAAGTGAAATTTCACTGTGTCTGGCTGTGGCTGATCAGACCAATATGAGCTCAGAATGCTCTACCACAGATTGGGCACAGATAGTCCATGTGAATATTTGGGGTGGATATCCCAAATTTGTACAACCTGTGTTTACCTTGTGCTGTCTCAATTCTGCTTTGCTCAAAGAGCACAGCATGTTTTCTTATGTGGGCACACCATGCTGAGCGATCCTGTGCCAGTGTCTTCCATGTTGCACAGTCAAATCCAAAGTTCTTGAGGGAGACCTTGAGAGAGTCCTTGTATCGTTTCTTCTGGCCACCATGTGATCGCCTGCCCCATGAGAGTTCTCCATAAAATAGTGTTTTTGGCAAGCATACATTTTGCATTTCAACAACATGGCCAGCCCATCAGAGTGGTGCTCTCTGAGGCATAGTTTGAATATTTGGCAGTTCTTCTCAAGCAAGGACTTCTGTATCTGGTACCATATCTTGCCAGGTGATCTTCAGAATCTTCCTAAGATAGTTCAAATGTAAGTGATTCAGTTTCCTGGCATGGTGCTGGTAGACTGTCCATGTTTCACAGGCATAGAACGAGGTCAGCCCAACCACTCTGTAGACCTTCAATTTGGTAGTCAGTATAATACCTCTTCCCACCCAAACCTTTCTTTGGAGCCTCCCAAACACTGAGATAACTCTGGCAATGTGTGCATCAACCTCATTGTCAATGTGTACATCCCTGGAAAGTAAGTGAACTTATCCATAACACTCAAAACTTCTCCATTTGTTGTAACCTATGGTTCCATGTATGGATGGTGTGGTGATGGCTGATGGAGAACCTGTGTTTTCTTGGTGTTAATTATTAGGCCAAAATTAGCACAGGTAGCAGAGAGCTGATCCATTTGTTGCATCTCAGCTTCAGAGACTGCATGGAGCACACAATCATCTCCAAACAGAAAATAACGCATGAACACTCCTTCCAATTTGTTTAGGGCTAGTGGTGCAATGAAGAATGTGTCTGACTCCAGATCAGATGATTCCAGGTTCAACTCCTGGATGGCTCGCCTGTTGAGCTTCTGCTTTTTTTACATCAATTTCAAGATGGCATGTTTGCCTGGGTTCTGGTTAATGGACAAAGCTCTCGTGTCTTCCCAGTCACCAATAGAGTGAAACAAGGCCATGTGCTTGCTCCCATACTTTTTTGCAGGATGTTTTCAGACATGTTGACAAATGCTTTCATCTACATGGTAAAAAAAGAAAGGAGGAAGGGAGGAAGGAAGGAAGGAAGGAAAGAGAACAAAAGAGAAAGGAAAGAAGGAAGAAAAATCAAGAAAGGAAAGAAAGAAGGAAAGGAAGGAAAAGAAAAAAGAGAGAAAGAAAAGAAAGGAAGAAAAATCAAGAAAGAAAAGAAGGAAGGAAAAAAGGAAGGAAGAAAAAGATAATAGATTTTGTTTTAAAATGTACAAGCATATGGGATATGTTAAATTGGTTGGGTTTTTTTTCACTTTGTTTATTTTTACATTGATTTTCTTTCTCATTTTGTTTTGTTTATGCTGATTTTAAAATGAGTTTGCAGAGTATACTTCAATTGATGATGACAGGAGACAATAAAGATGACTAAACATTTTCAATGTTATCATGAAGAAATTCAAGGGATTGACAGTATTGACTGTTTTGGAATTGTTAATAGGCCACCTGAGCACAGGAGTTTTTATTTCAATTAAGTCTTGTTTCATCCACAAAGGAACACCTCTTTAGGATACTGACACACCGTGTTATCAAGGAAGCCATGGTATGGTGGAAAGTTCATTGAGATTATTGCTTGGCTACCCCTCATGACTATGAATAAGTTTCCACATCTGAAAAATTAAGGGATGGTTCTAAGTGGTTCCTAAGATCACTTGCAGCTTTAAATCCTAGGATCCTAAGTTAGCAAAAGGGAGTCAGGAGACCTTAATGGGTGTTTCTAGTACCATCCAACAAGCTGCTTTCTGTTTGGTTGGTTAGTTTTCCTTCCTCTGAGCTTTGCAGTGAAATACAATTTGCATTCCTTCAAGAGCTAAACAGTAAGGAATGCCAACTCTTCTTACAATTAATGAGTTTCAAACACTGAGCAGCAAGTCTTGCATGCCATCCAAGTGTAATAGATTGGGGAGGTCATGTAAATGAAATTGCCTTCAACAAGCATGTATCCTTGACAATCTCTGCCTAAGGCAACAGAGAGAAGGAAAAAGAAAGAGAAAAAAATCATCCAGAGATGAGTCCTGGTCCTAGCTCTGCCACTAAATCTCTACATGTTATGACAATCAGGAAGGCACGGCATCTACCTGGGAGACAGGAAGCCAGCAGCAGTTGTCAGTAGACCTAACAAGGATACCAGCCTGTCTCCTACTTTCACATTGCCTGAGACAGCATATAAAAGAGAGTTAAAGTCTATGCCCAGGCTGACGGTGGCAGAGCTCTGTCAGAAAAATGATCAAGAGAGACAACTAAGATTTCTTCATGGCAAAGCAAAGCAAAGCATTCCTGAGGGTGTGGTGTTCATAGGAGACTCAAGGGAAACTATCCCTGTGTGTGTTTGTCCATATTCCCTTATGTTATGTGTGGTCCTGGGTGATTTCGGTGCATTGGGCTGTCCTGAAAGTTGCCTGAGGTTTGGGCCAGAGAATACCTAAGAACTGGTGTATGACTGTACATGTCTGTATGATGACTGTATGTCAGAAAGTCAGCAAAAGCTGAAGCTTTGACATTTTCTAATCCCAAGCACTATTTTCTCAGACAAATTTCTGTCAAAGATCTTGGGACCCTTACAGTCAAGGATCAAAGACCTCGAGGACGGACTAAATCATTTCTAAAATCCCCTCCAACGGTAATCTTTCCATGATTCCATGACTTAAATTATCTACATTTTTTTTTGCAAATTCTAAATCTAAATTATTCTTTGTATCAAGAACTATATTCAAAAGTAGGAAAAGGGAAGAACCAGGAAACAAATGATTAATGACATAAATATATCCTCTACCATCTTTACACAGTCCAGTTATACTACACACACACACACACACACACACACACACACACACACACACACGGGCAAAAGGTAAATTTAAGAGTCTATACCAGAAGTTCAACTATGCCAGTTCTTACCTTTTTATGCATCATGGGCTCCTTTGACAGTCTAGTGAAGCCTACAGACAATTTTTTTATTTAGAATTGAAAGAGATGTTAAACATCAATTAATGCTTAATGAAAATAAATACATAATTTTCCCCATCTGAGTTCACAAACACCCTGAAATCTCAAACCCTCTTAAGGGTCCGTGGAATCCAGATAAAGAACCTCTGGTCTATACTAAAAGGAAGATTTTTTTGGCCATATCTGTTTTTCTTTACTCTTAATGACTACATATAGTAGGAACTTAATAAATTCTCCTACCAGCAATAGGAGTCAAAATCCTAATAGAGAAAAATCAGCTGATTATTTAGTTAACTTTTAGTTAACACTAATATTTGGTGTTACTAAAACTAAATATTTAGTTAGCTAACATTTAGTTAACACTGATGTTTTCAAAGAGCTTTGGTGGGGGGGGGGGTAATCTTTTATCCACAATAACTCTGTGGAGTGCTTTTACAGATCAGGAAAACAGCTCAGGTTTACATATCTAATAAATGTCTGAAGCAGGATTCAAACCCAGATCTTCCTGACTCCATGTCCTGTGAGGAATATGCCCAAGGACCTTTCCTCCCAAGTTCATATTGATCAGCCATGCCTGGGATCCTCCTGCCTCCTTCCTCCCTCACTCCTTGAAAACAAATCTTTCTGCAGGAGCATACTCTAACAGCCAACTTTGTCCAAATATGCCAGTGGTATTCCCTATGCCTCCTTTAACCTGGCTTCAGCAGTCCCAATTGCAAGTGCAATGAGTCAACTTCAAACAGCTGATCTTAGGATCTGGAGAGCAATGGAAGGAAGGTTCTGGGGGTAATTTCAGGAGCTTGCTGATTTCCCTCTGTGCTGTTTGCCACCACCATGCATTAGGGACCACTGTGTGTGTGTGTGTGTGTGTGTGTGTGTGTGTGTGTGTGTGTGAGTTGGTCCTTCGTTGCTAAAGAAGACCATGACATCAGAGAAATAATGACGTGAATTGCACTTGACTTTGTTTTGAGTGAGGGAGGGCTGCGCCTCCCTCACTTCTCCTCCAGAGCCATCTGAATCCAGTGACCAGATATTCATCAGGGTGACTGGAGATGATCCAGGATGAGGCAACTGGGGTTAAGTGACTTGCCCAAGGTAACACAGCTAGTGAGTGTCAAAGGTCTGAGGTGAGATTTGAACTCAGATCCTCCTGACTCCTGACTCCACTGCACCACCAACTGCCCCAGGGACCACTTTTGAGAATAATGTTTAATACACACACAAAAAAATACATAGGATTATGAAGGAAATTGATTACATGGAAATATAGCCAAATATTTTTTCAAAAAACAAGTTCACAGACCTCAGGTTAAGAATCATCACATCCCACTTCTTTCATATTGTTGTTGTATGTTAATTGCATTTTAATAGACCAGGAGAGTGAAAGGCAAGGTGATATCCTAGAAACTCCCCAGGAAGCAGATCTGAGTTCTAGTCTTAGTTCTATTCCTGACAAGCTATGTAATGCTAAGCCTGTCACTACCTCTCATGGTTAGATTTCACCTTCTGCAAAATGAACGTGTTAAGTAAGATCAGAGTTTTGTAACGTTGGATCCATGGATTCCCAAGGGGTCTATAGATAAATTTCAGTACATCTGTAAACTTGGATGGGAAAAAATTTAAATCTCTGTTCTTACTAATGTCTTTTGGTACAATGGATTGAGCATTGCGTCCAGAGTCAAGGAGATCTGAGTTCAAAGTCAACCTAAGATACTTATTATCTGTGTGACCCTGGACAAGTAATTTAACTTCTGTTTTCCTCAGTTTCTTCATTTGTACAATGGGGAGAATAAGAGTACCTACTTCTCAGAATTGTTGTAAGGATCAAGTGAGAAAATAATTGTAAAGCACTTAAGAGTTATATAAATGTTAGCTATTATTATGACTTTTCTTAAATGGAGCATTTCTTCAAACTATGAATGTAGACAAGAAACATGATTTTGAGAAGGCTTCAGCAGGTGGCTAAAGATGCCTTTGATAGAACCCCTGCTCCAGAAAGTTGTCCCAATTGTACTCAACTGTGCCCTGATTTGGCCAAAGGCCTGATGCGGAACCTCACCACTGAAAGGGACTGTAGATGTATCATCAAAAAAATCAAAGATGAATACTGTGGTTACATGAGGAAATTCATGACATGAAGGATATAAAAACCCAATGAAGTAACTAAATTTGCTCTTGATGATACCAACTTTGAAAAAAAAGTACAAAAAGAAATTCTAGAGAACAACCTTCAAAAAAACAGTTCCGACTTTTCAGCAAAACGAATCCTGAAGAATCAATGTGAGAAGGGTGTGTATTCAAGGCCTGAAAATAAGAGACAGCAATTGTAGCGGGTCCTGTATCCTTCTTGGGAAGCAAATAGGAAACAAAAGGAACAGATGTCTAAAATTACAGTATTTCAAGGGGAAAAGATTAGACTTAATTGTGACTGGTGCTTCTTTCTTGTGGATTTTTACATTTAAGAAGATTCCCTCCTTTGGTTGATCTATTTGGGATTTTCAATTTTTATTTTTGAGTTTCTTTTTCTTTTGAATATTTTCAGAAGGGAAGGGTTTGTTGCTATTGTTGTGGTTTTTACTCTAATGGTTTTATAATTAAGTTTGTATATAATTGGCTGCAAGTGTTTATCTGCTCATTAAATTCCATTTTGACTAAAGATCCTACAATAATGTCCATAAGAAAATCAGATAGCATGCTCATAAAAACAAAATAAAAATAAAAATCTTGCTGTTTTATGTTTAAAGGTATGTTTGCATTGCTATTTTGATGCTTTGTTTTGTTTATCGTGGAGTGTTTTATCTGTTCAGCTGTATCTTGAAAGCAAGGATAGGGGTCTATCGTTAAAATAAATAAGAATGTAGAAAGTTTACTCATTCATTAAGAGAAAAGTCACTTCATAAAACAATTTTAAGTTAATCCTATTATTGAAACTAGAAATATCAAAGTTTTCATAGTCTGTGTAAAAATAAAGATGTTCTTGATGAGCCTTAGGTTCCCTTCTAATTTTATGACTTTACCCCTGGCAATCGTTTGGATTTGAAGTACTTCATGACCAATAACTGATGTATCCTCACAAAAATTCTAGATGTAGAAGAGTTGGGAAAAAAATCATTTTTCAGCTGTTAAAAGTGAAAGCAGGAGAGGTAAAGTGTATACCAAAGGTCATGAATCATTTAGAATCTCAGCTCTGCTCTTCTGTTTCCCAGCCCACTGTTGTCTATAGCCTATCACACATCTCCTTTTAAGGTGCCATGAACATGAGCAAAATCAAGAAAATTATTGAGTTATCTTCATCTTCAGCCAGGTGAAAACAACGCAGTACATTGTATCACCATTGCCAACCATGATGTACCTGCTATTGGTGGATCTTTTCTATCCCTCACTCACACCCAGAAATCTGATTTCCCTGAGCTCCTGCATTCATTTTGCAAGAATTAGCTGAGGATGTAAGATTGCATAGACATTAAGACTGGACTATGCTGGACTATGGTCCAGCTAAATGATCAGTGATCAGGTTTGAATTCTTGCCACTGTTGGCAAAGACTGCTTATCATTTGACAATAACTATAATCAAGGAAAACAAGATAACAGATTCAAGATCAGAGATCAAATGTTGTCTCCCCCAGTTAGAATTCTGCTACTCTCATGGAAGGCCTTGCAGCTAATCTGGTGACTGCCAGTCTGGGGGGGAGAAACTATGGAGGGAGCAGAGAATTCCTAGATAATAATGCTTCTGTGGCACTTCATGTCACGGTTAATGATTATTAGTTTAAAGCATTTAGGCAGGACTGTTCAATGTTATTAATGAAGAATTACAGTTCTAGTGCCATCCCAAGTTTTTGATCTGATAGTGGCATCTGTTTTTGATGCACAATATAACCAAATGGCACACATTCCTAGCATAACTTCATGAAGCCTTCTACTCCCACATGGCCTTTCCCTGCTATCAGTGAGAAGACAGGATGACTTGTATACAATGATAGCTACAAGGAATAAATTGGGTTTTGGAATCTCCCACCTGGTTAAGGACCAATTAACTACTAATGGGATTTATCACAACCAAGAACCAAACCCTAACTGAAAAAAGAGTAAAACAAATGGGAAAATTAATAATGCTGTGTTTAGCCCTCTGTTCCTAAGGCTAATTGTCTGAATAAGGACTTCTGCCTTAGTAAGAGCTCAGCATTATAAAAAGTATGTCTGCTGAACAGATTCATGAAAAACTTTGGAATTATAGAAATTAGAATTGAAAGGAACCTTAGATAGAAATCATCTAGATCCCCTCATTTACAGACAAGGAAACAGAATCAGAAAGGTTCGGTCAAGTGACTTGTATAAGATTGCATAGTTGTTTATGACTTATAAATTTCTAGCTAGAAGGAGCCCTAGAGGTCATCTAATCCAACTCTCTTATTTTACAGGAGAGGAACCTGAGGCTTCTAAAGGTTAAGTGATTTGTCAAAGATGCACAGCAAAGGTGAGATTTGAACACTGGATAAATTTAAGTTGAGGTTAAGTGCCCACTTATTGCAGACATTATAGAGAGGATCCATGTTTCAGGTACAGGCTAACACAGACTAATGTGGACCCACATCCTCTGATTCTACTTTTTCTCCTGTCTTTTGTTTGGGTCATTGTGTATATGTATGTATGTATGTATGTGCATGTGTGTTGCCCAGGTAGGGGACATATATATTCTATGTGGTAGATGTCTAGATGTGGGTCACAGAGAGACATGAAGAGATATCTCTAGAGTCTCCTCCACCCACCCTTATTCAAGGGAAACTTTAATGCTTGCCAAAAGAGGACTAAGAGATAGAGTTATGAAATCTTGCCCTTCTGCTCTCCTCAGATAGGAGATACCAGGCTAGAATTATATCTATCCTCTTCATCAAATAATGTTAAACTAGTTGAGGAAATATTTTTTTAAGTTTAAGCTGCACTCCTGATCACTATCCCTTAATGGGGAAAGAGTGCCCCAAATTATATGTGTGTGTGTGTGTGTATGTGTGTGTGTGTGTGTAGATATAGATATATATAGCCTAGCTCTAATTCCATTCCCACCAAATGCCAGTTATTCAAAGATCACATATAGTGAATAGCAAAATGACATATTTATCCAAGGCTATCACAAACAGAAATCAGAGAAACTATACAAATGAAAATATACTAGAGAATACATAGAGTGAATGAGTTGTCCCACTGGGAGTAAGATATTTGAGAGACAAAGACAGAGAAACAGAGAGAGACAGAGACAGAGAGAGAGATTTCCCCCTTGATCTCACATAGGGGAAAATTCTCTGAAGTCTAATGTGGTAAGCTATGGATAGAAACATGGTCATGGAACCAGCTCCTTTATATGTAGGCCTCTTCCCAGAACCTCTTTTTCCCTTCTGGAACCCTCTTTGACGAAAACTTTCAATGGTGTGTCTTCTTTCTCAAATATGGAAGCCCAAAGAATAAAAATTTCTCTTCTCTTAAACTCTCCCAGCTTCACCCTGAACCCTAGCCTAAAGCATCAAGTAATTGATCTCCACCAATGAGGAGAGTCTTATGCAAATGAGCTTTAGCCCTTAGTTACATTTGGAACCAAAATGCTACTGATAGGAATGTCAATATGCTTTTGTATATTAAGCACCATAATTAAGGTAGAATCCTTTAATTCATGGATTAATTTTCCCAATAATAACCATAATTTTAATAATAAAGGGCAGAATTGTATGACATTGATAATTGCTCTTCATTCCTCATAGATGGTAGTCACAATAGATCAATTATAATCTATTAACTCATGTTAAGAATTAACATAGTCCTAGGTACTCCCCCTCATCTAAATTTTCTTCAATTCTTTGTTAAAGTGCATTGACATAAAATAAAATAAAATGAAGAATCCTGCCTTTCCTATACAATCAAGAATTCATTTCATCTAGCCTCCTGCTGGTCAAGGCTGGCTTTGACTTCTCTGCAAAAGGGAAGCCTCAGGAGTACCTCACAAATGGGAGCCCTATGGGATATTTAGTTCACAGATATAGCAAGAACAAATGTAAAAGCATCCCCCCTAATATTTCCAGGGTAGACTTTCCCCCATACCACCTTAGGCTCTGAGAGAGTAGGCTCAAAACTTAGTTCAGTTCCTACAATGGTCGCACTAAGTTCAAATCTAAAGGTGGCATCACTTCCATTTCGGTCCTTATTTCAGCTTCCACTGGCAGAGGTCCAGATCATTCCTTGATCCTTGAGGCATTGATGCTAGACTGGCTACAACACCCAGCCTGGACTATGACTTCCAGTTTCCTATAGCTTGCTCTCCCATAATGGGCGCCTCCACTCCCAGAACCTAGAATATTCAGGAATAGAGCAAAGTCCCAAGGGCCCAAGCCTGTTTCTCAGGGACCACTTTGAGTAAAAGAGGAATAAAGCCCCAAGGCACTTCCCTCTACTACATGATTTCTCCTGGACAGAGAGTCACTGAGTTCCCCCAGTCTCAAATAAGGGAAAGAGAGAAGTTGCTAAAACTGACTTAGACCTTTTTGGAGCCACCAATAATTCTAGCAATGCAGCCAATCAAAAATTGTTCCCCCCAATTATATGGTTAGACAACCAGGACTAGTTCCCCAAAATCCACAAATGCTCTACCATCTCTCAAAGTTACTTCTCTTCCACACCATCACAATTCTCACAGAAAGAACTCCCTATCACCCTTCACTCAGAGAGCTGCCATCTGCTCCCCAGTGTCCTCCAAATGGAGACACCATCTGAGGCACTCTGTGCATGTGCCAGATCCCCAGTACATACACATAAACCAGAGACTACAACCGTTCAACACTTTGAGGCTTCAAGCAGGGCTGAGAGTGCAATTGATGTATTTTAATATTTAGAGATTTTCTTATGAAAAAGAAGTTAGAACTGTACTGCTTGGGTTCAGAAATCAGAACTAGAAATGATGGGTAGATGCTTCACAGGTAGATTTCAGTTCAATATAAGAATCACCTCAACATCAGTACGATGTAGTAGATAGAGAGCTGATCTTGAAGCTCAGCATGCCTGAATTCAAGTGTGACCTTGAAGGAGTCATTTAATCTTTCATTACTCTAGGTCAAAGGCCAGCAAAATAAGACCCAAGGACTAAATCTGATGCAGCTTGTTTTAGGCCACAAGCTAAGAATTTTTTTTCATTTTTAAATATAATGAAACTTCATTTTAAAATGTAAAAACTATTCTTAGTTTAACAGGCCAAACAAAGATATGTTGGTCAGATTTGGCCTATGAACTGCAATTTACTGACCCTGCTCTAGAAAACTAAGCTTTAAAATCGGAGAAAAAGTACTGACCCATATTGGTAGATGGGAGATCCTTAAACCAATGAAGTCATAAATCTATTCCCTCTCTTTCTACTAATAAAAACCAGCATTTATCTAGTCCTTTATAGTTGGCAAAGTATTTCACCTATAAGATCTCAACTGATCCTCTCAACAAATCTGTTACCTAGGTACTTATTATCTCCATTTTACAGATAAGGAAAAACTACCTAACAATTAGAGCTGGCCCAAAGGGAAATGGGATGTTCGGAAAGGTTCCACCTCTGGAGATGCTCAGGTGGAAGCTGAATGATCACTTGTTGAGAATATCATGGAGAAGACTTCTGTATCAAGTTGAACTAGATGACCTGGGAGACTTTCCAATTCTGAATTTCTGTGAATCTACAATTCTTAACTTTCGCTAATTTTTATTTTAGGCAGAAGACAATAAAAGCTTCTCACAGCACTAAGTAAAATGTAGATACTCAATAAACATTAAATTCTGTGCCGTAGTAAACCCTTCCAATTGGAGCCTGGCCATTAGCTCAAGCCATGAAGGTGACTTCTTATAATAGAATCTCTCTCAAGACTTGTACTGCATAGCATAATCCCCTCTTCAATGAGCCCTGAGTTCTCTCTGATTAAGACTAACAGATATTCCTTCAATAATTCTTCCAGCACCCTTCACAAAGAGAAATCTAAGGCTTAACCAAGACATTCACTGCCCTCTCTCAGACAAAGAGAAACCTGGCATTCCTTTGCTACAATCAGAAATAACCCAATTCCATAAAATAGGACAAGAGAGGTACCATAATACCAAGTTTCCTGTGGCAGTAATATGGTTCTAGTTTCTCCAGTCTTATAGACAACCAAGTAAATGCCCATCCTGTCTGCCTTCTGGGGTAATACACTTGATGCAAATTAGTCAAACCTGTCCTCTTTCCTAAGGAAAGAAAATAGAGGAACACATCCTTAGGAAGAGACAGGATGAATGCTGATTGTGCATCTTGTGGAGGAGATGTTTGTTAAGACACAGGTTGGACTAGATGGTCTTTGGGGACTCTTTCAACTCTGAAATTTTACGATTCTGTGAAATGATCATTAAGGCATGCTATGAGTTTATCGGTTGTTCTACCTAAGGCAGAGAAAGAGCTCTCCTAGATGTCCTGGTAATTGCTGTCTTCTACCAGTAATGTAATACCTCTGTACCAAATTTGTACCAAATCCAACTTCTGGTGATCTGCATAGTGCTTCTTTACAGTGTCATTTCTGCCTATCCCTCTGTTCATCCTCATCCAAGTACCCTCTAGAGATCTGAATTCAATTCCTCCAACTCCAAAGCTAGCTCTCTTTTCATTGTGTCAAGTAGATTGGCTTTCTGTGATGGAGTGATGAGAAATGAAGTGGGAGTTCATTTCCTTATATATTAGAGCAAACTACTGAGCAACTGATAAATTTATACCATCCTCCCCTCTATAGGGGAACCAGCATGATACAATGGGAAGACTGATACATTCAGAGTTGGAGTGCCTGGGCTCTTTCTACTTGCTACATGTGTGAGTTTCAGACACATTTCAAGGGAACCTCAGTTTCCTCACCTGAAAAATAAGGGGTTTGGACTAGGTAACTTCTGAGGTCCCTTCTAGTTCTTCTCCATCCATGACTCCCCAACTTTAGGTTTTTGGATTTCTTCCTGAGTATCACTTTCTTATATACCATGGTATTCCTCCCTCTTTTATATGTTTTATTTCTTTTGAATTCACTAATCTGTGTATATTTTGTATTTTTCCCACCATCCCAACCACAGAAGAATGTAATTCCTTCAGTGAAGGAAGGGATTGTTATTCTGCTTTTGCTTTTGTATTTCCAGTGCCTCTAACACTATAGGTTTATGAATTGAAATGTTTGCTGAATTGAATTGAATGTCCAAAATAGTCATAGGGTAAACATTAGGTGTAACCACTAACCACCAAAGGAATCACAGAAACCCAGGTGGGCATTCTTACCTTGTTGTTTATCCTTCATTTTCAAAGAGGACCAATGGTTTCTCAGAGGGTTTTCTTGACTTGCATGTGAATTGATTTTAAGTGAGGCAGTTGCACAAAGTCATTAACTTCACTCTTTCTTCCAGAGTCATCACAGTCCAGTGGCAAGACAAAAGTCAAGACCACAGGTGATGCCCTGTGATGCAGAAGATGACCTTGGCATCTTCAATGTCTGAGCTTCCAACTGGTATATTTATAGAGACTTGAGATCTTCTCACCCTAGACAGATGTATTCATAAAGCATCCCTGAGTGGATTGTTTAATATAAAAAGAAATTAACACCTTCATCACTTCCTACGATCCCATGACAGTAAGCCACTCAATCTGACCTAGTGCAAAGAGGGTTGGCTTTGGAGTTGGAATAAGTAAATTCAAATCTCAGCTCTGCCACTTATTCCTATGTGACTTTATACAATTCACTTCATCTCCCAGAAATCTCATTCCCTCATCTGTAAAATGAGAAGGTTAGATTAGATCACTGATGTCAAATTCAAATAGAAATAAATCCCTACTACCACATACTGACTTAGAAAATGACAAATTAACATTGTCTATGTCATACTATATCTTTATTCATGCTGTCCAACGTTTCCCAATTATATTGTATTCTGACTCAGACTTCACTCAGGACTTTTATGGGTCACATGGTCAGCTGAACAGAGTGAGTGTGACTAGATGACCTTTGAGTTCCCTTCCAGCTCTACGGACAACTAGTCAACAATCCTGACAGCAAAATGTTGATCCCAGGATCAAGATAAATGGTACTTTGAGTGGCTATGTGACAAAAGTACATGTCTTCATTGAACCTATCACTGATATCAGTCTAGGGAAGATAATTCCTGACACATAGTAGATATCTAATGAATGCTGATTGGCTAATTAAATTTCCTTGAGCATGAATTATATATTTTTCCTTTAAATCTATAAATTAGTCATTATAAGAACTTGCAAACCACAGTGTAGAAATACCATTATATTCCATTCTGTCCTTAGACTAAAAGATTGTTAAAAAAAAAAACACCTAAGCTGATCTCCTGGACTTCATGATCTTCAGAAACTCAGAATTCTGCAAGATAGAATCAACTCTAAAACTCAAACCCCCTCAGCCCTCCCTGCCCCTGGGTTCCCTCCTTTCCTTGTGAAGCATAAATAGTAGAGAGCTCCTCCTAGACCCACTACTATTTGAGAGGGGCTCTCAGGGAATCCACCTCATCACTTCCCATATGGTTTCTTTCTCGGATTTCATGATCTCCAGAAATGCATCGTTCAGCAAGATGAATTCATCTCTTAAACTCTCATCTCCTCAGATCCTCTCCTTCCCTGGCTGCAAGACTTCATCATCTCCCCTTCCTCCCCCCAAGCTAAGTGACCTCTCCTCCTCCTCCGCTTTACAGATTCTCTCTATAAGTCATCTTCCCCACATTAGATTGTTAGCTCCTTGAGGACAGGGACTGTCTTATGCCTCTCTTTGTAGTTCTACTGCTTAGCATAGTGCCTGGCACATAGCAATCACTTAATAAATACCTAGTGACTCCAACTCTGAAGAATACACTCAAATGTCCCTTGAAAACAGATGGGTAAATTGATTACACAGAAGAGTCATAAGCCCTTGGTCCATATTCATTCTAAGAACCCAAGATGAAACCCAAAATCCCTATTCCCAGTCCTATATGCCTGTCCCCAAATTTTCCTGGATCTTATTTATGGCCCAGAACACTTGGTTGAAATTAGCTTGGCTTGTATATTTTTCCTCTGCAGACAGCCTGGCTCTTTTCTATGAGTGCTTTTCTCTTTTCTTAATCCACACACAGCATGGACTCCTTCACATGCATTAATAATGCCCCTTCATTTGCATCTAGCCAAGATATAAGCCAAAATACTCTTGGGCATATTATTCATCTTGTATTGTTTATTCTCCTACTGCTTTGCCAAATATGTGTGTCATTCTTCTTTTTCACATCAGCAATGTAGAATAAAGATGCCCTGGTCCTATAATTGAAAATGAATCTGGTGATGGAGAGTAAGTGATACAATATGTGAAAGGAATAGGTCCTAGGGAACTTTTGATCTTTCTTTGACCACGAAATGGTTTTACAATATGTTGTAATTATGAACATATAAATTGCAAGCCCCTACAAGCTTGAGTTAATAAATAACAGGGGCCACCATGAGTAGAGCAGACTAAGCAACGATATGGTCCATATTATTTAATAATACGTTCCTGCATCTCCAGATTGCCTTTTATTTTATGAACACTAAATACCTTATAAACTGTTAATCTGCAAAATGGATTTGTAAAAGTCAAATCTAGAGGCCATGCCATGTAGACTGTGCTAATTTTTCCTTAAAAGTCAGGAAAACTATCTCTGAGACTTAATTAGTCTAAGGAACTAGGACCTCACAGCTGTTGATGCAGCTTTCTGGTCACCCAAGGCCCAAAAAGTCCAATGCAGGAAAAGTCAGGGCCCCTTAGACTTGACAGGTGTCACACTGCCATGTGAGTCAACATACCCTTTTAACTATATATATTTCCTTTGGAGATAGTGGGGGCTGTATCTACTTGAACTAGGACTCTATCAGCTTGGATGGGCTTTCTGCAGTCTCTATAATAGTACTTCTACAGTGTGGTTTGCAAGGTCTTGGACTGACTCATTTACACATTTAAAAGACAAAGACATAGTTTGTGTTTAAGGAAATTTAATGAACCAATCAGCATTCATTAGATATCTACTATATGTCAGGGACTGTACCTTCCCTATGGAATTAAGAAGCTTAATCAACCAATTAGCATTCATTAGATATCTACTATGTGTCAGCCTTCCCTATGGAATAAAATCTAATTCTTTAGTCTGGCATTCAAGGCCCCCATAATAAATCACAACCATATTCCCAGTCTTAACAGCCACTATTCTCTTCCATATACTTTATATTCCCAACCAAATCACTGTGCTTAACAATATGTACTTATACTCTATATTCGTTTACCTAAGTTGTTGTTTAAACCAACCAAAAATGCTCGCAAATACCTACTGACTAAAATCCTCTACATCCTCCAAGATATATGCTTTGTAATGTCTAGTCTACCCAACTAGATTGATCTTTTATTCCCTGAACCTCAGAGGCAGTGTGGTACAGTGGAACACTAAAGTTGAAGGTTTATAACATGGGCTGGAATCCCGACTCTACTGTATATACCTCTGGGACCCTGGAACAGTCATTTAACATCTCTGGCTCTCGGCTCCCTCATTCATAAGACAAGAGGTTGGACTAGTGGTCAGCTATATTCGTAATACTTTCTAACTTTCATGCAATTTGGGTCTGTTGTTTTTGTGTCTGAACATTACTTCTACACTACATCGCAAACTCCACAGAGATAGAAACTATATCTTCTTGATCTTTGCATCTTTCTTAACATCCAGCATGAAGTCAATATTTAATCCATGTTTATTATATTGTATTTATTTATATCCTACTCCTTGGTATCATCTAGAAGCTTTCAATGTAGCAAAACTCACCCTGAAAATTGCTGTTCATTCAATGATACTCACCAAGTGTCCCCAGAATATCTCTTGTCACCCAAGTATCTTACTTGCTTATAACTATCATTCATATGCTATTCCTGTGACTGAACAGTAATGTGACCACGGCAGTAGTAGAATGCCTTCCATAGACAACACTTTGCTTGGCCATTCTTCTTCCTATGTGTTTCTACGATCAACAAACATTTATTAAGTGCCAGTCGCAGTACTGAGCTCTAGGAGTACAAAGAAAAAGTAAAAACAGTTCCTGTCCTAGAGGAGCTAACATTCTAACAGGGGAGACAACATATATAAATTAGAACATATAAGATAAATAGAATAGATGGAAAGTTACCTTAAAGGGGTGCCACTGGTAGCTGGGGAAGGAGACCTTACTGGCATCTGAGATTTGTCATTCAGAGGAACAAATGTTCCCTTCTCAACTCTGAGTACAACTTGGGATTATTTTGATATGTAAGCCAGCAAATGAAATTAAGTTACACCCCAAATTCTTAAAAGGAAATACATTGCTGTCAAGACACAGATGGATCCAGGAAGGATCCAAGACCTCAAGAATAAAGCAGCGGCAGCATTGGGGGACTAGCCTTTCACGCTCCTCAGGACTTAAGTAACTGATCCCAGGGAGCATTATCAGTATGGTGGGGGTGGGGGGCCAACACGGGAAGACAGAGAGAGAGAAAAACTGAAAGACCCAAAGGAGAAAATGAAAGAAGATCCAAAATCCACAGGCACCTCAGGGCAGAAGCCTTGATTTCAACTTACTGCTGTACTTACCTCTTCAAAAACTAAGAGAAGAGCCTAATATGTTCTTCTCACTTCTTTTAGTTAAATGTTTCCTATATCCTTGATTTTTACCTCAAATATAATAAAACCAGGAGTTAGCTAGGGATTAAACACAAAGTCAATCTGGGATAGAGTCTTATAACAGCAAGGACCTTGGTGTACACAGGAGGACCTCCTGTACAAGTTCTTAGATCTGTTTTTCTAAAAGGAAAGCAATTTTTGAGGGGTCAATAATCTACTTTAATCAAGCACATATATCATTCACCTAGTTCGGGGGAAAAAGTCAGCATCCTGAACTTCAGAAAAAATACGGAGAAATAAAAACAGACAGGGCTACCAACTGTCTGACGATAAGCAATACATACATCACAGATCAACAGATCCAACTGTCTGACCATTACATACATACATAGCTACCAGAGAGAGAAGCACCAATATCTGGGTTTTCAAAGCCAGGGGCTCCTTAGCAGATACCTAGAGTCTCATCTGGCACACAAACTTTCTTCCAAAAACTAAGCCCCAAAGTAAAACTACATCTCAAAGTATTTATACACTTTTCAGAGTCAAAGGCCATCACAACCCTTGAGAACCAGTGCCTCATTAGAAATTAACAATTAACAATGTTCCTGTGAAACAAGTTGCCCCTAATGAAATTTCTCTTAATGGGTAGGCCCATTAATGGGTGGGGAAGATCTTCAACTCTCATAATTACCATTACAAGTCTCAAAACTCTGCGTGAGCATTGGGAACTGTCCTAACTGAGGGCTCTGAGTGATCATGAGCTATTAATGTTTTATCTGATACAAACTTCATAAGGCAGCATAGATAAGGACCCCCTCAGACCTGAGGAGTCATTCTATTTCCCACTAAGCTAAAAATGAACATAAGAGGGTGTGGCTGATTAAAGCTGTAGGGATAAAAGGCACAGGGAGCTGTGAGTGGCCAGCCAGTGTTTCCATGTCATCCTCTGTCAAGCCTCTTCTGGACCCTGATTCCATTACCCTCAGGAGTTAAGATGTTCACCCATATTCATCTCCAAATTGCTATTTCTACACTATCAATTTAATTAACTCACAATTATCTAAATGAGAAATAACTCTATATAATGTCTTATTTAAAGTTTAAGAGCTAGGGGAGTGAGGAAAGGATGATACAGTAACAAAAGACAAGGTGTCTCCCCCCTCAAGAAACTTCTAATATATCTAGGGTGGCAAGAGCAACATAGTAACAAACACAGTCAAATATTTAGGCAGATGAAGAGAAGTAAATTATCTCCAGCCTAATGATAACTTCACATTTCTAATTACCATCAAACAAATGCAGATCTGGAAGGGACCTCAAGGTCATCCGATCCACAGCTCCCCTGCCCTCCATCCCCAGGCAGGACTCCAACTAAATGGTCTGAAAAGATAGTTGTCTACTCTTTCATTAAAAATCTGCAGAGATGGAAACTTCAACAAGTTTCCATCCAAAGCTAGCTACTGCCCTTGGTATCACTCAGGATGGATATATTCTGATTGTAAGCCAATCCCCTAAATCTTCTCCTATTTTTTAAAATACCTCGTTCAAAAAGACCACAAGGCAATCAACTAAAATGACTCTCTGGAAATGAATAATGTGAAACTCTGGGAAAGTGCTTTCAGCAGCAGGACGATCACAGCTAGAGTTAGCTAAAATTTCTCCTTGGAGGATTAGACAGTCAAGGTCAGACAACCTCAAAGGGTCCTTAGGCATTTGCCCAGTGACCTGTATCATGATCTACTTTTTTTTCCAGCATAGAGCGATAGAAGCAGAAACTGACCGTCCCTGCTTCTATCTCTATCTAGTGTCCTGGAAGCTTGGGAATTTGCCTGATCTGCCATGGGATATTTACCCAACCCTGTATCTGGGGCGGGAGGGACCCAGGGGCCTTTAGCCCCTCTAGATGGAGTCCAATTCAGTAATGGCCAGGATGATGCCATCCCTTGGCTATGGAACAAACCCACTTTTCCCCTGGCCCACATAGAAATTACCAAAGATGGAAGTCTGAATCAAGAGACCAAAAACGGCTGCCCAATGCAAGCTGAAACTCCCTAAAGAAGGTTCCAAACTGACCAAGTATGAAGGACTTTGTAATAGTAGTTATTAATTCTTCCCATATGATATAGTTAAATGTTTAGGTCACAGCTAGCTACATAGCCAGAATTTTCCATTCTCAACAAAGCTTTCCCTGTCTGAAAGTTTTAGTGGTTGTTTCTTAAAATATCTAAAAAAAAGATCTGAAGTTCCTCAAATAACAACAGCTTATGTATATGTAATGGTTTAGGCTTACAAAGTGTTTTATATATTTTTTTAATATTTGATACACATCACAACTTTGTGAAGCAAGTAAACCCAAGGTTACCCACCGTATCCTAGGCCATCACCAATCATCTTGGCCTTTGTCTTGCCACTGAACTCTGATGACTCTGGAGGAGAGATCAAGGCTCACAACTTTGCACAGCTATGCCTCATTCAAATCTAATTCACGTACAAGTCATGATATCATACTTGTGATGTCCGTTATCCTCTTCGAGAACAAAGGATGAACAACCACAGTTCTGCATAAAGTCTCTGCACAGAGAAAGAGACCTCCAGAGCAAGTGGTGTGAGTTATGCCTTGTTCCAGATATTTCTTACACATGAGCCTAACTATTATTATGGTCTAAGTTCAAGGCCATTCCTCCTATGGATGCTATGCGTATTTGTTGTAAGGAACAAGCCAGATTCTCGAGAAAAGGTTTTTATATTAACTGTCTTTACTATGTTAACTGAGGACCCAACATGCCAATTCAAACAGAAATTGGGAAATACTGCTATTATTTCTTTTCTTTTCTTCTACTTCTTTTATTTTATTTTTCAAAAAGCCAGGACAATTTACTTTTGTCCTGTGCAAGTTTCACTTTTGATTTCTTGAAATAAAGCTCTGAAAAAACAGGCCACCCTGTTTTAAATGGAACTATCTGACTGCATCTTTATACCCAAACCATTCTGACTTTCATTGAATGGTCAACAATGGGCCCAAACCGAAGCATCAGTGGCTCATTTTGGCTCCTTTTGATGACTTAGAAAGAGTGTACATTGTAATTGTTTTTCTCTTCTGGCTGGAAACTCTATGGGTCTTCCTCTCCCAAACTGATATCTTTAGGATAGTAAATCAGGCCATCTTTTGTCTCAATTCTTACCTGGCCCTTAGTCATTGAGCGGGTGTGGCCTCAGACAAACTGAGACCTGGAAAGACCTTAATTTAGAAAGGCCACTGCTTCCCAGGCCATCTCTGGTCATCTTGACTTTGTCTTTCCACTGTACACCAATGACCTTGGAGGAGATATTAAGACTAGTGACTTTGCGAAGCTCTGTCTCACTTAAATCCAATTCACTCCAAAGTCAAGACATCACATTTGTAATGGCACTAGTCTTCTTTAAGAGCAAAGAACGAACAACAAACTTTGTAAATTTACAAATAAGAAAATTGAGGCTGAGAGAGGTGAGAAGACACACTGCAGCTCACACAGGAAGTAAAAAGTAAAGCTGGACTTGAATATAGGTCTTCGGGCCCCAGGTACAGTGTTCTTTCCACTGTGCTATAAACAACACAAGATTAAGGAGAGATTGAAGACAATGTTGTTATCGTTTCTGGTTCTGCTTGTTTCACTTTGTGCCATTTCAAACAAGTCTTCCCAGGTTTTCTGAAATCATCCCTTTCAGAATTTCTTATGGTTACTTGGTTACACATACTTATTACAAGGATTCTCCCCGCCTCCAAGGTGGGAGGGAGGTGGGGAAGAAAAAGAAAGGAGGAAGAGAAGGAGGAGGAGGAGAGGAAGGAAGGAAGAAAGGAAAGAAGGAAATGTAGTAAGCTCCTTGTGGCCAGAGATCATTTAGGGACTTTGTAACTTACGAACAGAGAAGAGTGTTTTGCAAGATTCTTTTTGGCCAGACTTGGAATTTCACCATGTCTGGAAGGCTCTCCCTCTTAGCCTCTTTCTCCTAGCTTCCCTGGCTTCTTTCAAGTTCCAATTAAAATCCCATCTCCTATAAGAAACCTTTCTATACTCCCACTTAAGTCTAGTACCTTCCCTCTAATGATTTTTATCCTTAGATTTATCCTATACATAGCTTGTCTGTACATAATTATCTTCATGTTGTCTCTACATGTGGGCTGTGAGCTCCTTGAGGTTAGAGACTGTCTTCTACCTTTCTATCTCAAATTCTTAGCCTAGTGCCTGGAATATAGCAGACATAAGGAGCTCTTCCTCCAGAAGGACCCTCCCCCAGCACAAATCTGCAACCATCCAACAATTTAAAGAGTCGCCTATGGTGGTAAAAGGTCAAGTGATTTGCTCAAGGTCACCACTACTGCTCCTGATGCCAGAATAATGTGACGCAGAGGCCAGTCTGCCTCTACCTCTAGTCTTTCAGAGAAGACTCTTAACAAGTGTTCAATGAATTGAATTAAATTGAATTCCCCTCTGCGTCTCTGTTTTATCCCCAAATGGGCATAATAATTTCCCCCTCCTAACTCACATGAATATTTTATTGGCAAAATTAAAGCACAACTTTGAAAGGTTTTTAAGTTTCTAGTGGCATTTTTATCCCACTTCTATTCCATTTAGGCTTGTTATTCTTAGACATCATGAGAATATAGAGACTAAATATCTAAAGTGATCATCTT
Source organism: Potorous gilbertii (assembly GCA_028658325.1). Taxonomy (NCBI): domain Eukaryota; kingdom Metazoa; phylum Chordata; class Mammalia; order Diprotodontia; family Potoroidae; genus Potorous; species Potorous gilbertii. The sequence continues at coordinate 581,901,351 of CM053770.1, read as the reverse complement.
TCATTTGAACTACTAACAAATAATAGTCATTGAGGGCAGCTAGGTGGCACAGTAGATAGAGTACCCAGGCCAGGAGTCGGGAAGACGTAAGTTCCAATCAAGCTTCAGACACTTAACTAGTTATGTGACCCTGGGCAAGTCATTTAACCCTATTTGTGTCAGTTTCCTCATCTGTAAAATGAGCTGAAGAAGGAAATGTCAAACCACCCTTTGCCAAAAAAACCCCATGTAGGGTCACAAAGAGTTGAACATGACTGAGAATGACTGAACAATAATAACAGTCATTCAACTACCTGACTACTAATAGGCAGACCCCTTCCTCCCTGGACCCCAGACGGTGTATATTTGACTCAGTCACTGGCCCATTCCACCTCTCCAATCTGTTTCCCAAAGGGAAGCCAAGCAAGAGAAAGTACTGAGCGTCTAGGTAAGGTCAATTCCTGTGGGACTGTCTCAATATCATTGCCAAATCTTAGTCTAAATAGACTCTAATGTACCTCTCGGCTCTAGATCTGTGGTCCTGTCACCCTGACTCCTAGTTCTGCGTTCTTTCTACCATCCGCGGATCCCACTAATCATCATGATACCTCCGTGAGACAGGAAATGAGCCGGTATTGTTATCTCCTCTGTCCAAATAAGAGCATTCAGAGTGGGGCAGGGAACTTGGGTAGCCACAATCATTCTCCTCAGAAACTGCATTCATGGCATTCACTGCTTCAGTAAGTCACAGCCCCAGGAGCCTAAATAGTACCCCCTGTGACCTAAATGACTAACGCATTTTCTAAAATGGAACTGCTGGTTCCAAGAGAGTAGTTTAGGCGCTGGGGAAATGGAGTTCATTAGCTACTAAAGGGAAGCAGCCACAGCTGCCACTTACAATGTCCCTCCTGGTACATCCTCTTCTTTTTGCCATATCCTCTTTTTCCCACCTAACAAGCCATACTAAACATTTACTTCTTCATGGAATTTTCCCAAGACCAGTCCTTGCAGGCATTTCAGCATCTCCCTTGGGCCCAGTGTAAATCTATGAGGCTGTACCAAATAGTATCCATAAGGTTTACTCAAAAAGCACAGCTCATATGTTGTTGGAGCTGAAAAGAGGAAGGAAGGGAAGGGAAGAAGAATTTAAGTGCCTACCACATGCCCGGTGGTCAACTAAGTGACTCAGTGGATAGAAAGAGACTGAAGTCAGAGAGATGGGATAGATAGCAGGGAGAACTTATCTTCCTGAGTTCAAATCTGGCTTCAGACACTAACTGTGTGACTCTAGGCAAATTACTTAACCTATTTGCCTCAGTTTCCTCTTCTGTAAAATGAATTGGAGAAGGAAATGGCAAACCACTCCAGTTTCCTTGCCAAGAAAACCCCAAATGGGGTCACAAGAAGTCAGACACAACTGAAATGACTAAACAACATGTGCCCGGTACTGTGCTAACAACTTGGCAAAATATTATCTCATTTGATTCTCACAGTGACTCTACATGGCATGTGCTGTTCTTGTACTCATTTTAAAGTTAAGGAAATTGAGGCAGACTTAAGTATCTCACCCAGTCACACAGCTAGAAACTATATGAGGACAGATTTTTAACTCAGGTTTTCCTACTTCCAAACACAGAGAGCTCTATCCACAGCACCACAAATCCAGGAAATTATCCAATTTCTAGTCACTTCTCATTTTTTCTTTTTAATTATTTTGTTATTTTTAATATGAAAAAGTCAATAAATACAAACATTTCCCAGTAAAAAGATCATGAAAGTATTGTATAGGATACTATGGGTCTCTATTGTAATACAAGTTTTTTTAAGTATATATTAAAACATACATAGTATTTCCAGCACTGTCCTGTTTTCCATACGCTCTTATCAACCTCCATCAGTTTTCTTTCAAGTATTTTTTAAATGTTTCATTGCCAGTCTTTTTTACTTTTCTTCTTTTTTAGACCATTATCATCAGTGTCCCATCCCCCCAACACCTCTTTCCTCCCCAACTCCTGCCAAAAAAAATTCAGCCCTACCTCATAACAAATAAGTAAAACAATTTGCTCCACTTTCCCCCCACCACTCCTTGCAGCCCCTATTTTACAAAGGAAGTCAAAGAACTTAATAAAACTCTTATACTTTCTATGTGGGATATCCAATACATGAATTTGACTGAGTGTCCTGTTGAAAACCCATGTAATGTGGTTAGTTAAATCTAAAGCTCTAAATATAGTCCAGTGATTTTGTTAGTGCTGAAGTCTTTTCATCAAGATTTTCTTTTTTTAACCTTATTTTATTGCTAGCTTTTGTTTTCACATCTCTTCATTCCTGAATACATGCTTCTCTAACCAGCAACCCACCCTCTATAATAAAATTGAAAAAAAGGGAAGGGATAAAACATTTCAGCAAAATCAATCAATATATCACTTATGTTCAATAAGACATGCAATAATCTTCATTCATAGTCCTCCACCTTTGCAAAAAAGAGAAGGAGATGTGTTTTTCTCAACTCTTCTTCAAGGTCAAGTTTTGTCATTATACTTATACCATCCCCATTTTCATGTGGTAGGCTAGGATGCTGACCACTTCCACAATTGCTGTTTTGACATTAGTATCCGGATGTATAGTTGCAGAGCCAAAATAAGGTACTCTGCAAATGAAAAAGATTTTTAAAAGATGTATTACTGTAGTAATGAATAATCATAATTAATTCCTGATTCCACAATGAATTGCCACTAATTCTTCCTGAATCCACATCTTTGCTCTGACTGTTTCAGATGCCTAGAAAGCCCCTTCTCTACCACCGTCTTCAAGGAATGAAGATCTCAGTCCATGTCCTGCCTTCATTATGTACTGACAATGGACTTGGGCAAGTAACATAATCTCTATATGCTTCAAATGACTTTCTAAGACTATCTCTATCTAAGACTATCTCTATTACGTGAAAGCTTCCTGTACTTTAAAGAAATCACAAGTCCATCCAGACAGAAATGACTTTGTATTTTTAAAAATTTAGTTATATGTCTACCTGTTGCCTTCTCCAACAAAAGGTAAGTTCCTTGAGAAAAGAGACTGTTAGGGATTTTGTTTGAGTTTGGAATTTGCAGTGAGGAGATAGGGTTGTGAGGTTTTTTTAATCCCTATAACCTAGCTGAGGGCCCCAAACAGGGGGCACTTAAAAAATACTTGTTGACTGGTTGGAGGGGGAGGTACATAAGTACAGAATTTATAGACCCAGACCCAGGAGGCCCAGCGCTAGGAGTTAAAATCTCAAACCCAGCACCAGGCACACAGTAGGTGCTTTTTAAACTGATTCTTGATATTGATATATAAATATTTCTTGGATTGACTTGAATTTATCCCTTGGCTAGTGGAAGCTACAGCAGAAGCTAGCCTGGGAGTCTGGTACTTAAGGATGGTCCCAGGTCATGTTTCATCACTCTCCTTGAATATCTCCAGAGATACTCTCCTTGGCCTTCCTTCACAGTCACATAGAGTGTTTTATCACACTTATCAACCCTATACATAGGTTTTTGTTTTCTTTATTTCCAAATGAAATTTCCCAAGCTTTCATATAAGTTACCTCCATGAGGAGGCTTGGTTTGGTTCCTTGAGGACAGAGATATAACTGCTCAACATCCTATTTATTAAAGGCTGTCTGTCCTTAAACAAATTCTTTCTTTCTATTCTTTAGGTCAAACAAACACTCTTTTTTCCCCTATTTCATCATTCTTTTTATTCTGAACTTAACAAACACCAAATAAAATGAGCGTTCCTATATGCTATGTAGAATACAAAAGGATTAGATGTGAAACTTAATTGTTACTATATAGAGGTTGCTTTTAAAATTTATTATAATTCCACATGTAACCTTCAAAGGTGTGCTACTTGTCTCTGATTTCTTTAGCTCCTCCTTCTGTTCTCTTCTCCTTTGGAGTCTGGGGGAAAACAGGAAAAAAAAACCTGTCTCTAATCCTCATCTTTCTCCCAACTCTCCCACCCCATACAATTCTTATAACGAAAATGCTCAGCTAAGCAAAACACATTTCCTGCAGTGAGTAGGTCCAGAAACACATGTCTCAGTCCATCACCTTTCTGCTAGGAGATTGGTAGTATGCTTGCTCATCAGTCCTCTGTAATGGAGGCTGTCTGTTGCATTGATCAGAACTCTTACAAAGTTGTTCGTCTTTACGGCATTGCTATCATATAACTTGCTCTCCTGGCTCTGTTCACCTAAGCCAACATTTTTTATACTTCCCTTATTTCCAATTCTTTTTTTATAAATTTATTTATTTAACTTTTTACATTTATTTTCACAAGATTTTGGGTTCCAAAATTTTCTCCCCATTTGTCCCCTCCCCCTACCCAATACACTATGCATTCTAATTACCCATATCACCAATCTACCCTCTCTTCTTTCATCCCTCCCTTCCCTT